>LPNX010973171.1:116334-133677 GCA_001517045.1 Pseudotsuga menziesii
TAATTTTACTAGTTCATTTTAGGAGGCCCATTTTGAGTTGAAATTTCCTCTAATGGTATTTCAACTAAGTCGGCCATTAAGTGCTAATTGGCCCGTCGCTTATACAAAAACGAGATTCTCTGTAAATAATTTAATGTCTGTTACAATTTGACAAATTTGAGAAGTGCGCTGCCTCTTCAATTGTTTTGGATGTGCTTTGCTCGCACTATTCTGTTGCAGCAAAATGGCTTTTGACAATTTAAATAATCTGTTGTTTGTCAGGTAGTGTGACAGTGAGGCGGTTTGCGACTCTTCAAAGTTCTCGCAGTTTCAATTATGGGTGGTGATGCCTTTTCAGAACTCTGACGGTTGATGTGGCCTCTTCAGCGTTTCAGCAGGCTATGTGGTGGAGTAAGTTTCCAACATCTGAGTGAGTTTTTTTAATTAGCGAGACTGGGGGTTATAGTGACAGGATAATTTATTTGAATAACATTGTGATAGGTAATATTATTCTTCGTATTTTATTGTTTGGAGATCTACGCCATACTTTTCTATAGACTACTGCCATTGGCGTTCAATTTATAGAGTGGATGTTGTACAGTAATGTAAAGGCCTTTAAATATAATGAATAAATGTTATTAAATACCATCAATACATGTCGTTGTTTGAATTTCTATTAGTTTTATAATGGATGTCAAATCATTAAGTGATTTTAAAGTGATGTTTAATAATTATCATCTATATTGCGGTAGAAAAGCAATCTTTTTAAAAGGCCGTAGAGAATGGCGTAAGCATTTTTTTATTTGTTGTTTAATCATTCTCACTCTCGGTCGTTGCTGGAATTTGACGGGAAAAATGACCATCATGGCGCATTTTGACCGTCAAATACAGTTAAAAATTTTAGTAGACCATTTTTTTTAAGGGTAAATTAATTATCATTTAAACGTATTTTTGAAGGGCAATAAAATTTTCAAAACGTCCTTATATTACTACTATTTTTGAAGGGAAACAAAATTACTACTAGTAAATTAGTAATATTAATAATTTTGTCTTATTATTATATAAAATTATACTTTCCAAATTCCAACCATACTTTCAGTTTCCAGTTTCACTAAAAAGAAAAATATTTAGTATTATTTCCATCATCCTTTTTTTTTTAATCTGAAAGCAAAAAAATTCATTTAGCAATGATTTTTCTATTTTTATTATTATTGTAATTATCATCTACATAGTACAAATTTCAGTGCTCAATGCTCAGCTAGATTATTTGAAAGTTGGAAGTGGAACTTGGAAGGGTGGAGCTGGAGCCTGGAAGCCCTTGGAGTTGGAGAGTGGACACTAGAGCCTAGACTGTAGACACAGTGTCTTGGAAAACATTATCAAGATTCAAAGGTACTGCTTGCAGAATTATTTTGATTTAGATTTAAAGATGTATTTAAAAATCTATTGATTTGTTTAAAATCTACTATGATTTACTATGATTTTCTATATATATATTTAAAATCCATACTCGAAGTCAAAAGTACATGGTTGCAATGAAAGATTCAATGTGTCTTGACTAATTTTAGCATAGTCTTATCTCTAAATCAAATTTCTTTAAAAACTACAGAGTGCAAAGTGAAAACGCTCTTTTCGAGAGCACAGAGTGTCGACCGTAACATCACCAGCATCCAACACTCTTTTCCACTCCAAAAATTCCATGGTCTTTTCCCAATATGGATCTCAGTAGCAAATGCTCAGACGTGTATCCAATAGAGAACTCCTTTTTGTGAAGAAGTTGGAAGCTCTCCAACATCTTAGAAGAGACCAAGTAAATCAAATGCTTCATCATATTCTTAAAAGCGCTGTGAAGTGAAAGTGTGTGGATATTGCACACGTTGCCTTTCAGTGCTCGTTTAATCTCATAGGGAACATGGTCTTTGGTAAAGATTCCATAGGCTCCAAGCTTGATCTGTTTTGATCTTTTCCAAGTTTCTTTTATAATTACAGGTTGCCATCATTTTTGGATTGTACAAGTTACAAGTTTACAACTTCTAAATAACTTCGATTTTGGTATAAAGCTATTTCATGTATGTCAAGCTCAAAAATAATATATAGATAAATGATTTAATATTAGTTTTAATTTTAAAAAACAAATACCATCACTGTATACTAACAACTTAGATAAACTTCGTATATAGAAGAAGCTAGCTAGAATAGGTTGGAAATTATCGCTATGATAAACCAAAGTCAATGATATCTTAGCACTTAATCAAGAAACACTAACCACCAATAATATCTTAGCACTTAATCAAGAAACCCTAACCAACATCGCAATGGCATTAAAGTTTGAAATGTTAAAAAATACATTCATAAGGTATAAAAAGTTACTAGTACAAAGTCATAAGCATTTATATATTTAAACGATTGTATTTTCACTATTTCTCATGTTAAGTTGAATTAAAGTTCTAACTAATAAAAAATTAACAAATATTATTTATTGGAGGGTAAATTTTATTTTAGCTAACCTTCATTATTGAAAGATAGATTTTTGTTATCAAACCTTCACTCTTGAAGGGTAAAATTTTAAACAAAACATAAGTTTTATGACTAGAAATATAAAATGTCAAAAACTTTAAAAACAAATTTGATGGGTAGAATAAAAACCAAATTCCAGCAGTGCTCTCGGTGGATGATATGTTTACAATTATGTGAATAGATTTAAAATGAAAATCTTTAAAAAAGATTCTCATCTATGTGGAAGAGATTTTTCTAATTATGTGAATAAATTTAAAATAAAAATCATGAAATAGAAAACGAATTACAGAATAAATACATTTCTGATAAATTTTAATTTTAATTTCAAAGTAGTTATAATATTAATGATTTTGTAATGTTTATAATTCCATAATCTATAGAAGTTATAACATTATGATTTTTTTTAATTATTGCATCACACAAACAAAAATATTAAAATAAATCAATAATTTTTCTTTTATATATTTTCTTAAACTTAAACATTATACTTCAAAATCTTAAATTTGCGAACTGTTTTGTCTGAAAAATTAGAAGTGCAGGAATACCAGGACGAAGTATAATGGCCTATCATCGTCAGGCATCGCCAACGATAAAATGACCCTAAACTAAAAGGTCTGTTTTCGAGGCATTAGGACAAGTTTCTACAGTCTATTATTTAAAGATGTTGTTTTTATTGACATAACAGTGAAGCTAGATTGTTGGAGCAAGCTCTAAACAATGGTATCTTGTTTATTTTGTCGTGTGTATATAGAGCCGAAACACACAACTTTTGTCAAAATCAGTACAATGTTACTGCACTCTGCAATGGGAGATGATGCCCTCTTACCAACAACTAATAAGCGACTATTCTTGAAGACGAGGGTATGCATTTATGTTGTCAACTAGTTTTGTTCATTTATCTGTTGCCTAGCTATCGTAGAACTGATTTTCCCAATCGCAAGGTATATCCCCCTTGGTGTTAAGGCCCGTGTTTTCTATTTATTTTACAGTACTCATGGGAGTTAGGGATTGTGACAACCTGTTATACCCATTCGAACAATATACCTTTTGATCTATAACGCTACAGAAAACATCTCAACAGCGTAGTTGGTCCAGCAACAACGGCCTTTTTACTTGGGATCAATAGTTGTGTCTTTGGTTTAAATATAAATTGTTTTACAAGATACTTATTACACCTTTCTATAAACAGTTTTCTAGACATTTCAAACGGTGTAAAACATATGTAGGGTTTTTGGTCTTACATACCACTAAGTACCACATGTGTCTTGTTCAAAAATTAAATAGGAGTGTCATCAACTTTGTGAAAAATTAAAAAATAGATTTATGATTTTGAGACAAGAGAACTTTCTCTAAACTCTTGCTTTCTAAAGACTCCCTTTTCCAAAGACAAAGTATCTTTCAAGGGCTAGTCTCCCTGTGTATTGAAGAGACAATTGCTTCAAAATTTACCTAGAAATAACTCTGATTATGATCTTATTCAATAACATCTTTGTTATCATATTACGTTCATTATCATACTATGTTCATTGGCCCAATTAATCTGTAGTTTTGAATCTTCCAAATTTTGCAATTTCCAAAACCTCTTTGTACTTGTAACTGTTTTCAATAATAGCCACATAGCATATATCTCAACTTTGTTGTTAGTGTCTTTCCCAAAGGAAAATTTAGCAAGCATATCTATATTTGGTTAGTTTTGCAGTGATTTAACCATAATTTTTATTGTATTGGAGTTGGTGACTTGTCTATTGAGTTTGAGATTGCGATGAAGGACATGGCTTACTGAGCTTGAGATTGTGATGAAGGACATGCCCTTTCTGCATTGCATTCTTTTACATGTGTGATTTTTCATATGAATTCAATCAAATGGGTGGGAAACCATTGACAAATTTTTGGTATGCGTTGTTAGTTTCTGCTTTTATTTATCTACTTTAGTAAGAAGATTTTCTAAAAAATAGTTGTTGAAGGAACTTTGAGTTTGTGGTTATTTTTCTGCATATTTTTTCTTTTTATGTGGCTTATTTTGTGGATGATCAACTTTATTTGCCGAAATTTCTTATACATAAGGATACTTACTCTTTGTAATGTCACTACTTGCAATTTTGGAGAAAAATACAATTTGGGCAAATTCAAGCTTAACTAGTCATGACTCTAGGGGGTTCCAACTTAGACCAATTGGTTGCGAGTTTGAAATGCAATGGTATGGTCAGTCTTAGTACATCCCAATATGACCTTTTAACACTTTGAGTCTGACTAGAAGCCGCTCCTATAAATATTTCACCAATTGCAGTAGCCAATTGCAGTAGATATTTGACCAATTGCAGTAGCCTTCTCCATTACTTCCCTCAAATATTCATGTATAGAGTTAATTGATAGAATTTTATGGATTTATTCAAAGTGTTTTCCACGTGAGTTACAAGAAATACATTTTTAACCTACCATCCAACTCTCTTCTCCTTAAAACCTGTAACATCTCCAAATTTTGTGAATAAAAAAAAAAATTAATTGAAAGTCTAACTGCAAATACACAAAATAAAAAATCCATACTAATATGTAATTTGCGCTTAGTGTTTTATCTATTCAACATAATGACTTCAGTACAACAACTTTATAGTGCAACTTACCGTTATAATGAACTATTTTACTTGTCGTCAAGTCATGAAAAGAATGGTAGTCAACAATAGTTAGTTGGTGTACTTGCTAGTAATGTTTTTGTTGAATATTGGTTAACCTTATTATGATGTTAGGAGTTGTAAGGTTTGCTGTTACACCAAAACCTGCAGATGTAGGTGAACATTTGAAACCCAGCACAAGGCCCTATCACCAGGAGTGGTAGTTAGTCCACTTGTTTTTATATTCCTAGAGGTGCAGCGGTTATACCATGTGGAGGTACCCGATACTCCAAAACCCCGCCTTCGACGTAGCTCAGGGGAATTGAACTTGAGACCTATGCTTTGATACAATGCAAGTTTTGTCATTACACCAAAACCTGCAGATGTTGGTGAACATTTGAAGCCCAACACAAGGCCCTATCACCAGGAGTGGCGGTTAGTCCACTTGTTTTTATATTCCCAGAGGTGCGGTGGTTATACCATGTGGAGGTACCCGATACTCCAACAATTTTCTGCATAGAAAGATCTAGTTAGCAAGAGAGAACACAAAGCTTGCAAAACAGAAAAATAATGAAAAACAGAGAGAAGGAATGAATAATTCTATACTGATGTGTGTAAAAGATTGCAATACATGATAGTTATCCTAATTAGCAGAAAATAAGAAACATTCCATAGTGGTGGTATAAAGAGAACTGATGCATGCCATCATTTACGGAGTGAACTGACACCAAGGCTGTTAGTTATAGAGGAAACTGATCCTGCATGGGTCTCCAACACCCCCCTTGAACACTATTATGGGGTAATAAAGAAAGGGCCCCAGCAACTAAGGCCATAATAGGTCACCAAAAAACAATGCAACTAATGAACATTGAAATAAAATGAGGAAAGAGGGAAAACCTCATGGGAATGATACCCCCTCAAGATACAATGTAGCAAAAGAAGAAAAATACAGTTGCTTGGAAACTATGTCCTTCACTCCAAGATGATCACGTAGAGAGTGGAAATTCTGCACAGTGAAGGTCTTGGTGAAGATATCGACAGTATGTTCAGCTGAGGGACAGAACTGCAAATCGATGATCGACTCTTGCACCAAATCTTTGATATAGTGCATGTGGATCTCTATTTTCTTCATTCGTTGCCTCTGTACTGGATCTCTGCGGAAATTTAGAGTGCTCTGGTTGTCACACCAGATGAAAGTAGGCCAGTGGAAATGGATGCCCAACTCGATGAGAAAATGTTGTAGCCACAAACCTTGAATGGTTATGTTGACTACCCCTCTGTATTCGGCCTTAGATGAAGATAGAGAAATAGCATCTTGCTTCTTGCTCGACCAACAAATTGGCCCTAAACCTAGACTGAGTGAGTACCTAGATGTGGACTTAGAATCATTGCTATTGCCATCCCAGTTAGAATCAATGAATCCTATGAGATCCAATGCAAAATCTACTGCATAGTGAATCCCAAAGGTGATGGTTCCATGTACGTATCGATGGGTCTACTTGGCAGCCTTCCAATGGAGCTCATATGGCTCCTGCAAGAACCGAGAGGCTGCCCCAACAACATACGGGAGGTTTGGTCTAGAGTGTGTAAGATACAACAAGCCCCTCACTAGCTCTATGTACAAAGTATTGTCAACCAATAGAGTGTCCCTACCATCCTCAAGTTTGACCCCAGATAGGAAAGGAGTCGATGCAGACTTGTAGTCTATCATATGGAATCGCTCTAGAAGATCTTGAGCATACATGGCCTGAGATAGTTTGATGCCTAAGGCATCGTGGCTGATTTCAAGACCAAGGAAGATATGTAATGGACACATGTTCATCATAAAAAACCTGTCATGCAGAATCCTTTTGACTACAGCAAGTGCTGAAGTCGAGCTGCCAATGATCAATAAACCATCGAGATATAAAACTAGTAGCAGAAGTGAGTCAGCTGTCCTAAGCATGTATACATTCTGATCTGACTTACACTATACAAAGTTTTGGGACAATAGGTAGGAGTCCATCTTGGCATACCATGCTCATGGGGCTTGCTTAAGGCTGTAGAGAGACTTCTTCAGTCTGCAAACCAAGGATGAATCTTGTATGAAGCCTTGTGGCTACTCCATGTAGATCTTGTCAGAGAGATCACCATGAAGAAATGCATTCTTCACATCCATATGATGGACTTCCCACCTCTTGGATGTAGCAATGGCATATGCCAATCGAATGGAATCCATATTTTCTACTGGAGCAAAGGTCTCATCATAGTCTAACGCATGAACCTACTGAAAACCTTTCGAAACTAGCGTGGCTCTATATCTGTTGATATTCCCGTCTGCTGTCTTCTTGGTCCTGTAGACTTATCTGCATCTGAAAAGATTCCTGTCTGAAGGAAGTGGCATCAAATCCCAAGTCTGGTTCTTGAGGAGAGAGTTGTACTCACACTACATAGCAGCTTCCCAAAAGGGATTCCCTCTAGCCTCTGCATAGGTCTGTGGGTATGAAGAGAGAACCATGTAACAATGCATGGGAATCATTGGCTCGATAGCTATGAGTGCATGAGAAGGCTCCTCAAACTAGGACTGCATCCTCGAATTCACTGGATCCCCCATAAGGTTACCTGCATCCTATGGAGTTGTCTATGCATGTATCTCTCTTAAGCTCCTGTTCTCTCAGGGGAGAAAGGATGTGGATCAGTGTATTCATTCTCATGTTCTCCATCAAATTCTGAACTCAAATCTGAATCATGATATGAATGAGTGGACTCATCATCACGGATGTTTGGTGCAAGTAGAGGAACAAAATTCTCTGCATGTGACTCCAATGGTGCATGCAAGGGGATTTTCTCAAACTTGACACTTCGCTCAATAAAGAGCTTTTTTTTTAAGGGATCAATAAACCTATAACCCTTCACATCATCGGCATATCCCACGAAGATGCATGCAGTGCTCTAAGGATCTAATGCTTTCCTCTTTTCAGAGGGTATGCGGGCCCATGCACGTGATCCAAATATTCGGAAGTGGGTGACTTCTGGTTTGCAACCACTCCATGCCTCAAAAGGAGTCATGTCCTTGACAGATCTGTGAGGAGATCTATTATGTATGTAGTTGGCACAGTTAAGTGCCTCAACCCATAGTTTAGAAGGAAGAGACCTTTCCATGCAACATGCAAGAGGCCATCTCTTTGAGGGATTTGTTCTTCCACTCAGCCACTCTGTTATGTTGTGGAGTGTATGGTATTGTATGTTGCAACTGTATACTAGACTCCGAACAAAGATGCTGAACATTCATGTTCACATATTCCTCCCTCATTGTCTGTGTGGAGGATTTTTATCTTTCTCATGGACTAATTCTCTCCGAGTGATTTGAAGTCTTTGAAATGCTCAAAAATTTTAGATTTCTTCCTGAGAAAATATACCCAATTAAATCGTGAGAAATCATCAATAAATGTAAGAACATACCTCACCTTGTTGATGGACAAATGAGGAAAGGGTCCCATCAAATCACTATGGATGAGCTCCAAGGGAAACGAGGCCCTCTGAGCCTTCCCTTTTTCAAACTTCTCTTGAGGATGTTTGCCAAGAACACATCCTTGAAAAACTCCTTTGGAAAAATGAATGTTGGGAAAGCCAATGACCATTCCCTACTTGTAGAGTTGATGCATGTATCTGAAATTAATATGACCAAATATTTCATGCCATAACCTACCATTATCATCAGCATGCATAGGTAATAAGGTAAAATCAAGTTCCATGAATTTAGAAAAGGTGTAAAGCCTAGATCTGTGATTTACCTCACCAGTGGCACTTTTAGAGTTGCTTTGTATGTCGAAGATATTCACAGCATCATGAGTAAATTCAACTCTATTTCCAGTGCAAGAATGTGTATTTTGATAGATGGATAGAAGATTCACCGAGAGTTTTGGAACATGTAGCACATCCTCAAAGCTACCATGATTGAGTTCAATTTTTCCCTTGTTGATGATATCAATAGGAGAATCATCCCCCATGAGTATAGGAGGACCTTTGCATGCATCCAATGAAGAGAAGGATTCCTTGGTGGCATCCATGTGGTGAGATGCACCTAAATCTACAATCCCTGCATAGGGAGATGAATTAATGGCAATCAAAGCATGGGTAGAGTTACCTTTCCCGGGAGAATGATCTTTAGGCTTCTTCTTGGCGACCTATGGAATGTGATCACCAAGGTTGTGCTTCTGAAGTATCTGGGCCATCTGATCTATCTACTTCTTCATGCATGAGAATTTTGTATGGAATCCTTTCTGGCAGTATGTGCATTTCTCCATTTTCTTCCATTTTTCACCTTTGGATCCGAAGGAATCATTAAAGGGTTTGGTGTTCCCTTCCTTCTTTGGATTTGCATGTGCCTTTCCTTTGTATTTGGATTTAAATATCTATTTTGGTTTATGACTACCATCATGCACAGCAAGAGCATGTGCCTCAGAGCCCTTGATTTTTCCCATACTGATGAGCTTGTCTTGTTCCTGAGACAAAGATTCAATAAAAGAATCAATAGTGGGCATGGTGCAGTTCTTACCAGAGGTGAGCCTCACTGAATGAAACATGGAGACAAGCACAAAGTATTCCAGTCCAATCTTGGAGAGGATGGATATTCATTTTTCCTCCCTAGATTTATCAACCCCGCAACCCTTGAGTTGCAGAAGAAAATCCTTGTATCTTGTGAAGAAATCCTATATATTGTCTAAGCTTCATGGATCCAAAGAGAGAAAATCCACTTCAAGCATGTGGCCTTTCATCTCATCTTGCTTGCCAAATATTCCTTTCATGGTGGTCCAAACCTCATTGGGATTTTTTCTAGAAGAAATATGGAAAATCAACTCAGGGGAGATGTGCATGCAGAGGGATCCGTAGGCCTCATCCATTCGATTAAGGTATTTGTACTTTTATATGGACGTTGTAGGATCAACCTCCGTGGCCATAACAATCCTATACAATCCTTTTCTTTGAAGAAAGATCTCCAACTTTGCTTCCCATACAAAATAATTGTATGGTCTAAGAATAGCTTCCTTTGGAAACTCTATTCTTTCAATTATTTTTAATCTTTTGTACCTAAAAATAAAAAATGTCGTTGTGCCTTTTTCCTAGTAGCAGAGCTATGATGCCATGTAGATGAGTGTTGAACACCTGCACAGAAACATCTAGCTAGCAAGAGAGAACACACAACTTGAAAAATAGAAAAATAATGAAAAACAGAGAGAAGGAATGAATAATTCTATACTGATGTGTGTAAAAGATTACAATACATAATATCTATCCTGATTAGCAGAAAATAAGAAACATGCCATAGTGCTGGTCTAAAGAGAACCGATGCATGCCATCAGTTACGAAGTGAGATGACACCAAGGTAGTCAGTTACAGAGGAAAATGAGCATGCATGGGTCTCCAATAGGAATATGGTTTTATGGTATTACTTATCTCTGAAGCTAACGCATAAACCACTATATAAAATTTTGTAGGTTATAACAGTTGAGAGCTTTCCTTGTGGTGATAACACGCACAAAATCCTAGCTAAAGATAAACAAAGGTCCTAACTAAGATTAAAGGAAAATATATATATCCCTAAGTCAAAGAACTAAGCACTTGTTTACCATAAGATCTAACAAGCATGAGAACTATATACTATGGCATCAAAGTGAAATTCAATGGTTTGATACTATATAGTTTGGGATTTTTGGAAATATTAACGCTAGGTGGAATTTAATAAGGCCACGTGATGTCCCCACAGTATCCACCTTGAAAGCACTTGTGTCAAATCGTAAACCCCGAGGGTTTAATTCAATGTATTCATTTTGACCTTTCGTTGTGTTATTTGGCCTCTGCATCAAGTTTTTTTGTCTTTTACTGTGTGTGAGCAATGGCAGAGAAGTCGAGGCTCTCAGCCCTTGACACCATATAGTAGTGTTAAATGATTTGGTTCTCGTTTAGCAATGTTATGTTGTCGGTGATGATTTTTGTGTAGTGGTATTTGTTGCTATTGTTGCCTCTGTGTAAGTTCAGTATTTTGATTGTGTTAACATTTTTTCATTATACAATTTAAAAACTATGTTGAACATCTACGTGTTTTTTGCAGGTGTTCTTGTTGGGGTCGTTGCATTTAAAAAGGAAATCAATATTTGTCATGATGGCACATGATCTGGTAAGACCTGACACCCCACATTACTTCTTTTTTGTGGCTCTATTGGTTGTGGTTATGTGGCTCTAAGGTTGGGCCACCACTCTCAGGGATTGGAGTCATTATGTGTTTCCTTCTATTGAAAAACTTGGTAAACCTTTTGGTTGTTTGACCCCGTGGCATTTTTGTTTTTATAAAAGCAATCACCCTTCAACCGTGGAGTATAAAGGTGACTGTAATGTATTGTTTAGCTTTAATGTGGATTCAATCTCTTGCAGAGCTTTGTAAACAAAAGTTTAGGTTCAAAAGATACCCAAATTGCGATAGTTTGAATACCTACAAACTCATTTCATTTTGGTTGTAATGTATTAAATTTATCCTAGATATATTTTTATTCTTTAATTATATTTCACACAATATGGTTTAAATAATGTATGTTTCTATTTAAAATAAGTTTAGGGCCATGAGGCCATTATTCCTTCTGAATCTGTAGCGTTTTCATCTATGAAAACTATAATATGGCATAAGTAGGTTATGTTGGGTACGTTGGGTAATCATAGTTTTGGAACTTCTTTGCAAATTTATATATATTGTTTATTAATAGTTTTTGGGTTGTTTCAAAAGAGGTTTACAACTGGAAGATAAGTTACAGCCTACGTGATAAATAATTGATTTCTTATTGACAGACTTTCCTGTTCAACGATTTGAACTCTTGATTTAATAAACTAGTGATTAAGAAGGTTTAATAACCAGTTTTATTATTGCATGGAGAATTTAATGGATAGTTTAAGATTTCGGCTACGGCCTTCAACAGTTTGGTTTGTGATAATTTTAAATAGATTTGTTTTGAATGAAAAATTACTTGGAAGGATTTGATCCAAAGACCTCGGTAACCTATACGATATTAAGCTAGTTATAAATATTGTGAATTTTGTAAGGCTTTAGTTTTACAATGTTTTAAAAAGATTTATAAAAGGAAAAACTCTAACTTAATTCTTGGAAACTTATTCTATTTTATCGACTATAACTATTTATTTTAATAAAAATGCCTTTAATCCATAATAGTTAATACTAGTAGGATTTTTTTGTAATCCCTATCAACCATATGTCTCCAGGCTATAAATATTTGTTGTTTTTTTATAGTGTTGAAGTTGAGAATCTATAGATTTTTTACTCTATATATGTGTACAATATTTGATAAGATCCTACGGAGTTTTTATTTGATTCCTGTGTAATTTTATTTTGGGTCTTTAAATCCTAGTTTAACTTCTGTAAGTGCTTAATCCTTTCGGTTGTAATAATGGTTTCATTTATAACAAATAAAGTTTTCTACTTTTCTTTAATCATAACTCTAATCGTAAATTTCTTTAATGGATAGAGAGATAGTAACGAATACAATAATATACTACCTAAGTGAACCCGTTAGTGATAATAAGTGATAAGAGATGCATGTTAAGGTTTTCGAACTCAGGCTGGAAACTTAGTAATTTAATTTATTTGAGAACTATATTAATTAAGAACTAGAGGAATAAAATTCATTGTTTACTTAACCATGATTATAATAATCTAAGAGTGTAAAAGAAATGAAACTTAAAAATATTAGTATAATAACTCAGAGTTGTTTATAATATCCATAAAATCTACAATTTTTCCATTGAACCTTGTAGAAGAAAATATCTAATATTATTTATAAGTTTTTATGCAAAGTAAGATCTAACTAAACTATTCTAGTCCATTAATGTTAACTAGTTTAAAAAATTAATCAACATCCATAAAGCTTTCAGATACAGATATAGAATAAATTCATAGATAATAAACAAAACATCTTAGAACCTGTATAATTGTAGAAGGGGGGGAAACACCCAAAGAAGACCGTTCCTCCCAACCATCTCCTAAAATCATCCAAGATCACATTCTTTAGGACCCCTGATCCTATTCACTGAACCACCATGACGAAGAGGTTGTCTAAAAGAACACACAAAAATATATTTAACTTAGCGAACTCACTAGCAGACTTAACTCTCAGTAATTTCACTTTAGCTAAACCCTCATCAAATTCATCTTGTGTGCTTAAATTTTTAGATTGCCATAATTCACAAGGGTATAATCACTAGGAATAGAATGTAACAAGCCTCCTACTCAATTCGATGGTATTTATAAGATTTCCTAAGTCTTTGGTTTAATTTTGTAATTAAATGAGCCACCTACTGAGTGCCTCTTTTCATGGAACATGACCATAATTTTAGGGATTTTTCCTCCTGCAACAGATAGAAAGTGAAATGCTAGTGCTTCCACTTGTCATTTAGCCTTCTATAGCTACTCATTTCTCCTAGTTGGTCAATGAACACTCTTCAACAGTCTTCTTTGGAAAGGTGTCTCTCGTTTTTAATTATTTAAATAAATAAATATTCAATTACAGTCATCCTTGACCACCCTTGGTCATAAAAACTTTACAATAAACTTTAACATAATGTTTTCTCAAATAAATAAAAATATTTATTTTTCAGTTCTAGGTGGGTTACAAACACCCCCTCTTAAGTTCAACATCGTCCTCGATGTTGCTTAATTTTATTTTGAGTCTTACTAGAACAAAATTGGATATGCCTCACATATATGACTCTCCAATTCCCAGGTTGTTTCATCTGTACTGAGGTGCTTCCATTGCACTTTTACATATCCAATGGTGCGATTCCGGAGAAACATTTCGCTCCTATCGGGAATACAGTCTGGTTCCACCTAAAAATCTTATTCGAGTTCTTCTTGAATAACATTCCAATCGATCACATGAGTAACATTGTGCACATACTTTTTCAAAATGAAAATATGAAATACATTATGTATTCTAAGGTTAGGTGGAAAAGCTAACTGATAAGCCATTGGTCCAACTCTTGCCAATATTTCAAATGGTACACAATACCTGAGTGCTAATTTAGCACAACGCCCCAAGATCTCTTTCTGGGTTTTACCTTGAAAAATACATACTCACCTACTTGGAATTATTTTTGAGTTATTTTAAAGTATGCATGACTCTTTTGTCTATCTTGTGCAATTTTCATATTGCTTTGTACCTGCTTCACTGTTAGTTCCAGTTCTTTTAAAAAGTCAGGTCCTAACATCATTCTTTCAAACAAATTACTCCATGAAATGGGATTATTAATTTCCTACCATACAAAATTTCAAAAGGACTAAGTTTAGTTGAATCCTAGTAGTGATTATTATACGCAACCTCAACTAAGTGCAAATAATATTCTAATTTATTTGGATGATCTCTAACACACATCTGTAACATATCTTCTAGAACTTGATTTACTCTTTCTATTTGTCCATCCGTTGGCGGATGATAAGCAGTACTGAAATTTAATTTAGTATCTAGTCCTTTAAACAATGACTTCGAAAAATTACCAGTAAACTTTGGATCTCTATCGAAAATTATTACCTTTGAAATTTCGAGCAACCAAAAAATTTCCTTCATAAATATGTCAGAAATATTAGCAGCCTTATAAGTAGTTTTAACATGTATAAAATGTGTTTCCTCTCTTAGTTTTTCTACCACTACCATTATAGAATCATTTTGCTTCTGAATTTTAGGTAATCCAGTTGTAAAATTGACACTGATAATTTCCCATTTCCAATCTAGAATTTGCAGTGGTTGTAAAAGACCTGTTGAGTGTCGATGTCCATCTTTAACTTGCTGACATTCTATACACCTATCTATATATTCAACAACTCCATTCTTCATATTATGTCAAAAATACTCTTTTATTAGCATTGTTATCATATTTTGATACCCCAAATGTCCAAAATAAGGACTTTTATGCACTTCATTTAAAGTCAGGAATTTAATTTCTGGTATGTTAGGTACATAAAGTCTTTTTTTATACAGCATTAAGTATTTTTCATTTAAACTGAAATTTGTTCTTACATTTTTAGTTTATTTTCCTCTTACTTTTTCTCTTAGATTTTGGTAATCCTTATCCATTTTTATCCCTTCTTCCAATTTATCAACTAATTTTGTTTTGTAAATGCTAATGGAAGTTGTAAAATTCATTCTTGCATTTCTGCTTAAGGCATCAACCACTTTGTTTTCCTTTCCTTTGATGCGTTTGATCTCGAAATCGTATTCACTAAGGAAAGATAACCATCTAGCTTGCCTTGCATTCATATTTTGTTGATCAAACAAATATTTCAAGGATTATGTTGTCAGACATTAATAGAAATATTTTACCAATTAATGATGGCACCACATTTTCAGAGCATGTATTCTGGAATCCAACTCTAAATAATAAGTGGGATAATTATTTTCATGTGTTTTTAACCTCCTTGATTCATAAGCTATTACGTGACCTTCTTGTGTTAGTACTCCACCCAAACCTTCATTCCATGCGTCAATGAAAATGGAGAAGTCCTTGTTTGGATCTATTATTTTTTATATAGGTGCAGTAGTTAACAATTATTTTAATTTATTAAAACTTTCTTCACACTTTTGATCCCATACAGAATTTTTCCCTTTTTCTGCAAGGATGTTATGGGATTCACAATCTTCGAGAATTCTTCTATGAATTTCCTATAATAACCCATAATTCTCATGAATGATCGTATATCATATACATCTTTGGGAACAAGACTTTCCATTATTGCTTGTATCTTATTTGGATCTACTGATATTCCTTCCTTTGATATCACATGACCTAGATACTCTATTTTATCTTTAATGAATTTGCATTTACTGAATTTAGCATATAGTTTATGTTCTCTCAGAACCTTTAGTAGTATCTACAGGTGTTCATCATGTTCTTCTTTCATTTTTGAATAAATTAATATGTCATCTATAAAGATGACTACAAATGTTTCTAAGTATTTACTTAAGAAACTATTCATTAAACAAATAAAAGTTGTTGGAGTATTCGTTACCCCAGTGGGCATAACTATAAACTCATGATGCCCGTATCAGCTTTTGAATGCAGTTTCAAAAATATATTCGTCTTTAATTTCGAATTGATGATATCCAGATCTCAATTCTATATTTGAGAATATCATTGCTTCGCGTATCTGATTAATCCGATCATCAATGAAAGGAAAGGGGTATCTATTTATAATCATCGTTTTTTTAATCAGGGTAATCTATACATAAACATAATCTACCATATTTATTTTTAACAAATAAAATAGGTTCTCCCCAAGAGGATTCACTTGGTCGTATATAATTCTTATTTATCAGTTGTTGTAGTTGTATTTTTGGTGGAACCTTGAACATTGTTGGTGGAACCTTGAGCATTGTTGGTGGAACCTTGAACATTATTAGTGGAACCATGAGCACTATTAATGGAACCATGAGCATTGTTGGTGGAACCATGAGCATGGGATCCATGAGCATTGTTGGTGGAACCATGAGCTTTATTAGTGGAACCATGAGCACTATTAATGGATCCATGAGCACTATTAATGGATCCATTTCCTTATAGAAACTATGACTAGCAATAGTAAATATGACCAATAGGAACACTGGATAACAAGATAGGAACTTTGTCTTGATAGGAACTCTACCCATCAATAACTCTAATGAAGGAATTCTACTTCAACTATGACTAACAAGACTGCCCAAACTTTGCCTGATAGGAACTACGATTGATAAGATAAAATATGACCAATAAGAAGATTGACTAACAAGATAGGAACTTTTCCTTGACAAGAACTATGCTCCTATAGGAAATTTTCCCTACAAGAACTATGTCCATAGCTGGTTCCACCAACATTGCTCATGGTTCCATAGCTATGGCTCATGGTTCCACCACCAATGATCATGGTTCCATAGCTATAGCTCATGGTTACACCAAATATGTACATGGTTCCACCAACAATGCTCATGGATCCATTAATAGTGCTCATGGTTCCACTAATAATGTTCAGGGTTCCACCAACAATGCTCATGGATCCATTAATAGTGCTCATGGTTCCACTAATAATGTTCAGGGTTCCACCAACAATGCTCATGGTTCCACCAACAAAGCTCATGGTTCCATAGCTATAGCTCATGGTTCCACCACCAATGCTCATGGTTCCACCAACATTGCTCATGGTTCCATAGCTATAGCTCATGGTTCCACC
>LPNX010973171.1:136945-153614 GCA_001517045.1 Pseudotsuga menziesii
CTTTATAAAGAAATAGAAAGATATTTATAGAAAAAATAAATCGGTTGATTAATTTGTATAATTAATTAAAAAATATATTTTCAATTTTAAAGTCTTTTAAGTTTTTAAAGCAATTGTGGAATAGAGCAGATTAGTCAAGAATTATAATTCTAATTATAAACAAATCATTCAATAGTTTAGATAATGATGAAAAATATTTAGGAGGCGTAATTTTTTAAGTTAAGAAGTAGTAGCAATTTTAATTCAGTTCATTCAATTTGATTTGGCTATATCAATTTGGTGTATGAGCCAAAATGTACAAACACGTACATACTCTACCTCTTCAAATTTAGACTTCTAATATTTTAGGATGAAACACATATTGATGAGACTTATCAATATGAAACTTTAATTTGATGATTTTTTATTTAGGAAGCTAATTATAATTATATAAGTTAAGTTTTAATTCTCGTTAATACGAATTTTATATTTTATTTAAATGTTTTTATTTTGTTTGAAATTCTTGTAAATTCATTTCTCATTTATTTATTTAATAATTTAATTAATATTTTATGAAATTTGATTATTTCAGAAAATATACAAAGCCCTAATTAAAAAGAGAAAAAAATTGTCGTATAAACATAAGTAAAATAAGTTTTTGCACTTCTCTAAGTGAGATCCTAAGAAATTATAAATAGTTGTAAAATTAAAGAAGCAATATAATTTCCTTGAGGGACTAAAATTCCTTCCTTAAAAAGCTTTATGAATTCCTTAATGTTGTGGACAACATTTAAACCCTTTTGTAAAGTAAGATTTTTCTTTTTCTTTAGAAAAAATTGTGATTAAGGGGCTCACAAAAAGGAAAGCTAAGGACATCAAATGATAGCAAATATAAACCTTGAAAAAGGTCCATCCTCATCTCTCACATTCATAAGCTCTTCAATTTAGTACCAAAGCAATGTTTTCCTAAACTCGAAAATCAAAACCTCATTGTTTGTATTTTTAAAAGCAAAGATAAATAATTAGGACCATTATGATTATCCCTCTTTTAGAAAAATTATATAGAATGATTATTTCACATATCAATGCATGGATAGGAAGTCAAGGAAAGGGTTAACCAAATAAAATTTAGGATCTTGGCATTCAGTTGTAGACCAGCTTGTTTTACTTGGGACCATTGCAAAGGATCATAAAACCAATATTTTGTGTAGCTTCATTGATTTTAGAAAAACATTAAACATGACAATCAAAGGTAATATTTGGAATTTTTTTTTTGTAAGTTGAGATCTATACTATTAGAAAAGAGAGAAAATAATAGTATAGGAAAAAATACAGGCTGGCCTGCTTAAGTGGAGTAGGTGTGGAGTATCAAAAGGTAGGTAGGCTCTCCCTTCAGGAGGGAAAACAGATCCAAAATGACCCTCCCTCTCGGAGGGAAAACAGGCCTTCCAATTGAACATAGACAAAACCCCCACAATTCAAGGAGGGTGTGGCAAAAGCCATCACGTGGACATTACATAAACAAAGAAAACCAAACATGATTAAAATTAAGCGAAATGTGGCAAGTGAAGAACCTAAACATAGCCCATGCAGGCAGATAGAAGGACACATGTCTGTGAAGACCACAGGTCATGGTTTCTACCCAAGCCATGGTTCTTCCGTGATTGGACATGTGTAACCTGGAGATGTTGGATGCACAGGCTCGCCTGAAGATGTCATCGAATTGTTATCAGATGTCGCCATTTTCTCGTCACTGGAGCTGGAGGTTTCCTTCCCTAAGACTGTAGATGGGTTTTGGGTGGGTAGCGGAGAGGTCTTCTTCGAGACAATTGGGTTGGATGAGAACTTACATGCAGAGATGGAGGAGGGCCGGGGATGCTGAGGGGGAATGGAGCACTGTGGTGGAGCGGTGGGGGCGGCCAAGGCATCAGGAAAGACCAGTTGAGAGCCCGGTGGTGTGGTCTCTTGGGGGGTCGGGGATGGTTGAACAGGAGAAGCTAGGCGTGGCGGAACCAGTGGTTTAAATCTGAGGACCAGGCGCGTGAGCAGGTTTTTGAAGACCTAGTAGTTATGTCGGTGCTCCACTGTACGTCCAGTTGCACCAAGCGCTCGGGACAATTCGTCCTCCCAATTCGAGACAATTCTTTGCACTTCCTCTGAAATTTCCAGGTCGAAGCCATTCTTGCTAGCCTGAGAAGAGAGGGGAATGTGGCTTTCTGACCGAGCGTGGCGTCCTCGTCCCCTGCATGAAGTGCATCTCTATCTTCTAGGCATGGAGGAGAGATGAGATGACTAGCATGAGCAAGGCTCTGGGTAGGAGAGCTCAGATATTGGAGAGCGATTCAGGGGCACGGAGTAGCAAAGATACAGGTGAGAGTGGCTTGAAGCGAAGGGCGGTGACCCTGTTGCACATAGAGACCATGGAGAGCTTGAAGAACCTGGAGAACGCAAATGAGCAAGAGGAGCAGAACAGTGGGATAAAGTAGGAGGGTCGTCATCCCAATTGAATGGCGCTTGTACGAGGCACAACAGCCAAGAGGAGAAGTAATGGTGCCCAAGATGCGATGAGACAGCTTTGACCTGTCGTCGAGCTATGGGATGGCCATGTTTGTCTGGGTCTTAAAGGCCATTAATGGTTGTGGGTTGAGCACGGGATGGAGGAGCCACGTTAGCCTCCACGTTGTTCTAACTCACACCCGCATCGAAGGAATGTTTGGAATATATTAAAAGAGCTAAGAGTTTCTTTTGGGTTGAGATAGTCATGAAGAATGAAAGAGCAAATCCAAAAGCATTCTATAACTTAATCAAAGATAATACACCTTACCCTATCCTCCTCATAGAAAAAGTATCTAGCTTACTGAAACCATGGCTACAACTAGGTACCTAATGTATAAGAACAAGATAAACATGGAAGACAAAGCCTTCTTATGATTGATTTGAACTTAATGAAAACCACCTATAAAGATGTCAAATCTTCGCTAAATCATTGAGAATTTTAGGAAAAAGTCACTTGAATAGTGATAATATAATAATATACTTAACCCTAATTTAAAATATCAAAATGTCTCTCTAATTTAATTATCTTTAAGAAGAAAATCAACATTGTTAAAATAAAATTTCACTTTCATGAGCTCCATGGTTAAACAAATTGTTGGACAATTCAAGGTTGTAGGATAAGAATTTCTTATCTTCATGCCACTAAATATAATACCAAAGCATACCAAATGATTTCTTACACTTTTCACTTTTCAAGCTAGGAATCTTAATGGACATTAATAACTACTATCATCATGATTATGCAATATTTAAATATTAAACAAAATAAAGTGAAAATTTACACAAATTTTAATCTTGGTAGAATATTAAATTCACAATTATTTAAAAATTAATTAATAGAATTTTAATATTTTTATAAATGATTAATTAAGTTAATATAATAATAACACTAAATTGGTTGGTTTGAAATCCCTTTCTTCTATAATAAAAAACACATAAATTTTCAAAACTATCATAAATCTATTTTAAATTCGGATCTATCAAGCATCTCTTCGTTTAATTTTTTTATTTTTAGTTAAGTGGATATGTAATTTATATTTTTTAATATTTTTTATTTATTTTGGCTAGCATAACCTGACTAAGGTGACATGATCTCCCCCACCTCCTTCTCTCAGTGCAATAACAAGAAATATCTAATAAGTTCAAAGTTTCAAACCCATGGATCATGATAACTTCACTTAAAAGAAGTAACAACAATACACATCTATCTAACATTGTAATATGGAATGAATGACTTAAGTTAATTATCTTAATCTACAACATGTAATCTAGAATTCAACATTGATGAAAATGGGATAACAGTCCTCCTTCAAATGAACCGGGTGGCAATTTCCTCAAGGCATAATGTTTTTACTAGTTTGTCTCTGTTTCATTTTTATATAGTATTAATTAAGTTAAGATAATAATAACACTAATTGATGTATGAGATCAATGCTTTTACTTATAATATTAATTAAGTTAATATAATAATAGCACTAAATTGATCTATAAAATTTATTGTTTATAGAACAAGACTATAAAATGAAGTATACATATTTTATTCCTCCAAATTTAAACCTATAACTTTTTAAAATAAAACACAGTATTATTTACTACTAAAACCATTCAATTATACTTTACTATATTTTTGAATCCAAAAACTCTTCTTAACTATATTTTTTAATCCAAAAACTCTGATGTAACAAAGATTTCATTGCACAACTCAATAATACTTTTTAATCCAAAAACTTTGATGTAATAAGGATTTCATTGCACAATATGTCTCTTAATTCCAAAATGTAATGGTGTCACATAGTTACAAACTTAAACTTAAAATGCTGGAAGTCTCTACTTGAAAACCTAGTGTCCAAACATGAGAAATCATCTCCTCATGCATGTTGTCATACCTCTGTTTTTTCCATGTAACTCCCAGGTTGACAAAAGACCCTGCTGCTGAAACTGCCGATGACATTGCCTTATTCCTCCTCATGCATGTTGTCATACCTCTGTTTATCCCATGTAACTCCCAAGTTGACAAAAGACACTGCTGCTGAAACTGTCGATGACATTGCCTTATTCCTCCACATGCATGTTATCATACCTCTGTTTTTTCCATGTAACTCCCAGGTTGAGAAAAGACACTGCTGCTGAAACTGCCGATGACATTGCCTTATTCCTCAATTGACCCAAAACAGGTGCTGAGATCTCCTCGCATTTCCTCAACCTCCACCTACGCAACCCCCTTTAGCTAATTTCCCCTGGCCCATCTTTTCCACACAGAATCCACGAGCAAGCAAACGACCAACCCTGAACTCCTACGAGGCAGACAAGCCAAAACAGGCAACCCGAGACTGAAATTCAAATGAAGGAGGGCAAAACATCCCATTTCTTATAACGAGTTCCCTTTCGCAATTCACTTAATTTTAATATTAGTTGTAATGATGTTGAGAGACCAAATTTTGGTCTATTAGATTTAATAAAGAAACAAATTATTTAGTTTCTTGTTTAAAGTTTGGAAAGAAGTGCGTTGAGATCAATTTTAATATCAGTTGTAATACTTTTGATTGTTTATCCAAGAAACACATTACTTAATTTGTTTTAAAATTGTATTTTATGCTAAAAAGCTTGGAAAGAAGATTTTATATCAGTTCTAATACTTACCACTTTTGCCTGCTTGGTCCCAATGTCAATTTTAATATATAAAATGAGAACCAAAAATTTATTGGAGGTAAAATGCCTCTGTTCCTGGTAAACACAACTTCCTAAACACATTCTACCTCTTAAATGAATGAGGATGAAGATCGAAACAACATTCGCATTCCTGCATGTCTTTAATGAGATAGAAGATCCGAACACACAATGCACATTTATATCAGGTGTTTTAATTAAAAAATTATTTGTTACATGAGATAGAAGATCCAAACACACAATGCACATTTATATTTGGAATGAGAACCAAAAATTTATTGGAAGTAAAATGCCTCTATATAAATTTCATCTTCTATAGAAATTCAAATTACAGAGCCAAAGGACGGAATGCCCGTTGCCCATAGCTCTTCATAAAGGGAAAACTTGACCTTGACAACTTATTCATCTAGCACGGCACAAGAATATGCTGCATGGGAAAGAATTTGAAATATATACACCAAATATTCTATTAAAGAGTATAGGAGACTCCATGCAAGAACAATTGATGTTCAGCTCAAAACTTGCTACAGATATATATCTATATATATACAAAAAAATGAATTAAAAACCCAACTACTGTGAAAGCTCACGAGCAGTGAGATTCTTCCTTGAAATCCTTCTTTCATTTGCTTTCTAGACACTTGCAAACACGGGAGGAGCCCGCGTTTACTTCAGGAACTTCTATATGGAATGGCGAGACAATGCCCCAGAAAGCTCATCCTCGCTAAATAAGACCCTATTCGTAGCAATGACAGACGTGAAGGAAATAGTATGCTCTGCGCCAACACTGGATGGCCTATCACTACCCAGAAAGAGCACTTTGCTTAATTCTGCGACATCCTTGTCATTCGAGAGAAGATTACGATGCTTCTCTACACATTTTGGTGCCATTGGTGCAGGCCATCTAAACGGATTATCACTTATGGAGATATGTTTCTGGGGGAGTTCATTTAAAAGTGAACGATTAGGTCGCCGCTCATGATCCGGGGTTTTAAATTCAAAATACGTTTCATTAGCTACTTTAACCTGCAGCGATAAAAGAGTAACCAAACTTCTTTAGAGAAAGGGAAGAAACAGAGGAATTTACCGAACACGACACAGAATAATTTTGTTAATCCCAGAAAGGTAAAGAGGAAAATTTTAAATCAGAACCGTAAAGAACCCTTACCGCTTGCTTCAAATCCTTTGAAACGCGAGACAACGGCTCGAGTTCACGGTGCCCAAGTTTAAAGACTACCTCTACCTGTAAACTCATTTTAAAAGAAAATCAGTATCTCCTACGAACAGCACAGTGCAGAAGGAAGGGGAAAATACATCCAGAGAAGTTAAGACCACAAAAACCCTGGAATAAGACGAGACACAAAGGAGAACCGAAAGGCTACATTGGACAAATTTTAATTTCCAAGGATTTGAACTTGAGCAGAAAGAAGGAACATTCCGGCTGAAATTTAAGAAGAAGAAAAACATGCATTAGCCAAAACATGAAAAGGATTGCAATTAAATGGCTAGCAGAAGACACACTAAAAAGACAGAAACCCTGACACAATCATGGTGAGATAGAGACCTGATAATTATCTTGGGTACTAGTGTCAGCAAATTGGAAAAACAAAAGCAGGATAGTGTAAAAGTCCTTACCAAAACATCGAAAGGCAGCGATGAAAAGTCCGTTTTGGCTGAATTCTCAGTTTTACCAGAAGAAAACACAGGTGAGGGTTTCACCGGAGTGACGAAAACTTCCTCCTTGTTAGGCTTCTGGCGTAAGATTCTCCCAGGTAGTGAACGATCATCCAGCAAGCCACATTCAATCGGACTTTCCTCGCTTTCCTCTTTCTGCCTATTCTCCGTGGTTGACATCACATTCCTCTTTCTTCCAATCGTGCGACCAAGTGTGAAAGACTCCCCTACGTCCTTCATGTCAGAAGCACAGACCATAGCAGCCATGTTCTGTTGCTGCCGAATCTTGCAATCCCCTTCGTAACGCATTTGTGCAAGATTCCCCTTCTTCCTCTGCTGCAGAATTGAACGAATTACTACGATTCAAAGCTACAGGTAATGAATCCTACGGGTATAATTGCAGTGCTAAATAATGAAAAGCTTAAAACCCTACCGGCTGAACCAGAAACCCACTTCTATAACAGTCTCGAATTCGAATTCAAATCAAGAAACCCACGGAAATCTGTCTCGTTTCTTATTGGCTTTCCTCTCACAAAGGCTCCTAAATATGCCTTTTCAAATTTGAATACCACGGAGCGGGGCGGGAAATATTCCGATCACCTGAAAATCTGGCCAGAGCTATCATGTCGAATGAGGCCATAGAGCCATGCCATGGAGGATGTCCGAATCAGTCCGATGCTAATGTATGGCACATGCTTCACCATACATTATGCCATTGAGAGTTCGTGTGTCTCTGACATTGACAGAGTCGTCTTAAAGACGATTATGTCCAGTATTTAACGCTCACCATCACATTATGGCCTCTAGGTGGACTACATTTTACATGCGAATTTGGTGTAGTAATAAATGCTCTAAATACGAAAAATCTTTATTTGTGATCCAGGAAGTTTGGAATGCTAGGAACATGTGTATTTTTTTGGATATTAAGCGTTATGTTTATCATATTTGTTCTAGAATCATTGCAACTTTCTTTGTGTATTGTATTATTCCTATGTTGGATGAGTTCATATCCATTGGGTGTTTTGAAGGGGTAGAAAATGATGGCTCAATGCGTTGTCCATGTATGGTGATATTGGTTAAGAGGAACCACTCTGTTAGGTTATGGATGCAGAAAGGCTATGGATCAAACACCCAAAATAATTACTTGATTTTTAGGGACTATTATGGTTTTCCTATAAGAGGAGCATTTTTCCATCCAAATTGTTGGTGACTAAAAAACCATCATTGATTGGGAAAATGGATTTTCTACACTTCAATATCTTTATCTTGAGTATTAGATTGATAAAATTAAGAGGATGATCCATAACTTTGCATAGATTTATTTTTTCATTATCTATAGTTTGTTTATTGTTGAGGTAGATGACCTCTCTAAAAAACCAGTTGGGGATATGGGCGGTCTCTTGTACATTGAGGAATCCATAGATGGAGTAGTTACATACTTTGGGTCTTATGATGTGTTATGATCTGTATAGCTGGTCTTTTTTGTCATTTTGGAGCTATCTTTTTTGGTCTTTTTGGTACTTGGTATGGAGTTGTGTTTTCCATATTTTTTCTTTGGTGATACTTGTAAGCAATGTGCTTTTAATCCCTGCTAGCTTATGTTTTGGTGATTAGTTGATGGATGGGTATTACTTGAATTTTTTTTGGATGAGGTGTTTTTAGTCATATGGTCCTCCATGCTCTTGATGTAAAGTTTTTTGTAACTTTTATTTGCCGTGAATAACAAGTTGCGTTTTTTTCGGTGTGAAAAGAAAAGCTTCATCGATGGTAGCAACCAAATATGTATCCACCTTTGTTGTAATGGATGGGATTATTCAAGCATATCATCACCTATGAAAACATATTCATTAAATTAAATAAAACATTATATTCCGTTGTCATTTGAATGTAAAATTTCAAGTTTATAACATGATTATATAATCAAATTATCATGAAACACCTTTTATTGCATTGCAACTCAAATTGGACACAAACATTTATATTAAACTTTGACTAGATCAAACCCCCATACGTTGTGGATGGCACATCAACCAATGGAATCAAATTAAAGATATATAATAAAGTAAAATTAAAATGACATTGTGAAATGCCCAATTGAAACATAGTAACAATGAATTTATACAATCTCGATCTAAAATCTCGATAACTAGCATTTACACCAAGAGGTTCCAAGGAACATCGAGAGGAACAATCCAAATCATAATATATAACAGGTTTATTGAAATTGACACTTTTACAAAATGAAAATTATGGGATATATTTTCTTTTCAAAACGGGAGCAATTCCAACTGGTCTTAACAATGAACATCACATCACAGTTTGGCATTGCATGGCAGAAACTAATCTCGTAATAAACAAGACTCGAATGTGTTGTTATAATTTATGGTGTAACAACTATAAAAAGTAAGAACATGTTTGATATGAATCAAAGTATGGAATGAACAATAATAATCCCATGTATGATTCAACAAAAAATATGGTGTTGGAAATATTTTAGGCTAGCATAAGGAGTTCATGTACATGAAGATTGTATCCTCATGCTCTGAAATGGCAATGACCCTTTCCCTTTTGCAAATTGTAAAGTTGTTTTTGAATCCTAATTTGCTTTGACAAACTGTTGCAACTTACTTGGAGATAGATGTGCATAGTTGATTGGAGGAACTGCACAAGAAACACATAATGATAAAAGCAAACACATGTGAAAAAATTTGAGTTGTTCTTTGACACCCACAGAGAAAGAAATCCTATTAAAATTACAATCAAACATCAAAACATAAAATGAATATGAACTACTTGAACATAGTTTGTTCTTGGAATAAAGAAATGTGATTTTACAAAAAGAAAGAGTAATTACTCTCATAATGAAAAATGAGTTAACATAAACCCATGTTTCAGAATGCAAATGCTGAAACATGATCCCACAAACTGAATAAAAAACAAACTTGTACAACTGAATTGGAATAAATGTATGCATTTACAAAAAAGAACCATGAACTAAATAACATATATGTGCTTTGTTTTTGGAATTAAAAAGTTTGTTTTACAAAAATAAAGAGTAATTACTCTCATAATGAAGAAACAAATAAAAATAAACTCAATAATAGAGACAAATATATGCAAATACAAGTTGAATATAGGCATGTTAATGAATGTAATTTCTAAAACATGCTCCCACAAATTGAATAAAAAATAAAATGCTACAACTGAATTGGAATAAGCGTATGCGTCTACAAAAAAGTACCATGAACTAAAGAACAAATATGCTTTAGAGTTCAGAAATGAAATATAATTTGGCAAGTGCTAGCCACTTATTCACAAATCCTACTTTAAAAAAATGCGTTGTAGGAGTGAACTTTCAATATCAAGGATTCACAACCTCTTCGTATGAATACTGACTAGGGAATTATAGTGTTTATTATATTCACTAAAATTGATTTTAATTCTCAGCACATGTATTATCTATTCATCTTGGAAAAAACAATTGTATGAGTTTTCTATTCTTGGAAAATGATGATCAATTAAAGAAATGAAAAGAACATTGCACTCTTAGACTCAAAAGCTGAAACTTATAAAGTAATCAAAATCTATTCTCTTAGACTCGGATAAAAAACATGGAAATTTTCCTTGATGTCAATGTACTATTTTTTAATGTGAGTGGCAAATAGAAAATCAACCTTTGCTCAATTGAATGGATTTTATGCAATATAAGTGTGATAATGCTATAAGAAAATAACACTGAAGTACCTAAAAGGGGTTACTGCATAGATTCTTTATAGATACGATGAAGTACCTAGAAGTGGTTTATTCTTCATTAGAATTGCAACAATTTGATTTTGATCAATAGAAACAATTTGAAAATATGTTAAGGCATACCGAAACGTAACATGCTAAAAAAATGCATACTGAAATTATTAGACTACAAATCAAAATGTTTGAACAAAGAAGAAATATATCATTTCTCATTCTAAAATTATATTGAAACTTTCACCAAGCAAGGGTAATGATGGAGATTTTCCATGTCCTCTAAAATCCATAGATTGTTTAGTTATTTTGGATTGCTTCTTACCTCGAAAATCCATAGATTGTTTAGTTATTTTGGATTGCTTCTTACCCACCCATAAATAATGAAAATTGGTAGAGTGGGTAAAGCTAAAATAACTATTTAAAAACCAATACCAGCTTCAGGTGATATATTTAGCATGACATTCGGTCTTTTAATGTTGTGGGGTTGTGCAGACAGTACCTACGAAACAGGATTGGGACCACATAAAGATCGCTGGCATAAAAATAATTTACTTAGGTATCTTGATACATTAAGATTGCATTATGAAATAAATATAATAAAAGTAAAATCCCTAATTCTTTCTAAATTTTAGAGATAATAAAAACCAAAATCCCTAATTCTTAATAAGATACAATGCTAAAAATGTTACTCCAAGTTTACATTTAACAAATGCTTTGGTGGGTGGTTAAATTGCCACTAATAAACAATTAAACTTATTAGACATGGCGGATCCCTAAGGGCATGGCCAGAGCAATGGCATTAAGGTTTAACAATTGAAATATAAGGATCGAAAAGATCATTATCTCCATGGTTTACATAAATGATCTCAACGATAATTAAAATATGGGTTTGAAGGTTCGCCTGGATTCCAGGTGAGCGAGGATCACCCACACATCAGAGGCGAAATTTCCTATGAAAGCCGCATAAATAACTTCACTTTTGGGTGAATTTTTCGATCACAATCACTTGTGAGGATAATACTTTCAGAATCATAAATATTTTTGGCTGAACCATTTTCAAAGATGATGTCCTCATCAAATTAAACTATTTTAAACATAAAATAGATTTTTTAAAACTGACAATTATATTGAAACTTTCTCCAAGTAAGGGTAATGATGTAGATTTTCCACGCCCTCGAATATCCATAGACTATTTAGTTATTTTGGATTGTTGCTTACGCATGGAAATAATGAAAATTGGTAGAGTGGGTAAAGCTAAAATAGACATTTAAAGACGCAATACCAGCTTTCGGTGATAAATATAGAATTCTATTAGGCCTTTTAATGTCATGGGGTTGTGCAGACAGTACCTATAGAACAAGATTGGGACCACATAAAGATCGCTAGCATAAAGGCAGTTTACTCAGTTATATTGATACATAAATATTGCATTATGAAATAAAGATAATAAAACTAAATTCCCTAATTCGTTCTCAATTTTAAAGATAATAACAACTAAAATCCCTAATTCTTAATAAGATACGATAATAAAATCTAAAACCCTTAATTCTTAATAAGATAAAATGATAAAATGTGTTACTCCAAATTTAAATTTAACAATGGGGGGTCATTAAATTGCCACTAATAAATTATTAAACTTAATAGACATGGTGGATCCCAGTGAGGGCATGGCTAGAGCAATGGCATAAAGATTTAACAATTTAAAGATAAGGCAAGAGAATCCAACCATACATACCTATGGAACTCAAATTAGTTGAAGAATAGGGCTTTGGAAGCAAACTTGTATCAAAAGCTTGTCTTCCAGCAAAACAAAACCAAAACTACCTTTTGAGAGAAGAAAAGAGAAATAAAATGTACCATTTAGAGAGCAGTAGTTTGTCTTTACTTCCAATTTTTTTTCTCCAGTAGATGCTTCAAATTCTCCAAATTCACTTCATCTATTCATATTCCTCTATCAGATGATTCATCTTCCTCAAAATCAGACTTAGACTTGACATCACATCCAGACTTCGTTGTCAAACCACACATACAGAGACTCTCAAAACCACACACAAAGTCCTACTTGAACCACACAGATTAAGACTCTGAAAGCCACATAGAGACTTCCACTCAAACCACACTCATACTCATACTCAAACTCAAAATCTGCAAACCACACATAGACTCACACATACAAAACAAATAATAGTGAGACGATGAGAATGAAAATGTTAGCAAGATGGTAAGATTTGTGATATATATGCCTCCCATCAACAGATAGATAGTTCTCTGCTTTTTTCTCCTATGTGTATTTGTGTGTTTATGTGTGGTTACAGATGAGACAAATTCTCAACGACGTGCTTTAGGAAAGCTTTTGGATGCACTTTATCTAAGCTTTTGGAGCACCCGCCAGGGGGATTTCATGTTTTTTGGAGTTTGAATTTTGAATTTAGCCAACCCAATTAACACATAAGAAGGATTGTACTACGGCTTATCATTTGATTCAGAAAAAAACCCAACAAGTATCAAGTGATTAATTCAACAAATTTGGAAAACCCAATATCCATCTTTAAAATAGACGAAATCAAACAGATTAAGCTTTATTATTTTTCAAGCAATGACACGGCTTGTAGAATCTAACTTTATTCAATAGATGTACTATGGATTCTCAGTTGATTCTTTATGTGTCTTTTGTTATCTACTCATTTGAGAATGAAAAGTCTAGAGTAAGAGATTATTATTTGCCTCAAACAAATTGTGCTATAAGACACTACTAATGATAGAGACGGCATTTGTCGCACTCGAAAATGCACAATAATCCATTTAAATGCTTCTGTGATTTTAATTCAAGAGTTTTATTAAGATTTCAACATGTTTGTTCTCCCTTTCCAACAAACAGAGTGCAATAATTGATAGTGTGCATTATTAAAATGGAAGAATTAATGTACTTTGTTTCACATCTGTTAGATTTCAACTTCCAATAGAGTTGATTTCTAAGCAAAGTAATTTGTACACACGTGATCAATCATAGGCATCACACCAATGGCTCTAGCCCAGAGAAAGCATCCCGGATAAATATGTTCCTGCAATTTTTCGAGAAAGCATAGCATCCTCTTAATAACAAACATTCAACAAAAATATACAGAATACCTCATCCTTGATGAACTCTGCACTCACTTGTAAAGGAAAAACAAGATATGCATAAACATACACACATAAATGAGTTGATTTAAAATGTCTGAGACATCAAGAGGAAATCAAATTATGATACTGCAATTGAGATCTTCCAAAACATTTTTAAATGAACCTGCAAAAACCACTTATTGTACTCGGGAAATACATGAATATAAATATACAAGAGATGCAAAAACTTGAAAAATCCACAATTTTATGGAGGGATACTACCTGCATGAGGACCAACACATCCAATTGATCATTATCCTCGCATAGGGTACATGCAGTGAAACCATAATTGTTGGAATATAATCTGTCGGGATTATATACTTTGTAAATAAATAAACTGAATAGTTATGTAGGAAGCCGAAAAGGTTGGGCGGAAGGTGAAACACAACCATCATATAGGTTGTATAAATATATGCATTAGCAAGGGAATAATTGAATCGAGAGTTATACCTAACAAGTGGTATCAGAGCGGGTTCCTCCCATAACTCCTGTTGTTAAATTTCAGTCCTGGCAGCCTGTATGCTTGCCAGTGCATTGCCAGACCTCCAGTCTGCCCTTTGTCAATTCCTTTCAGAGCTTCCTGCCCATCGCCAGTCTGCCCTCTGCTCTTCCTTCCTGCCAGTGCATTCATTATCTGCATTTATTCTTTGCTAGAAAGATTGTGCTATACCTAACCCTAATTTGCAGCACCGCTACGCATAAGAACGCTGGAGACATCCTTTGTTAGTCATACTTGTGCTACCAATTTCCTATATGCCCAGTGGCATGAGCTTGCACATATTGAACCATTGTTTCCTTATGCTTTTGAAAAATGTAGCTATGTATTGTTGTTGCATGGAATCGATATAGCTTCATGAGATTCGATTGAGGAGTTGTCTTTGAATGCTGACTAAGCTGTGTGGGCTATTATTTAATTGATTGTTGAGGAGTTGTATTTGGATGCTGACTGAGTTGCGTGGAGTAGATTCCACCATTGTTGTGTGTGGAAAAACCGTGAAGCTATCGTTCTGTCGCTGCTGAAGAAGGAGCTGTCATCGCTGCCACTGTTGGAAGAGTCATCGTCCCTGTGTTCAAGAGACTATTATTTGCCGTGAGGAGCCAGAGGGAGACCGTTGTGTGAAGCCACCACCATCAGTTTGTGAGAAACCATCCATCCGAAAAAGGGAGCTTTTGTGGCTGAAGTTGATTCTGCTCTTGTGTGAGAGAGGAGACATTGATAAGAGATTGTTGCCTGCGTTGGAGATTGATATACTGCATATGCTGGAGACTTATATATTGAATGTGTTGTACTTCCAGCAGAAGGGCTTGCATTGAACTATCAACTGTTCCACACCACATGTCCGAGCTGTAAATTTAGGTTGACAACAAAGAAGAATCATGTTGCACATGGCTCCAAAGATAGCGTTGATGATAGAGGAATTACTTATGGATATTGGGCAGTAGGTTGGGTGCTACAAATTATTCATTTGTGTGTACCTGTGCGTTAATAGTCGATCCCTTTGGAAGTTGAAAACTTCCTCACATCACCTGCGATGATCCTTTTCAAAAATGATGTCTAGACAGCGTTGAAGACTGAACGCATGGAGACCTGCGTGGAGACTTGCCTGAAAACTGTGTGGACTATGTGTATTGAAGACTGGTGACAGTTATGAGATAGCTGTGTTGGAGATAGAGTGGACTGCTGCGTGACTCCTCCATCTGAAGACTGAGTCAGAGCCTGCGTGAAGAGACTGCGTGTAGGTAATAAGCTACATAATTTTTTATGTATTGCCTGTGACCATTGGAAGTGCACAAAAACCCTAATTTGTGCACTAATTCCTCTCGTGATTGATATCATTGAGTTTTGGAGCTGAGTATATATTGAAATAATATATGCTGCGTGAGTTTTGGATTTATATTCCAATAATCTATGTTGCAGTTTTGGAGCTGAGTATATATTGAAAGTTGTTGTCCCTTGTGTTGGTTTCACCATTTGCATTGCTGCCTTTTGGAAGCCATCATAATCTGCATCGTTCGGAATCTTGAATGATGGGATTGGAGAGAAGACATTAGACAGCTGATGGAGAGTTGCAGACTCGAGGCCACTCAAGTCGAGCTTCATCCTGCAAATTGAGATTGAGATTTGAAGCTGCGTGGAGAGTGACTGATATATATCTTTTATGCTGAATAATAATGTATGCTGTATATCATGCTGACTGATATATTGTGATTGATATGCTGACTGATATTATGATGAATATTGAAGAATAATGTATGCTGATTAATGCACTAGTGGAAGTGTTGTGTGAAAAGAGTGCCATCTCTTGTGATCCATGTAGAGCAAAATCCTTGTGTTTCACACCATTACCAATTGCATAAAGATCCTAAAGGCTGCGAATTGGTACTGAATTTCTTCTCCCTGTATTGCTGCGAATTGAAGCTGCGATACTATCAGTGGTATCACTGTCATTGTATCACTTTAAAACTTGAAGTTGAGATTGTAAATCACCTTGGCAGAGACTATAGACCTGCAAGGTTATTATTTTTTCTATTTCTCTTTGTCATATCAAGTTCATTATTGTAAATTACACTAACAATTGTAAAGATGCAATCTTTGTTGATGCCACTTTCTCGGGCAAAGATCATTCCAAAGGAGAAAGCAGCAAGAGAGGACGAGGAAGAAGAAACTTCAGAGGCAGTGGGGGCAGAAACAAAAGATCAGATTTGCAATGCATGCATTGCGAAAAGACTAGGCACACATTAGATCAGTGTTGGGCTTCGTGGGACTCCATCAAAGACAAACGGAACCAGAAGAAAGATGACCAAGATGCTAGTAAATCTTTTGATTCTTGTATTGTTGCACATTGTAATCTTGGAATTAATGAAATGACTTCACTTTCATCTTACA
>LPNX010973171.1:156225-173942 GCA_001517045.1 Pseudotsuga menziesii
CAATCGGTTCCGGCAGATTCAACAACAGAAGCATAATATGTGGCTGCAGCTGAAGCAACGAAAGAAATAGTATGGCTCAGGAAGATACTTGAAGATTTGCAAGAAAAACAAGAGAACTCCACTCCATTGTTGGTCGACAATACTTCTGCAATCAAGCTGGCTAAGAATCCCAGATTCCATGATCGAACCAAACACATCAACAAAAAGTATCATTTGATTCGACATCATGTAGAGGCCAAGACAGTCCATCTTCGACATTGTTCCACAAATGATCAAATTGCAGACATCTTCACCAAAGCGCTTGGACGAGAAAAGTTTGAAAGATTCAGAAACATGCTCGGACTTACGAACACCCTTTCGGATTAAGAGGGGGATTGTTGGAATATAATCCGTCGGGATTATATACTTTGTAAATAAATAAACTGAATAGTTAAGTAGGAAGCCGAAAAGGCTAGGCGGAAGGTGAAACACAACCGTCATATAGGTTGTATAAATATATGCATTAGCAAGGGAATAATTGAATCGAGAGTTATACATAACAATAATTATGAGGATAAACTTCTAATGAGAACAAAATTTTTAGGTTTTTAAATCACATTTAAGACATATTGCGTGCTATCGACGCTCTGTTCTGTGGCAAGAGCTATCCATTGAGCTGCAGAGCATTTAATGCGGCTGTAGTAGGTTTGTTGACCGTTGGATCTAGAGTAGCTCAAGATCCAACAATCATCAAGCTTGCTGCAGCTGCATTAAATGCTCTGCAGCTCAATGGATAGCTCTTACCTTAGGTCAGCTGCCTCCTGCCAGACAGCGCAGAGAGTCATCTTTCTTAGGTCAGCTGCCTCCTGCCCAGCTTTAACAACCGATTTCTTTTCTTTATTTTATAATAGATCTGCATAACGCTCTCTGCTTGACCTTGCTTTCTTTCTTTCTTAATCTTAAAGGGACGGTATAACGGTATAAGTACGGTATTAGTTTTATGGGGCTTGCTTCCTGTTCTTAGTGTCGTGTTTCATTAGGTTACTATAGCTGGTTGTTCTAAGCTTTTTGGCCCATCCATATTTTTAGAGGTGGCTTTATTTGACTATCTTTGTGTTGTTTCACCCAATTTCCTCCACCCCGCCGCCTCTGCACCCGCACCTACGTTTTAGCTACTACAAGAAGGAAGTAGGCTCATGCTTTGTTCTATGTTTCAATGGGTGCTTTCATAGCTGTGTTATTTTTTGAAGCAATTGGTGCTGGCAAGACCTTTACTGCATCATCTCTTTCTTTATTTATTAGTCTATACATTCTCCAAAATCCCATTTTAATGGCGAACCTGGTTGATGCTTCTGATTTTTCCTTGATGGCCTCAGCTTCCTCATATTCTTATGATGTATTTATTATTCATCATGGTCCTAATGTAAAAAACACATTTTCCAGCCATCTGTACAGACTGCGGCTTTCTGATCATGGATTGAGAGGTTTTTCGGATAGGGATGAAATGGAGAAGGGAGATGCAATTCGTGGTGCAACTGTGCAGATAGCACTTTTTTCTACAAGGTATGCGCAATCTAATTTGTGTTTAAATGAACTTGTCCTCATGAAAAACTTGATGGAAAACCCTGGGCTGCCTTTTTTTCAAATTTTTTACAAGATTGACCCTTCTGTGGTTCATTGGACGCTAAAAAGACAAGCGTACTTTGAAGCCCTGCAGGATCTTGAACAGTAGAAAATAATCGACTCTAAAACTAGTGAAGAAAGGTCACTCTAGGGCTTCAAGACTATTCATAGTTGGAGAAATGCACTTTCCTTTGTTGCATATCTTGGAGGTTTCACAATACATGTGTGAGCTCCATCTCCCACTGACCCTTCCATTTCATTTGTTTAGAAGAATTTGAAAAGATAGTGGAGAGGGAGCTCGTGAAGGCCAAGGTTACTAGCGCTGTGGGTGTCGGTGGAGTAGGAAAAACTACCCTCGTCAAACATTTATTCGACAAGAAAATATCATTTTTCAATGCATCTTCATTTTTATGGAACGTGAGAGAAGTTGCAGGTCGAATGTCCATAAATTATTTGCAGAGTGAGATTATTAAATATTTGGAACATAAAGATATCATAATTAATCGTCATGAAGGCATATAGATACTTAAAAAGAATATTTCATTATCTAAAGCTCTTACCATAAAGGAAATTTTGCTCTACAATTACCAAATTCTCCGGATTCCCAATTGTTGTTGCCATAGACCTAATGTTTACACTGGATTCCAAAGCCAATAAGAAGGGATGAGGAGGCAGAGATAATCTAATAGTCGTTGCTAGATGGAATATGCAAGAATTTTGTAATTCGAAGTTCAAGCAGGAGTTTAGTTGTTGTTAGATGGAATGTGCAAGAATTTAGTGTCGAGGCGAACCAAATGATTGTAACAAAGATGATGAGGATACAAAATGAGAAGGTAGAGAAGTGAAAGAAGGTTTATGCACAAGCCAAGATCGAGATGTAGGTATATTAGTTGAAGCAGCCCCTGAGCCACCATTATAAGAGGAGACACAGTCAGAAGGTTGAGAAGTGGAAGGTGTATGCACATCCCAAGATCCTAATGGACTAGATATTGAATGGGTGGAAGTGGAAGGTATATGCACAACCCAAGATCCCAATGGAGATGAATGAGTGAAAGAAGCCCCTGATGATGAAATATTGATATTGGACGTTAAAGGAGATGGAGATAGAAGCAGTGTTTCCTCTGATGCTAGGGGCTCTTTCATACTACTCTTCAGATCACGTTTGCACACATGACATAAGTTTCTCCACTTCGTGAGCCAAGAGTCTATCTGAATGGAATCCTGCCATCAAAATAAGACCTAGGAAAATGATTATAAATGGGTTTTAGCAAACCAACCATTGCTTGCAAATTTATGATAAAAAAGGAACCATTTATATCAATCAACTATATAAATACTGAAAGATGAGATCTTTCCATGTCCATTTCAGTACCATTCAACCCTTCATATTAGATAAAGCTATTACAAGAACAAACTTATTATGAAGCATGGCAGAAGGCGTAATTTACCCCCTGTTGTATAATCCTCCAGGCATACAACGCAGGTCGCTGAGGTTCCCTTGTCATCAACAGGTGCTGTGAATATGAGACTTGAATGCCTTTATCTCTTCACAAATCATAATTTTGCGGCTTACTTGTCTTCGATTAGCTTCATAAATAATAACATACATGCCGAGTACGAACATGCCAATAAAGAAAGAACAACAACATTGTCTCGTACAATGATTTACTACTTCTGTATGCAGGGATGATATGACATTCAAGATTTTCATATTTATTATTATACGTCTATAGCCATTCCCCTACCGCTCTTGAAATAAACATTGTGTGTATTGTGACGCCTTCGGGGTTCCCATACACTTCATATACACGAAATTACATACACTTCATATACACAAAATTACGTGTCACAAAAGCATTTAGGTCAAACAAATCCATAAAATTATAGTGATGTTGTGTACTAAATGTTCCAGAAACTACTTTTAAGTACTCACTTTTATAAAAATAGTTGTTGTATTTATTGTTGTAGACAATAGCTGCAAAGAAGCCAGCAGCCTGCGCATTTAGAACTTGGGACTCATGTACAATTACCCTTCTCAATTAGTACAAATGACGAGCTTCTCCCTTTGCCTGGATTTGCTTTGTTCATAAGCAGTGAGCATGCATCTAAAGGATGCACTACTTGTAGACTCCCATGATTTCCTGGACTTTCCACAGCCAGACCTGAAGAAAAAAAAAGAAGGTTTACAATTCATACTTGTATTCCAATCTCAATCTTTGTAGTATGAATTAAATTGTATAGCATAGAAACTGCAAGCTAAAAGATATAATATTAATTTCTCCTTCTCTGCTTTACCAAAAACGAAAAACAAGTGGACTTACTGAAAGTTGTCATCGAATGAAAAAGTGAAGGTACTTCCAAGAAGAAGAACAGTTGCAGAAGAATTCCCGGCAAACAAAAGAGCAAATAAAAGGGCAAAGGCAAGAGCAGAGAGTTGAATCAATGTGAAACGCATGGCTTCACCTTGGATATAAATGCTCCACGTTGTATGCACAAATTTTATGTATTTTCAGTGTTATTCTCCGAAATCGAATTTCTTTAAAAGATTCCCGTTTGATAGAAGTATCAGAAATATTGTGTATATATTTGAATTTTGCAGGGTGAAAGTTGCAACTTGCTGCCCTGAGTTTAGCGTGGAACGAGAAAACTGTTCAACTGATCGCCGACAAAGTGGTTCTCCGATAGCTTGGTCGGACTACAATCTGTTGTTTCCTTCGCTCCTAGAATTTTGAAATCTTGCTTTACTACCGCACCCGAACTGCAAACTCGAAACTATGGTATCATGAATCTTTGAAAGGAAAATATGTAGTCATTGATGTTGTTACATTTTGGTTAGATGGACCTTAACTTTGGGTCGATTATGATGATTTTCTATTATGAAATGACATTGTATATTATTGATTTTCTATTAATGACATTGACAATGAAAATAAAAAATCAAAATATTCTACCAAGAAAATGATCAAAATAACATTTTTTGTCAGTCTAAAAATTAACCATTTATATTTACAATTCTAACAACTCCAATATTATAAAAAAGAAAATACCCCCAAAATGATCAAAATAATATTTTCTTTAAAGATCAAACTTCAAACTCAATTTGCAAATTGACATTTATGAAAGTGATAAAGCCGATCTCAAGCATCACTTGCTATAGCATAAATTAAATTAAGTAAATCTATCTTACTAACTACACTCCACCGATCTATATGACAAAGTTGATCTCCAGCATCACTTGTTATAGTAGTTTGAGTCCCTAATCCCTGCCTATTTGAAAACAAAAAGTCATCTTTCTCTGCTTTGATTGCCAGAATTGAAGGCTTGATCAATACTTTCCCTGTTCCTCTGAAAATTCACAAATTAAGACCTGTCTCATTAAAATGTTTTCCTTGTGGTTATTTCGATGGAGCTTCTGCAGAGTATATTGGAGGATCAAGTTATGTGATTTTTATCAATGAATTTCATTTCTATAGTTTTTCAATGGGTTGTGGAAGAAGTTCGAACACAAGAGCAGAGTTATTGGCTTGCTGGGCAATTCTTAGAGTCAGCTTATTGATGGGTATTACTATGCAGCTGATTTATGGGGACTCAATGGTTATAATCTCATGGCTTAACAGAATTACTGCACTTGATGTTCCATCGCTGATGCACTGGTGTTACGACATAAGACTTATGCTTCAAAAGGCCCCGCCGGTGATCTTTAAACATACATATCGTGAGCATAACACACTGGCAGATGCACTCTCCAAACAAGGCCTGAATTTGGATATGGGAGTTGTTACTTTTTCAGAATCTATGGATGGATTGATTGTGAATCAAAGCAATCTTAATCTCTTTTAGAGTAGCTGAATATCTCTTTGTTCAGCATGGTTATAGCTGTTGATTGATTATCTCTTTCTGCTCTATGTAGAGTCCTTCTTGCCAGCATGTTTTGCTCTGATTTTGTATGTTTGAAGTTCATCTTCGATATTACTCAGTACTTTCTGACTTGTTATAACAGGGATGATGAGAAAAGTATGCTATGATCAGACTTTTTCTTTGGTATCTGCTGCTTTGTTTTGTCATTTATAGTTGTTGATGTTGGAACTGGGATCTGGCAGTCTTCTTGCAGATATGTATATGGTGTATCTGCTGCTTGGTATTGTCATTTATATTTGTCGATGTTGGCACTGGGCTCTGGCAGTCATCATGCTGATATGTAAATGATGTCTTTTGATTCATATGAATAACAAAGACTGGTATTTTTTCCTCTGAAAAAAAAATGGTATATCAAATTGAATGATGTGAAGGGTCAAGATAAAGATTTTAAAACAAAGTAAAGTTGTTTGTTTAAATAATCAAAGTTGAGTCCAAAATAAACGTTAAGTTATGTAAAATCATGGTATTGGTGTGTCAATTAAGTTTGCCAAGCCAATGTCATAGGTCTCTTGTTGGACCTTGATCAAATACAACAAGAAACATTTGTACTCTAAAGGTGATGTAAAAGACAAAGGTGAATGACTAAAGACAAAAGCAAGAAGACTTTAGAGGAAAAGAACAACATGCATAGTGTTGTGCAAGGTAAATGAGCATATGTAGCCGTTGTGCTAATATTTTTAGCACGTCCTGACCTCATTACCTTCTTCGTGGGTTGATTCTAAGGTTGGTTTTTACTCTTGTTTGTAGGTTGCTTATACATGACTTTGTCTGGTGCTACTAAACTTGAATCATGGACTCTGTGCCTGTCGAATGACTATGTATGCCCTCTAGGGTTGGGTCGTGACCTATGTGAGTCCTCCAAGGGCTAAGTCATGGTTGTTGTGACCTTCTTCTGTTGGTTGTGGGTTGAGTCCATGATCTCAAGTTAGCTTCCCATACAAAGCCGCTAACTTTTGTTGGTTGCCAGTCTTGAAACGTGGCCTTGTTGCCATGTTTGAACTTAATGCGTGTACTTGTTCAGCTGGGTCAATCTAGGTTATTATGTCCACTAGGTTCGATACAACTAGTAGGATGGTGTCCGGTTGTATTCCACGAGCTGTGACTCATCGTCCGTTTCCTGGCTCCATCCGTAATGATGCAAATGTCGGAGCCCGTCGTGATGGCACAGTTTGTGTTGGCCACGATCTTGGTGCAGGGCATAAAGGCGGTTGCATGATGTAGATCTAGTATTTTTCCTCTCAATTTGTTGGCCTGGACATCCACAAGGGCGAGCTCCATTGTGAGCTCCCGTGTAAGGATCGTTTGCGCAACCGCCATGCCCACATTTCCAATGCCAACAGTATGTTTCTGTTTCGGGTGCTTGAAGAAGGCAGAGTGACGTTGTGGATGGACTTGAAGGATCCTTCCATGTCGATACCCAGAGATAACGTTAATGATGAATGGGATATTGGATGCATTTGTGGTTGCATCTCCATTCTAATCACACATGTAATTTTTCTATGTCTTGGACTCTCGAAATTTTTAGGGTGACTACAATTGCTAGCTGAGGATTTATGTGAATGTCGATGATAGCTGAGAAACTATGAGTGCAGATGATAAGTTGAGTTGGTAAATGGATTCCCTTTTATTGGCAATGGCGTTGTGTGTGCAGAAAGGCAAGACGAAGCCGAAGGAGAAGGACAAGGGCACCAATGACTTGGTCTACGGTTGACGACTGCCATGTAATTCTTTCCTTTGGATTTTGGAGCATGGACTTTGACAACCAAATGTTTAAAAAATATTTCCTCTTCTCGTTTTGTTTTATATATTTAGGTGTATATGATTTAACTTTTGCTCAATTTTAAACCCAATGTTCCATAATGTGTGCGTTTTTTTGTGGGATAAAATGACACATACGCTATGGATAAGATTATCTTGTGTTCTAGATTATGGACGTGGACAAACCTAAATTTTGTTAATTAATCGAATCCCGCTCACAATTGGACCTAAAACAAAAAAACGAAAAACACTGACAACCCTATCAACCAAAAACTAACAAGATCGTTTCCAATACTGTACCTTACGTTGTAATCCCGCAATTTCTTCGTCAAGTCAACATGCGTAAACCGGTTGTGTCGTAGAGAGGTGCATGGAATTAATGAGAAGATCCAACTTGATTTAAAACGACATAAAAACCGTTCCACCTCCATCTCGGTATGACGTGCTTGCAACACAGTCTTCATCAATTTGTCAATATACCAGCATCCCTATTTTCGACCCAACACACACCCCTCATCATGCCACACAATGGACAAATGAAATGAACCTCAAATGTCCCGAAACTCGATGAAATGAGAGGAAATTAAATTACTCGTAAGTCACACCAAATGTGGTTAGAGAAAGTGGAAATGCAAATCGTCAACACCGCTGCTCACTGTCAAATGTCAGAACATGATTGCCCCATGTGTAATGCGTATCCACCTGCTAAACTCTTTTTGATTTCAATCGTTGACCTCCTTCTTGAAAAACTAGACACGTCGATTTCTCTCTCTAAAAGAAAAAACTAGACACGTCGCTTTCTCTTCCTCATGCATGTGAATAACGAAGATCTCGGTTAGTGCCACCATGATGCAAGATGCAAGTAAACAATTCTCAATTTTGTTAATTAATCGAATCCCCAAGTCTTAACTTGTCTGAATTTTTCTTCTAACAAATGCCATTTTGTCGAATAATAGTTATCTTTAATTGCTTTTTTAATTAGGATTTAGGGATTGTTTAAATTCCCTTGTTGCTTTCAACTAGCCACGCTTTAGTTATATGAAGGTGCAATATTTGTCTAAGAACAATTGTTCCGTGTTTTTTCATCTGGATAAAAAAACCAATTCCACGAATGATCAGTCACTTGAATTGTTTTGTTGAACCAAGGTTTAGGGTTTGTTTAAATGCCCCTGTATGTTTGAATTTCCCAAACTTCTTTATATTAAGGTGCAACTTTTTGTCTGAGAACAATCTTTCTAGGTTATTCTAGTGCATTTTTTTATCTCGGAAAGGTGCCAACTTGATGAGTAGTCACTCTCTTAAGTGATTTCATTAATTTAGGGTTCAATGTATGTATAAATGCTCTTGTTATTTTCAATTGGGAAATATTTTTTTATACCAAGGTGTATATTTTATCTGATCATACCTGTTCTATGGAATTGTAATTTGAATATATCCTCATTTTGATGAATGATCGATCTCTTTACTTGTACTTGAATTAGGGTTTTGTGTATGTAGAAATGGGCATATTATCTCATGCTATAGGGTTTTTGTTGACTTCTTCATTTTCCAATTTATCTTCATGAGGGTCCACCCTTTGGCTAAGTAGGTTCTAAGATAATCCCTATCTCACATTACGTATTTACTTTGGTGTTTGTTAGGGGTCAACAGACCAAGGGATGGCCTAATATTTGCCTAAATTGCAAGAGGAAGTGTGTGCTGGAAACTTCCTTGTTGGAGTATTGTGCTTCATACTTGTCAGTTAAGTCAGCTTAGCGTGTTCTACAAGTAATTTTGTTTTGTTGTTCTTTGCAAGGTTAGGTATTCATTTCACTTCGATGCATTTATCGACTCTCCAAAGTCTAGAGAGGATATTTAAGGTGAGATTTTAAATAAATTATGCCATATCACCACCCATACCTATCATGTTGTACATTAGTTCTCTGAATTACGATTGATGATACAGAGGGGGGAAATGAGAATTGTTCCACATGAATCCATGTAGAGGGATGTGTGTATATGTTTCCATGTTAATGAGTTGTTCTAGTTTTAGTTACTAGAGAAAAATGTATATGGTCAAGCTCTTGACCCTGAATCAATTTGTTCGCCTATGACGAAGACGGGTGACAAATGATACCCGAAATCTACGTTACGTCCTCCCTAAAAGGAGAAAAACAAAAAAAAAATCAATTTGTCAGTGTGTGAAGAGGACGCGCGACAATAGTTAGCTACATTTGCATTACATTCTCTCTCGGAAATGAGAAAAACAAATAAACAAAAAGTGGGATTTAGATCCTTTGGCAAAGACAAGTTTATTCAATTGGTTAAAAAGCCTTTTCAGCAAGTGGGAGCAAAATTCTGAATCATTAATCACAAGAATAAGAGTATCAAACTGGAGCTAGAATATACCACTGTAACATCTATCAGAATCCCAAACCTCTGCACATCGTTTTCACAACATCCCATCCACTCAAGTATGTTATGTTCTTCCTTTCTTTGGAGCGTGCAACTTCTTCTAGATATGATGAAGTCTCTTGCATGCATTTATGTAATGGTGTTTGTATGATCCATTAATAATGTTGTGCATGGGAAATTGAGCTCAACGTTCTATGACACGCATTTTCGATGACGCTTTCAATCATGGAAGGTCACAAGAGTCATAAGTTGCACGTCACACCCTTGAACATTTCTTGACCTTATCTTGAACTAATAAAGGCTGGATGTAGTCTACCTGGGGGTTGATTTGAGGTTGTTTTTCAAGGTATTGGCCACCCCTTGATGATGTCAACTACACCTAACCCTTAGGAAAATTATTGAGGACCATAGGATCACATCATCAGTTTGGATCTTTTCTACATACAGTTATGATAATATAAGGTATATATATATCTTGAGAGAGAGAAAATATTAAATTCCTTGGTTGACTTGTAACTATGCTAATGTTTGCCTTCTAATGGGCCATGACCTTATCTTGAACTGATAAAGGATGGATTTTTTCTTTTAAGGGGTTGCTTCCCATTTGGATACTACAAACCTAGACTATGCTTTGTTTTGTATGCCTTTTATGCTAGACATGGTTGTGGTTATCTTCTCATAACAAGTCGTGACTGTTTGAATCCTTTATGTGTTGGGCTATCTCTATTCTAGTCGGGCCATTACTGTACATAATATCTCCTATATTGTCCACGAACTGTGGTCACCTATCCTACCTGAGCTATGTCTTTATTAAACACTAGATGTTAGGTCAACAGTAGTATTAGGTTTGCTAGAGGGAGTTGTGACTTTTAGGGTTCCTATTTGTGGTTTGGGATTACTATCCTTGCTGCTATCCTAGTGAGATATTCCCACTTAGTGACTGGGTTTTGTTGTTGTGTGTATCTAACCTAAACCCATAGCACTTTAACATTCTCTCTCTCAAAGTATCGCTTATGATAGCTTTCCCTTACAGTGACAAGAGCTGACTCGGTATGTGTGAGTATAAGGTTGATTCAAACCAGATTTATTTAGCATTTGTTCTTTAATTAATGTGTATTAGTTTCTTTGTACTTTTTCTATTGTTTATGTTCTGTATACTGGAAGTTATAATCCATCTCAAGGACCAACTTTAACACAGTGACCAATAGAATGTTAAAGTTGAAAGAGATGAAAATTATGTTTTAGTACAACATTACTCTTATGGATATAGCTTTGTTTTAGATCTATTCATGCATTAAAGTATAAATTTTATTTTTTTATCTACATTAACCCTAATGTAAATAAGACTTTAACAGATGCTTCCCACACCCATCTCCTTCAATTGAGATAAAACATACAACTTTAGAAACTTTATCTTTGGCAAAGACTCAATTAACCAAGTGGATCTTGGTCGAATTGACCAAGATAATGATATGTGGGACCCTCTCTCCTATTTCGTTATTGCTAGGTTGTTTCTCAAGGGACTGACCACCCCTTGATGATGTCACCTACACCTAACCCTTGGGCGCATTATTGAGGACTAGAGGATCACATCATCCGTTTGGATCTTCTCCTTATACAATGATGCTATATATACCTTGAGAGAGAGAAAATATTAAAGTCCTTGGTCTTATTTGTGCTTGGTCCTAGCGCCCTTATTGTGTGTACCTTTGGTATGATGAATTTTATTTTGTTTCTTTGTTATTGTTGACCATAAGACCTTTAGTACCTTATTCTAGGTCAACCTAATCTTATTTTTAGTTTATTGGTAACTATCCTAAAACTTAGGGGTTACCTAAGAGACCTTTCGATAAGGATTGTCAAGATTATAAATTTATTTTCACCTCCATTTTTATGTGGCATCTGGACAAGAGAGAAAATCAGATCTGATTCTTTGTCTGCTTTAGAGTTTTTTTCTATTGATTTGCTTGACAAGCTTTTCGATTCCTAACTCCTAGGGTTATTGTTGCTTTGACTTGACATCTAGGTTTCTTTTTGATATTGGAGTGGGTCATGACTCTTCTACTAATGTTTTTAGTAGGTTGTGCCCTCATTACCTTCTTCCTGGGCTGGTTCTAAGGCTGGTTTTGACTCCTATTTGTAGGTTGCTTATACATGTATTTGTTTGGTCCTGCTAAACTTGATTTGTGTCCTTTTTGTGTCTGTCTAGTGGCCTTGTATTCCCTCTTTCCCTTGGCATCCTTCTAGATAATCCTTTTCCACCACGTGTGTTCGCTTTAGTGTCCGTTGGTTTTTCATTAGTGTCCTTGTCACCAGTTTGGCTAACGTTGTAGTCATGAGACAACATACGTCCATTACTATGGTCTCTTGGAGCAGATATTCTTGTGTGGTCTCCTAGATTAACTCCACCCTTCTCTAGAAGCTCATACAACCACCTAAAATAGTCTTTTCCACTCATATAAGTGTCTCAATGGATTGCATAAAAATTTTCAAAAAAATAGTCCCTACTATGATGTTTTCAACACTACATAAATGCCAACAATAGGTTGGAAACAAGACTTCATATGATCAAGACCTTTGGAAATATTTGCACTCTCATTTGAAGAGATGAATAATCGATAGAATGATTTGTTCTGTTCAACTACTTGTCCATCCTTTGATTCCAACACTAACCAAACTCCAACCTCAAAATGCACACCTTCTTTGGAAAGGATATCAACATTAGCATTAAAGTCTCTGTAGACATGAGAAAAGAATATGTAATTAAATGAATTTCATTTGATTTACATCATGTTTGAGAGAAGTAGGGAAAGTAAAGGTCAACTTTTAATGAATCCTTGTATCTATCGAGGGCTTACCATGACACGGTGATTAAATCCTCTCTGGAACGGTTGTCCCTTGCTTTCCATGTTATGATACGAACCTTTGGTTGCTAATGTCAAATTAAGCTTCTTCAGCTTCCACAACATTGTAGAGTTGAATGATATAGGAGATACAATCTTAAAGGCACATATATTTTTCTTGGAATATTTTCATTGGAATGCTGCGAGGATAGGAGTAGATGTGATTTTTCCATTTTCTTGTTGTTCCTATTAATTGGAATGAAATCGCCCAAATATCCAAGACAATAAAATCTATGCATATTTCTCCCTAGAAATATGTAATTTCTTGATCCCATGTAGTCACGAGATTTTATGATCTCGCATATCAGCAATTGTGCATCTTGTCAGAGTACATTCCCAGAAAAATGTGATATAATATGTTGGCACCACGAGATGTTGTGACCTGCATGTTCTTTGGAACACAACATTAATTTCATTAATCATGGTCTTTTAACTATCGATAACATATTCTTTTCTTTGTGTGATAGAACATTAGTACTGTAAATTTCATTGCCTCAATGAAGAAAAAAATGTTTGTTAGTCAACTAATCAATTGCAAGGGCTAAATTTTCCTTGCTTTCTCATCTGTGCCCTACTTTTTTTTCTTCTTCCTGTTTCGGTGTATGGCATCTAAGATCACCTTAGAGGTTGGGAAAAATTCATGGAAAGTGGATCTTTATTTCATAGAGGCCAACTCCATATTTTCTATGTTGATTCTTATTGTCTTCAGGAATTTACATTTTACTCATCCTGTTTCCTGGTATTTGTACTTTTCCTGTCAAACAACTAAAAAATGTATTAAGAAGAACCAATCTAGAAAAATCACTCACATATTATCTCAATATAACTTTGATTGAAAATCCATATTATTAGAGAGTGGATGATATTTATTATGTAGTCTTTCCAAGTCATAGCTGGCTCTTTTGTGCAAATAAAAGATCTACTTGGAAGAAGGACTTCTCTTTCACGGGTTATTGGAATTCGTGAGTCAAGAACCTGTTGAGGCCTGGAAATTCGCAGGCGACAACAGAAAGGGATTCTCCCCAATCAGCGTTCCCAACTAGCCCGCTGACTGTTTGGTATAGGGAATCCGTCCGGGTTACGGCCCGGCTACCATAGGTCAAAGTAACTACAAGGGTTTACCGGTTGCGGCCCGGTCCACCGGAATTTGTATTTTGACTTAATGTATGCAATGCACATGCCTATCTTAAACATGCAGGGTGATACAAATGTAAGGAACGTCACAATGTGCTGCGCAGGTTCTTACTTCTCGTCTTAGGTTCTCGAACATCTAAACCACATATGCAACTAGGAAGTAAAACAAATAACTATCTAAACACCTAACTACCTATCCCCGGGGAGCTAGAAAATGATTATTAATGAGTAATGCATTATCTCCATGTATAATAAACCAAATTACAGATAGCTGATATTTATGCTTACAACACATGAACAATAAAATATTCCAACAATCAGATAGCTAACTGTTATATGAGCCACAAGCATTACTCTGAGTGAATTTTCCATACAATGAATTAGAAACCATTCAACAAGACATAGGTCATGAAGTTAGAACGATCTCACGATTTGTGGACACAAGCTGAAAAACAAAGTAGTTCATCTTTCTGCCATCCATTTGTTAACATTTGGAAACTTCACATATCTTTCTCCAACAGGAAAACTAAAATCTTTATTGCAAAAGGAAGTAGCTCTTCTTACAATAGGTCCTCGAGTATTACTGGGAAAAAGCCCTTTCATTATCTATGTCTCCTACTTTTATACAAAATGCAAGAAATGCTTGGGCTGCCCAAAGGGACCTTTGGGCATCCCAACCCTTTGTCTTCCTAACGCTTCCCCTTTTCCCAAAAACTTTTACAAATATTTTACAATATTACAATGACCGACTTTTCACTAAGAGGGTCCCGCTTGACTCTCTAGAAACTTCTTCCACGCTGTAGCTTCTCTGGCGAGATCTTCAAAAGAGTTGGGCTCCAAGAATTGGATATTAATCTCAAACTTTTCAGCCTTTTTCTTGATGGCCTCGACCCTAGTTGCATTTAGTCTCACCTGTTCTTCTAGGAGCTGCAAACAAACGGCTGTATGGCCTATTTCAATCTTCAGGGTTTGTTCATCAATGGCTTGGATGCATTGTACTTTGGACTCTTCCTCTTGTTGTCTTTTCTGCAACATTTCTATAAATGAGTCATGATCTGGGAACTCATGTAGCCTTTGCTCATCTTCTGCTTGACACCGGTTGTAAATGACTAAGGCTCTCCTAAAAAATTCGGTGCACAGTCCCTTTGTTTTCTGGACGGTTTTCTTGAAGTCCTCTGTAGTAGTGATAGCGAACTCCATCAAGTCATAATCTCGCTGAAGGGTTTGTCTATTCTTGTCTGGCATTTCTACTGGGACTTCTTCACCTTTCTCTACCCTTGCCATCCTGGTGGTCAATACTTCAAGGATATCTTGTGACCTATCAACAAAGTAAGAAGCAGTCTCCAGGATTTCTTCTAATCGGCTATCCACCTGGAGAATCTGGCATCTTTCCTCTTCTAGAACAGTTTGCAGGTGCAGCACCTTAGCTTTCTGGGCCTAGATGTGTTCTTTGATCGGCTACAGATCAACCTATTGTTGTTTAGCTGCTTCTAGTTGCTCTTTTAGTCCTTTAACACATGCAGTATTGGACACGTATATAATAGTCTGTTGCTCTTCTAGGTCTTCTATCTTCGCCCTCATCTGTTCTTTTTCATTCTTCAAGTCTAGAATTTATTGCTGTGCTCTTTCCGGGGCTTCTTGTGGTGTTACCTGTGCATGTGCTACTCCCTGGATGGCGTAGATTTCACTCTTTGTAGCCTCCATTTCTCTGAGCACATGATCATATTTTCTTTTGAGTTTATTGCTCTCTTCTCTTTCCTTTCTCAGGTGTCCTTCAGCTGAGAGGAAGTTTTCTTGGTAGATTCTATTTCGTTCATCATTCGATCTATGTTATCTTCTGAAGCATGTATGGCTGCCTTCCCGGCACTTATGGTGAACCTCGGATCTACGTCTGTCGCTACCATCACAGCTTTGTCTGATATCATCTTGCTAGTCATTCCTTGTGCTTCTATCTTTTTCTCTGTTCTCCTCATGATTCTTTTAGTAGCCCTGTCATAATATACCGTGCTGAAATCAGAGACTTCTTCCCCTTTTTCCTGTATGAAAGGTACCAGCTGAATCATAGGGGTAGCAGCTTCGATGGTAGTGAGTACTTGAGGTATCTGCATCTCGGTATTTTCCTCTCCCTGACTCAGCCCTGATGACGCCTCGGGAGCTTGCTGTTGCATCAAATTTATCCATTCGGCCTCCTGCTCTTGCAGTTCTTCATCCAGATTTCTCTGAGCTTCTTCGGTTGCTTGCTTAGCAGCTTCTTCTATTTCTCTGGCTGCTTCATTGGCTCGTTCAGCTGCTTCTTGGGCAGCTTTCCTCTTTTCTTCTTCTCCCTTTCGCATCCATTCTGCAGCCTCCTCTTCCAACCTCTGAGCCTCTTCTCTTATTCTTCTGGCTGCTTCTTCAGCCTTAGCTTGTTCAGCCTTCTCTTGCTCAGATCCTTTTCCACCCTTGGTGGAATGCTTAGGTTTGAATCTCTTGCGGAGCTCTGTCATATTTGGGGCCATCCTGTAAACCGATTCATTGCTATCGAAATAATGGCTGTATTTGTAGGTCACCTTGTGTTTCTTGCAGTTTTCTGCTACTCTACCATGAGTATCATTCCTTCGGAAAGTCATTTCGCCGAAGCGGAACCTCCCTAGTTCTTCTATGAACTCGGTCGCTTGTTTTACATTTGCGAATTTATAATTTCCCAGTTTAAATGGAAGGGAGGGATAAGCAGTCTTCTTGTACTGGAACAAGAAGTGACCAACTCCATCAATGTATACTTGTCTGACTGCCTCCTTGTGGATTATATAATCTGTAGCATATTTGGGCAGCAAAAAGGGGGTCTTTAACCCTCCAAACATCCTGATATACATACCATTTTCAGTCAGAAAGTAATCTCCATATTCACCAATGACATGCATAGCGTCTTCTGACATGCAATTACATTCTCCCCGGAAGATGAGCTTGTATAATGGCATGAGGAACTGCTCACAGACCTCTCTGTAGTGACTGTGATATAGATGAGCCCCTAGGGGTTTGTAGGCTGCATATACGGGCATTCTGTCTTTATCCCATACACACTGGAGGCCGGGGAAAGGCTGGTGACAAAGTATGCAATCTATCAGGATTGAGCTCATATAAAACTCAGATCTCTTCCTAGCTTCTCCTTCCAAAGCTACAGCCACACAAGAGGAGAGACTACTTGATACTATACTTTCCCAGTTGAAGATTGTGCCTTCCGTGGCCACATAGAACATGAGGGGTATCCACTCGAATTTGAATAGTCTGCCATGGGATCTCCCGAATATCCTATTCAACATTAGAGCTATGAATCTATAAGTAGGTCTGAGACTGGCTGTGTCATATTCTTCAGTTTCTCTATGTCGATATAGCTTCCCTAGCAAGAGCATCCTCTTCATGGTTTCTACAAAATCCATCCTAAGGTTGTCCAGCCATTCATTTTTCAGGAAGAGCTGAGGCTCCGGCAGGTGGTAAGCTAAGGCCACATACCCAGGGCTAAAGGCGACATAACCCTGGCCCTCGACATTACACATAAGAATTGAATTGTGGTTGGTATTTGGTAGAACCCATCTCATCACCTCCGGGCATGGAAACAGCTCGGGCCTGGTGGCAACTTTCATAATGGCAGATTTTTCTATGTTTGTGTAAATGGGTGCTTCCTCAAGACCCATATCTGGGACTTCCCTGCGGGAAATCATCCTGTATATATCTCCCCATTTGTATTCAGGCTCAACCCCCATGACACATTGGGTGGCCTCATAGATGTACTCAGTTTTTGTTTCTACTTCTGCTGCTGGCACCTCCTCCACTGCTGGGGCCTTCTTCTTCTGTCTCTTGGACATTGTAGATTTTTCCTTCCATGTAAACATCATGATATTAAGCAATTCAAATTGTGAACATAGTGCAGCGGTTATTCTTTTCTCCAGTGCATCGGAGCTATAACGGGATTTAGACTTAGACCCTTCAGGCTGAAAGATTTGAAATGGTCGTGCAATATTTTGCAACATA
>LPNX010973226.1:0-12471 GCA_001517045.1 Pseudotsuga menziesii
TTCCAGTTTACTTTTTGTTTTATCGAACTGCTACTAAGGATTCCAGATTCCTTAGTAGGTGCTCATCAGCACAAGCTAGGGTGAAAACCCTAGCTACACTTATACATTATTGATTATATATTCTAGAGTAGATCTAACACCATATTATATAACATGCTTGTCTTGTTTGTTGTTGTTGAGAGAAAATTTCTAACACAAGAGGGATTGGAAAAATCTCAACAGGGATCTACATCAACCATTCGGAATAAGGTATGATTTGAGATCCTTTAGTGTTAAATTCTTTATTTCTCTTGCATATTGGGAAGGGATTGATTTCTGTGGTTTATCTATCTGTTGTGGTACACCCCAAGACATAGGAAGTTTCTCTTCATAACAAAGTGAATCAGTGAATATCAATATTCAATCCCATAACTATGACCCTCCACCAAAGAATAATACTAATAATGTTCCACCAGAAAAAAACTTCAACATTATCCCCCCCTCCTACCAATGGTATTCAAATTGAAAAACATGTTCTTGATGCAATTATTTGACCACCTAAGAGTACACTTTGTAAATCCATACTTAATTCTAACACACAAGCCACCCAGTATTATAATATAGTCGAAGATTTGGCTCAAGCACCGTGTGCTATGTCGAATCTCGAAGTACTCCAAACATTCCCTACACAACAGAAGAACTTGTTATCAATTCTTGGAGCGATGGATCTTGAACATAATAACATTATTACCTTCAAACTGGATGATTATAAGTCTAGGATATCCCATCAATTGGCTTTCCTATTTTCCACGAAATCTATTGGGAAGATAATCTATCATACTGTACTAGATGAGGGAGCCTCCACTTTGGTCATGTATTTATCATGCTGGATAGCTATTAGCTCTCCCGATATAAACCATTCACCCACAACACTAGAGGATTTTAATGGTTGCAAATTTCCACCCTATGGATTACTTCCCTCTCTCTAGGTAAAACTTGGGGGAAAATTAGTCTCCATTCATGTTGAAGTTGTTGATGCTCCTTTAGATTACAATATTCTTCTAGGTCGAAACTGGTTCTACGTGATGCAAGTTGTTGCTTCATCTGTATTTTGAGTAGTCCATTTCCCATTCCAAGGGAAGATCATTACCATTGATCACTTCCCAATTTCCATATGGTAGAAGACTAGTTTGCAACAACAATTTCATCTGACATCGTCACTAATCCTCAACCCCCAGCACTCACCCTTGGTGTTAAGTCCGAGGGTAAATTGAGTAATATTACCAAAATTATTTCTGTTGATATCTCGATGAATCTTGGAATCATAGAGAACATCAATGTAGGACAAAATTATTCCCCTTCAGAACTAGCATCTTATACGGGAGTTTTAAATAAATTTAGATATATTTTTGCTTGCAAATACAAAGAAATGCAAGGTATAGATCCTTCTATCATTGTTCATGAGATTAGGACTTACCCTGATGCCAATCCAGTTCATCATGAATTTCGACAATTGTATCTAATTAAAGAAATTGCCATTAAGGATAGATTGAAAAACTTCTTAAGGCTGGTTTTATCTACCCCATGCCTTTGCCTAAATGGGTGTCTAACATTTTCCATGTCAACAAAAAACAGGGTACCATTAGGGTTTCAATCGATTTTTGGGATCTGAATCAAGATTTTTGTAAGGACAATTTCCTCACCCTGTACATTGATCAAATAATCGGTAATTGTACCAGAAGTGTCATGTTCTGATTCATTGATGGCTTTTCTTGCTATAATCAGATTGAGATACTTCGATCCAATCAACAAAAAATGGATTTTATCTTCCCATGGGGGGCCTTCACCTATAGAAAGTTACCTTTTGGTTTAAATAACATTGGCACTACTTTTAAATGTGCCATTTCTTATGATTTCCACAACATAAAACACATTATGGAACCCTACTTTGACTACTTTCATACTCATTCAAAGCAGCGGGATCACCACGTTGATCATTTGAGAGAATTTTTTCTCAGATGTCGCCACTATAACATTTGGTTAAATCCACACAAATGTGTTTTCTATGTTGAGACTGGTCAACTTCTTGGTTTCATTGTGTCCAAGGATGTCATTTGCATAGACCCTCTAAATATTGAAGCCATCCTGGCCCTACCTTCCCCTACAAATTTTATTGAACTCCAAAGTTTTCAAAGGAAGGAACAAATTTTAAGTTGTTTCATTTGTAATTATGCTTAGGCACAACATTCATTCAATACTCTCAAACGTGCCAATATGCATGCAACTATTTTGCAACCACCCAATTATACTAAGTATTATTCCCTGTATGTGGTTGCATCCCTATCCACCATCGGTATGGTTTTGGTTCAAATAGATGACCATGATCAGGAACATGTGATATACTATCTGAGTAAGATTCTTTTGGACTTTGAAACCCGATACTCGCATGTGGATAAATTAGCTCTAGCCACAGTCATCACAATCCATAAATTCCATCACTGCATTTTTATCTGAACAACCACGACATATGCAGATTTTAACCCCATGTATTACATCTTGACTCATCAAGTTATTGGGGGGAAATACTCTCGCTAGATTTTCATTCTCCAGGAATTTGAGTTGCAATTTGCGAAATACAATTCTAAGAAATCTGTTGTCATTATAGATATTATGTGTTCTCTTCCCCATATTACTAAGGAAAATGATCCCATCAATTCATTTCCCGATGAATCCATGTTCCTCATTAGTACGACTGACCCCTGTTATGGAGATTTAATTATATATCTCCAGACACAATTGTTTCATCCCAATGCAACTTGTGATGAACGTCATCACATCCACTATAATTCTAAATATTACCTCATTATTAATGATAATTTGTACCTATGTGGTGTTGATACCATATTACGACGTTGTTTTACTCATGAAGAAGCTGAAATCATTTTGAATGATTACCACTCTGGCCCTCGATATTCTAGCCCTTGATATTTAAATATTTCATAGAGGCCATCAAGAAATTCCTACCTTGCCAATCGTTCACATTGAAAAATAGCACCCATCCTTCTTCTTTTTTTTTTCTTTCTGTTGAGCCCCATTTTGTTACCCTTTTTGAGCTAAAAACCTTATGTAGTAACACATATTTTGTTGTCATTTTGGCATGTTTGCATCACACAAACTACCATTCAGCTTCAGGTATGACCTTATTTTGATTTATTTAAGATTGATTCATTCTTGATTAGTTTACTATTTTAATGAGTAAATTCGATGATTAATTGCTATAACTGCTAACAAATGCATTCGTCGATTGCAAAGCATGTTTTTTGGGTGAATTTTACATGTAGACACACATTCAACTAGATATGTGCATAGCATATCCAGCTCGTCATTCAGCTCACCGAAACAAATACACGATGGAACTGATTGATTCTCCAGCATTTAAGCATGGAGCGACCTACAACCGTTGTTGTACACATGCCGAAGTGATAGAAAGAGCCTCGTTCTGGAATTTTTCCAGCATTGACACCATGCCATTAGTTCATGCCAAAGAAGGAAATCCTGTACGCCAACTCATGATAAGGGAGGAAAGATGACTATGTGTTGGCATTAGAGCAATGAATTGTAATAATGGTTGACTCATCTCAAAGAGTAGACCACTAAAGGGTTGACTTGCTTGATTTCTCAAAACTATATATATAAGAACACTTGTATGCGAGAGGGAGTTAAGTAGAAGTATTTTTTAGCTCAGTAAGCTTCCATGTAATTCAGACTCTATTTATTTCTAATGGAAAGTTCTATTATACTGTCTACGATCATGTTCCATTAATGCTTAGCAGGCTATGACTCTCTTTGCTAGGAGGGCCCCCTGCCAATCAGAGTTTAATATTTTCTTATAGTCTCTTTCCTTTTTATAATTAGCATAATTTTGTTCATAGATTGTTTATGTAGTTTCATTTGTGCAATTGTTTATATTGTTTTCTGTAACTTAGATTTCATTCCAGTCTTATGATGCTTGTAGTTTAGATTCCATTTTAATGTTATGATGCTTATATAGCCTTTCATTTTAAGTTGGCAATTGGTTGCATATAGATTAGATTGTAATTTCTTTTGTTACATTTCCAGTTTATTAGACTAGATTGTAATTTCTTTTTAATGCATTTGCATATAGATTACACTGTAAATTCCTTTTGATACATTTTCATATAGACTAGATTGTAATTCCTTTCCATATATATTGGACTGTAAATTCCTTTTGATGCATTTTCATATAGACTAGATTGTAATTCCTTTCCATATAGATTAGTTTGTAAACTTCCTTTTGATGCATTTGCATATAAACTGGATTGTAATTCTTTTTGATGTATTTCTAGTTTATTATTTGATTCAATGATAATAGATTAAATTGCTTTCAATACTATAGAATTTAATCATAGTTAGTTTCAATTCTGTTAGTTCTTAGTATGTTATGAATTTATTTTATCTCTAGTTTCCTTTCAAATCTCTAGTTAATAATGCTTTCAAATTATGAATTGAATTGAGTAATAATCTTGTAGGGTAAATAGGTTTGAGTTATGAATTGTAAATTATATGGGAATTAGTTGTTAAATAGGTTTAAATTCTTGTATTTACATCCTAGTTATTACATGCATAGGTATCTGGCCGAAATCATCTAGATTAATATTTTTTTCAAAGTTTTAAGTATTTTTGTATACATACTATTTCGCTTGTTATACAAGCTACCATTTCAACCTGTTGTTCAGTCTTTTCATACAATCTTTAGCATATTTTACATAGTTTAAGTTAGTTTTATTCAGTTCTTTGAGCAGGTTTTGATTAGGATAGCTAGACAGTAATTATATTTCCTTTTTAGAGTATGTGATTAAATTATTTAGAGTATTTATCAAGCCTTTAAGTATTTTTACCATATGATTATATTAGCTTGAATTAATTCTATTTCTGTACATGTGATTTAGAGTTAATTATAATTTGGTAGATATATTGATAGGTCATAAATATAAGTTGTTCTTTTCAGTTAGATCATTATTTAATAAGAATTTAGTTCATCATCAGGTTTTTTGACTGTTTAAAAGTTAGGTCTTTTCCTTTTCATTTTTTGATAAGTGTCCATGGTATAAAGAACCATGTTTACCATTACTTGCAACTGGAAATTCCTTAGTTTACATATTTTCATAGAGGTAAAGATAGACTTAATTCCCTTTAGTTTCTATACCTCATTTGAAAGCCACTTTGACTCTCCTCCTACCCCTGTCCCAGTCACTGTAAATGCTTATCCCCAAAACAATCCAGGAGAGTGGAATTAGTCTGAATTTCCATGTATATCCTTAGTTATATATTCTAGTTGATGTAATTCTATAAATATTCCTTTGTATAATTAGTTTTCAAAGTTGTTTAAAGTAGTAGAATAGGTTTTAAGGGATAGTTTGTTATCTTGTTTTTTTATTTGCATAAAGTATGTATAAAGTATAGTAGTATAGCTGGATACTACACTAGTCTAGTCTTCTAGCTTAATATTCTTAATTGTTGAATTCTTAGGAGTCTTTGTTTCTTATTTCAAAATATCTTTCGATCTGTGTTTGTTAAAATATTTCCATGACACCTTAGGAATCCTTCTACCTTCGCATATATTTTGTGGCAAATCCAAGCTTACAAACCCTGGTTGATAATTAAATATTAGGTAAACTATTCAAGACAATATTTTTCCCAACAGTTACATCCCGTCATCACAGTTGGTCCCTTTGCAAAATGGGGAATCGAATTTGTGCATTGTAGACCTACCTCAGTCGGGGGGCATGGTTACATTATTGTGGTCGTTGAATACTTCACTAAATGGGATGAGGATATTCCTACTTATGTCAAATATGGAAAAACAAATTCTCTTTTTCTATTCAACCATATCATCACCATATTCGGTATCCCTAAGGCCATTGTGACCGATCACGATTCCCATTTTTAGAATAAGATGAGGTTGGAATTAAGTTCTAATATAGGGGTTTTCTATGAAAAATCTACACCCTAATATCTACAGGAAAATGGTCAGGTTAAAGCTACCAATAAAGTATTAAAAAACCATGCTTCAATGGATGGTAGGAAAAGCCAAGTCCGGTTGGAATTTGCAACTATTTTCCACATTATGGGCTTACCGAACCACCATCAAGACATAAAATGGTTTTACAACATTTCATTTCATGTATGGACTAGAGGATATTCTTCCTCTAGATTGAGAAATCCATTCACAGAACATCTTAGTGGAACTACTACCAAACACCACCACGAAATAATGTTTCTTGTATTTAAACAAGCTTGATGAGACTCTCACGATGCTACCTTAGAAAACAAGGTGCACAAACGACGAATGAAAGCTCAATACGACAGATCTGTTCAACCTCGATCTTTCAACAAAGGTGACCTGGTCTTGACTTATGAACAGAAACACGACAAGTTGGGAGCTGGAAAGGTGGATTTTATGTGGCATGGGCCTTACATTGTTATTTGTTTCTTATAGAAAGGGGCATATGAGTTGATAGATTATGATGAGATTCCCTTGGGAGAGTCTTGCAATGGGCTCTACCTTAAAAAATACTATGCCTAGAACATCTAGCATAGGTCTTTTGTATATAATGTTTATAGAGTGTTGTTTGTTTTTTGAGTAGTGTGTATTTAGTGTGAATTTAAGATGTGTCCTTAAAAAACCTACTTATATAGTCCTATGTTTAAAATGAACAAATGACCACCTATGTCAGTTTCGTGGATGGTGATAATCATTATACCTTGAATCTTGTGTCGAAATCCTGCGTATTGTACTCTCCTACTGGTGATCTGGTGATTTTAGGAGGAACTTGTTTGGGCCCTACAACAAACAACCTTACAGAGTATCATGCAGTAATTGGTTTGTTGAATGAAGCCTTGGCTAATGATGTAAGTCATATTAAGGTTAATCTAGACACGGAGTTGGTAGTACATCAGTTAAACCGAGTCTAAACCATCCAGAACTCCCTACTCCTTTGTACGTTCTAAAGAGTTAGGATTTTGGAAAGGTATTTTGGGTGGGTTTCTTATCAACATATCACAATACATTTAAATATTGTGGCAGATTCCTTAGAAAATTTTGTCTTGGATTGGTATCTTCCTCATGTTTAAATTCATTTTAACATCAATTTCATACAATGAATCATATAGAAACGTAGGTATATATTCATTCACATAGCACATTTGCACACATATGTAAATAAAAAGTTATATATATAAAAAAGTGGTGCTGAGATACAAAAATATTGAATCCATAAACTTTCAAGTCACCCGAAGTCTGGAACTATCACAATTTCAAATACATATAAATAGGGAAAAAACTGAAGCTTCGAATCTTTTAGTGTAGATATAATACGAAAATGAGGGATCCACTATGGGATAATACTCATGCTCATGATAGCACATCACGGCCCGAGACACTCGATGGATTAGCCTCCCAAAATGGCTTGAAACTCCTATAGTATGGTGTTGGGAGCGCCTGGGAATATCATCAATAGAAATGTCAGGTATGGCTACAGTTAGTCATTGGAGGTTCTCCTCGATCTCTTAGAGTTCCTCATATACCTATGCATTCCTGAACACCATATATTTGACTACCCCTCTCCTTTCTACAGGAAAAGCTCTTGCCGAATGAGAAGGACCTATGTCTACACAAAACATTTTTTTTCATATATCAGCATTACATCATAATACCAAAAAAATGAAATAAAAATAAAAAACATGTATAGTGATATTTTTCTTATCTCAGTCATCCCATTGATCTCCCTCTGGTAGTGGAACGTATGAGTCATGCTTGAAATATTCCCCAACATAAGCACAATCCTCCACCATCAATAGTTGGTTTCTCAACCAACAGAAGAAGATCGATCCATATGTAACCTTGGGGCCTTTGCCACGCATGCCATGGCCTCTACCCACCTGGTCATCCAAGGGTCATTGGAATCTAACATGCTCAAGGGTACCTAAGGTCTCATCAGTGGAACCCAAAAGATACCACTATAGCTCCATAGTCGAATTGCTTCAGCTCTCCCCTCTGACATTTGGTTAGCTAGTTCTTCAAGCTGACCAGTAACCCCTCGCTCCAGTTAAATATGGTGGGAGAAATACACTCTATTGAATATAGCATGTGAGCCCATGTCCTTATATGGGATGACCTACTACTCGCAACCTTCTCGATCGTGAAGGATACGGTCCTCAAGGGTCAATCAACTATGTGTTTGATGGGGATTTTCCCTCCTTGGGAATGGGTCCCCACGAATCAATACTCATAAATCAAATCATCCATAGATAACTCGTTGCCTCGTGGATCTATCAATGTTACTGGTCTCTCCCTATGGGATAATCCATTCAAGAAATATATGTCTTCCACATCTATGGTTAGAATATGGGTCCTGACCTTGAAATGTTGTTGATTTAGGTCCCACATGCAGATAAAGTGCTCCAATAGACGCATGTATTCCCTCATACCTGGTAATATAAAATATTTGAGGAGGCCACATTCATGGAGGGCCCTCATCGTCATTGGGTAATTTTTCACTTGAAGGTCATCCAACTCATGTTTTCTTTCTTTCCAAATCTCCATTTTGTGAGCGGTTTACCTGCCAAAAACAATTTAAACATCCATTAGAAGCATATTAAAACCCTTGGAAAAAATAAAAATTGCAAATCAATGTCTATTTTTTTATTTTTTGAAGTAACCTAGCCACTGTAACTTTTCCTGGAGGAGAAAAGAGAGCCAGAGATATTTTCCAATATTGACAGAGCACTCTAGGTGCTTTTCCATCTTTTGAGGGGTACGTCGATGCACCTCTCAAAAGGGAGACAAAAAATGGCCTAGGAACGCTTTGTCTCCTTGTATAAATGATACAAAATCCCCGAAAAAGGGCACCATGAAAGTGAAGGAATAAGTTCTAGCTCTTACCTAGTCTGAATGATTCAAGCAGAGGTGGTCTGAATCTCCTGGAATCCTTGTTTTAAAATCACCTTGTTTGCACAAAAATCACTCAAAAAATATGGTAAAATTACAATGGTAAAAAATAGTTACCATTCCCCTTTTTTATATCAATTTTTTATTTTTGATTGAAAAATAATTAATTTAATATTTAAATATTTAGGGGTTTTTCCATGTATTTTCTATTGTTTTCATAGAAAAATTGTTCTAACTCCGTTTTTGAAGATTTCATGTTATTTTTACGACATATTTGGCTATGAATGAGTTTCTTTTGTCTTTTTCACACTCTGGGCTAAGATGGAAAAGTACTGAGATTCTTTTATACCTTTGACATGCTCGTTAAAAACTCAGTGAAGAGGTATCGAGCACACTTTTATTTTTTTTTAGACTCATTAAAACTAGATTATGAAAAAAGACACCTCTTATGGAGTTACCTTTAAGCTCTTTTCAAACTCCTAAAATATAAAAAGATCAGCAAGCGAACTTGATTCTTTCATGCTTGAAAAATTATTTGAATGATCATCTAGTCGATGATGGTTTAGAATCGTTAGAATCATATCGTTGGGGATTGGAATGAAGACCCTAAGTGGTTAGGTATTCACCTGAATATGTTCCTATCCTCAGGTTGCGATGGAGTACTAATTGAATTTATGGCATGGATCCACATTGTATGTTCAGTGGTTGTGTCTAGTATTGAGTCTGTATAAGATGGATCCACTTTGTATGTTCTGTAGCCATGTTTCTTCTTCAGTCTTATTGATCATGGATCTACAGTGCATTCTTGGTATCCATGACATAGTCATAACACATGGATCTATAGTGTATTGGTATGTAGCCATGATTGAGTCAGATATTTGGTCATTGGTCTTGCATCAAATGTAAAATCATCTCTCTTTTTCCTCTAATATTGGGTTGAAATCTATCAAATTATTTTACCTATCACATCCCTCTAGCTTCATACTTTGGGGGGAATTCTCTTGCACCTAAAATATATACCAATTCTTCAATCTCTCAAAATCACTGGACAATAATTCTTTTTGATCCTGTTTTCTTATTTCTATCCTGGATGGCACACTTGTCCTTCTGACACAGAGTGTCATCCATCCCTGGAAATTGTTTCACATTGACAATAGGCATTGGTGGTGCTTTTTCCTTCCCTACAAGGTGCATCAATGCACTTACCCTTCTTGCAAGGAGCATTAGCTAGCTTGAAAATGAAAAAATAGAATTTTTGAGAAGCTTCCAAGTAAAATATCTCATGGAGGATGATCCTATCTACTTGGGAGAGATAGGATTTGACCTCCTTTCCCATAGGAAACATTCCTCATTCTCTTGCCAAAATATCTCAACTCATTTTGGATTTCCTTGGCCTATATAATAAAGCTTCATGGATCATGTGAGGGGAGACCAAGAAGAGAATCCTTATGCTGTTGGACTGAAGTCTGGTGTAGAGGTAAATTTGAGAGTCGTGTGAGCAAGAGTTTGTACCAGTTGAATGTTACGTGAGTGTGTCAAAGACCTCGTGGATACAAATCTATTGTCATCAAGGATTTGGTTCTAGCTTTCTCTTTTAATTTTTTAATACAAAGTGTTTCCATTTCCCATATATGATTTATGTCGATATTGATCATTTATTATTAGACTCGTTGATCACTAATATAGGTTATTGATTTATCTTGTTACTCTCATCTATTTGCTTGTTTCTTGTGTTTCTTCATAGGCATAATAGATCGCATTAAGATTGGTGAAACAAATATCTATGGTAAGAGAGTTATTTATTCAAGTAGATCAGTCTTCTAGGGAAAGGATATGCTGATGTGTCTTTTTGTTATAGACTTATACGATATAGGCTGGAGGAACAAGAAGTGTCCACATTGGTTAAAGTATTCCTACAAACAGGAGTAGGGGAGAGAGAGGGAGGATATGGGTAGAGAGAAGGGGAGAGTAGGAGAGAGGGTGGGTGTCAAGCATTTGGAGGAGAGAAAAATTAGTGGGGATCCATGGTAGGTGTAAGAATATGAGAGGGAGAGAATGAAGGAAGATTTTAGTAACGGTTAGGAGGGAGGGGGTTTAGTTGTAGTCATGGGATTAGGGGGGCAAGAGAGAGAGCTAATGGGGGGTTATTAGGGTAGGGTGGAGGAGGGGGTTGTGGTATATAAAGAGATATAGATCAAGAGGGTTAGGGGTTTTACGAGTAGTGGGGAAAATAAATAAGGGGGGTATATTTGAGGAGTTATGGGGTTGGGAGTATTGTAGGAATATATTAAACCCACTCACAACTTAGGATAAAATAATTAATCATTATTTGATTAATTATTCACCCACTAGCTTAATTAGTTGGCATCCACTTGCACCTTAAAGTCAATACATGCTATCTATATCCTAGGAATGATTTATTTACAATTATAGGTTGATCTTGACCACCTTTTGACCATCCAAAATTAGTATACAGGACTTTACAGCAGATTCTGCTTTATTCTGCTTTTTCTGCTTTTCTTGCTTTTCTATGGATAAGATAAAAGCTAGTCAACTAGGAAACTGGGAGCTTTTGTTTCCAACCCATCCTCCATTAGTTTTTCTCCATTTTCTAGGATTATAATTTTATTTCCATCTCCTTGAAAACTCACTCATGATTTTTCCAACTCGTGAGGTCCTTGATAGATTTAGTAAGTGCTTTATCCACCTATGGGGGTTTTGCTATATTTTGGTAAGTCAGCTTTTTGAGCTTTATGAGTTGTTTCCATAAAATTATATTTTCCTATGAGGGATGTACTATTTATGTAAAATATTATTAATAATTATTCAATGGAAGGATACACACCAATATTCCTCTCTTCATTCATGTGATTCAGTCTCTTTTCTTCTCTCTATTTCTCCTATGTATGCTTGTGAGAATTCTTAGTAGAAAGATCTATTTCCTGTGCTTCTTCTTAGAATAATTTCTCATAGAATTGACCTATTATTTATACATGGTATCAGAGCTACAAGTTTGATCAAGTTCTACAGAGTTGAGGAGCGCTTCCAATCTCCTATCCCTCTCTGAAGAAGAGCTTGTCTTGCTTACAAGATTTTCTCCTAGTTTGTTTTGCAGGTTGTAGAGATTTTATTCTTGAGAACATCAATTCAGAAATATGGATTATTCATCAGCTATAATTATTAATTCCTTCAAATACCATGGATGGAAATCCAAAATCTCCATTCTATTGCACAGTAGAGGACTATACAGAGTTACACTAGCTTTGGAGAATGATCCCAATGCTGTGATTCATAAAGCTAAGTGGCATAATAGGTTGGATGAATCCTATGGATTTCTTTGACTCTCTATTTATCCTGATATACTCTTTCATTTATATGGTTTGACCACTCCAAACCAAGTATGGACTCAATTGGAGTTCAATATGAGCTAAGAGCGCATCAATTGGAGATTGAGTTATTCTCACTGAGTCCAAGCAATTTTGAATCTCTTGAGGGTTTCTTCACCAAGTTCAAGTCACTTG
>LPNX010973226.1:20848-39547 GCA_001517045.1 Pseudotsuga menziesii
GAAGGAAGGGTGGACCAGGCAGTAAATGAAACTGACTCATGGGAAAGGTATCATAGCTATAATACCGAGAATATAATTGCAGATGGGAAATTCTTGGGGGAGGTAGACACTTTTGATATTGATGGGATCCAAGGAAGACACACCGTAGAGTACTTTGAACAAAGGCAACCCAAAGTGGGAATGCTGCCAAACTATTATATGTGGGGTGGTGTCTAAAGACACCATTGTGGTACGATCTCATGGATTTTTGGTAAGCCCGAGAAAGTAAATGCTTGATGGTGCTTTCAATTTTAGAGAGTCTGAAAGCATGAAGAAGACTCCAGTGGGGGCTATTTTTCATTGGTAGTATCCTTTTCCTGAAAAAGGATAAAAGTATACATAGGAGAGCTCACCCATCCTTTAGGGGATGAGAGACTTCTTAACCATTGGTAGTCCAATCAGTTTGGAAAAGGTTAAACCTATACTAACTGGATGGTCATTCATATCCTTTTACAAGCATGAACAAAACCAAGTTTGCTCGACAATGCTTTCTTGATGAGAAGACTGGAAAAGAGCTTAATGAAAACCCATGGTGAGATTTTTCATAGACTTTGGCCCCTCTGCCCGAGAAAGCATAAAAGGACGTAGAGGGGAATGGTCTTGGGTTGAATATTCCAAGGTGGTCCTTTTCATATGATAGTATACATGGTTCACAAAAGGAGATAAATGAGATGATGTAGACACCCTTTCCTATACTTTTAATGAGCAGGAAAGGAAGCAGCTACGCTAGGAAATCTTTTCATTCTTTTAGGAGTCAAAAAAGAGCTTAAAAGAAACTCTAGTATGGTCAACCAATTGTGGTGGCACAAGTGGTGCCCCATGTCGGGACAGTGGACAGTGGTCCAAAGGTCATCCGTGCAGTATGGATGGAGCAGGTGGCTCTTAAACATACCAATACATGCATGGGATAGATCGCAGTAGAGGCACGTGAGTCGATGTGGTAGAGGCACGCAAACTGATGTGGCTCTCAAACAGAGGTTAGGAGATATGTGTGTGAGTTGTGGTGGACGGACTTGACTACATGTGATGTGAGTGCAAGTCCAGTGGCAGTTATATACCAAATGCATGCAAAGGAATTGATTTGTCCTCTAGACGATGGTCTAGGGACCCACATAAGGTGTGGTGGATGGATTAGATAGCTATATGCTAAAATAAAATGATGTGCCTTCCGGGCGGTGGCCCGAGAGCCCACATGAGTGGCGGTAGGCAAGTGTGATGAAAGTATAGGTCTGAATACACTTGTATCACAATGTGGCACGTGAACCATGGCAATTCTTGGGGAGTGGTGCCAAAAATTACTTGTTAAACATGAGAATATGGTCTCATAAGAGGTTAGAGGGTGAAAATTTGAGCTCAGAGGTGTGAGGGGTGTCTCGAACAGGATCCGGGTGACTTTGAATTAGCAGCTAATGGTGCTGCCCCTGAATGGGGGTCTTTGATTTGTGGTAAAAATGTTGCAAAACAAAAAAGAAAAATCAAGCGACTCGTTGGTGATGTAAAGCATAAAATATCTTGAGGTAGAGCCCGTTGCAGGGATTCTCTAAGAGTTGTCCATCAGAGTCCATAAGGGTGTATGCCCATTTTTTGAGGCAACAGTGGACAACGTATGGGCCATACCACATTGAATTGAACTTTCCTTTTCCAAACTTATCATTAGGTTGGTCATAGACCAGAACCATATCTCCTTCACTAAAGGTGCGAGGGTGGACATGAGATTCATAATGGGCCTTTGACCGTGTTTTCGCTGCTTTGATGGCTTGGAGGGAAGCTCGACGGTCTTCTATGGTTAACCCAAGTTGGAGGAGTCGTTATTCCAAAGGCGAAGTATCAGGGAGGAGTTCTATCATGAGGCAGAGGGATGGGATCTAGCACTCTATAGGGAGTACTGATTCAATGACATGTACTAGGCGGAAAGGGGTGAAACCGGTTGCAGTTTTTGTGGATGTGCGATAAGCCCATAGGGTGGAGAAAAACATGTGATGCCAGTTGGTTTTATGGTTTCCTACCATCCTTTGGAGCATTGTTTTAATGATTTTGTTGACTGCTTCAACTTTCCCATTTCCCTAGGGGTAGTAGGAAGATGAGTATTGGTGCTCTAATTTTAACATAGCTGAAAGCTTATTCCAAACAACATCTTCAAAGTGCTTACCATGGTCTGAGATCAACTGTTTAGGAACACCAAATCAGGAAATAACATGGTTAAAGAAGAAACGTGCTGCCATTTCACTTTTGCAATAAAATGTGGCCATGGCCTCAACCCACTTAGTGAAGTAATCAATTGCCATAATGATGTATTTATGACCGTTGGCCGAGGCAGGGTTGATTGTCATGAAGTCAATTTCCCATTTGTAGAAGGGACCAACTGTGATGACGAGGTGTAATGGTGCAGGGGGGGTTATTTCCTTTGGGGCAAAGAGCTGACAGCTGCAACAGTGTTTGATTGCCTCTATGCAATTAGCAAATATGGAAGGCCAGAAGTAGTCGACACGTAGAATCTTCTGGGTGGTTGCTAGACTTGAAAGGTGGCCACCACAGGCTCCACTATGACAGTCGTTGAGGATGGTCTTGACCTCATCATGGGTGAGGAAATGACCTAGGATGGCATCAATGCCTCGATGATACATAATGTCTCCAATCAATAGGTGGCGAATGGCTTGATGTCAGATGCATCGCCTGTCCTTACGATTTAAGTGCACTGCGAACTTCTATGTTCATAAATATAGAAGGATGTCCCCATACCATGGGTCCTCTGTGGATATGGCGAATAGGAAATTAGGGAGGTCATCCTTGGGTGGTGGTGACGTGGTTAATGGGGGTAGATCTATCATGAGCACGACCATCGTGAGTGCCTTTGTTCTCTTTGGGGAAACAAATTCTAAGTCAAATTCTTGGAGGACGACTACCCACTTGGTCGCGCGACCTTGTAGAAGGTGACAGCTTAAGAGGTACCACATTGGGTTGGAATTAGCCACTACATGGGTGTGGTTTGCAATGATGTAGTGGCACAAATTATGAGCTAAGAAGATGACGGCAAGGGCTAATTTCTCTTTGGGTGAATATCATAGTGGGGGACCTGTCAGCCTCTGACTGACGTATTATATCATGTGCTCATGGCGAGCATTGTATCCTTGGACCAAGACTCTAGCAACGGAATTGTTTGAGGCTGACACATAGAGAATGAAGTCTCGAGTGAAGTTTGGTGCTGAGAGTAATGGTGCAGAAGTCAGGGCTTGCTTGAGTGCATCAAACGATTCATGTGCTTGCTGATCCCAAACAAAGGGGATTTTTGTGCGGAGCAGGTGAATGAATCTATGGGTTTTTCTTGCATACTCTGGTACAAAGCAATGAAGGAATTTGGCCTTGCCTTGGAGGCTCTGTAATTGGTGCCAAGTTTTTGGTGAAGGGAGATCAAGGATAGCTTGAAATTTGAGGGGGTCTACCATTATCCCTTTGTGAGATACGATGAACCCAAGTAGACGGCCTGTTGGGACACAAAAAATGCACTTTAGGGGATTCAGGTGAATTTTGTACTTGCAGCAACATAAAAAGACTTGCCGCAAGTCATCTAATATATGTTGTGCTTGTTTTGGTGATCGAGTGGTAAGATCGTCTAGGCAGACCAATATGATATGGATTAGATCATGGAAACAATATGTCATGGCACCCTGGAAGGTGGCTTCGACATTCTTTATACTAAAGGGCATTATTCGATAGGTGAATGTGCCCTACAGGGTTGTGAATGCATTCTTGTAATGATCTTATTTCTGGATCTGGATCTGGTTATATCCAGAAAATCTATCCATGAAGGAAAAGACCTCATGTCCGATGCATGCATCGATAATCTGATCGATGAAGGGTGTTGGGAAGTTGTCTTTGGGACACGCCCCATTTAGATCATGGAAGTTTGTACAAACATGGATGGTACCCTATTTTTTATTCACAGGAACAAGATTAGAAACCCAAGTGGTGTATGCAATGGGGTAAATGAAGCCAGCTATGCACAACTTCTCAATTTCAGCTTTGACCGCAGAAGCTTTGGAGGGGTGGATGGGCCGTTGCTTTTGGTGCACGGGGGACACATCGGGCCATGTGTCGATGTGGTCTTCCACAATGGATGGATCCAACCCAAGAATTTCAGTGTAATAGTAGGCAAATATGTCACATAATTCTTGGAAGAGGGCTTTGTAGGCAACAACTTCTTTTAGGGAGCAAGATGCCCCCAACAAGATTTCTTTAACAACATCAAGATTGGTTGAGATATTGATTTTGATGGTTGGCGAGATGTTGGCCATCTTCCCTTATTCAAAGGTGTCTAGTGCTAGAATGGGATTTTTGAACCAGATGAATTTCCCATGAATGAAATCTTTGGTTTCCACGGAAAAATGGTTAGACTACGACAAAAGCTCTTTAGGGAGGAAGAACGAGCGATGGTGCATGTCATCCCATGGGTATTTCGGGGCGGTTAAGCCTTCAAGTATCTCCTCATCATTGCAGAAGCAATTAGGAGACATGTTTGATGGATCATCAGTGATGGTGGAGACAAGAGGGTCTGTAGAACTGGACATCATGTAAATGGACATGGTGTCTGAAGAAGGAGGTGGGGGATGATCTTCTTCAATCAGAGTGATCTCAGATTCAAGGGAATGTTGTTGAAGGTTGGCTAGAGCCATTCAGAACTTGGACAAGTCTTGGCAGCAGTGAGAATAGTGTCCATACAATCCATAGAGGGCACAAGCATGGTTTGTTCTCAATGACTTGTTTCTCACTACTGGCCCACTTGGGAGTTCAACCATGGGGAGGTTTTTTGTTGTATACATGGCATCCAAATGCGCACGAATTATGGGAATCTCAGGGTAGTTTTGAGTTGGATGGCCCTGTTCTTTGCAGATGGCAGAATGAGATATCTATCAAGGTTTAGTGGTATCTTTCACATTTTTTCCCTTGACCCTTTTTGGGTGGGGCGATGCGGGTGCGATGGTTGGTTTTTGAGGGCTGGGTGGAGGTTGAGATTCGACCGCAATGGGTTGCACGGGGGTTAAGACTACCAGGGGAATTGGTGGTTGGGTCGGTGGATCAAGGTACCAAACAAAATTCCCAATGTAAAATTGGGTAAGTTTAAGGTAGCCATTACTGGCTTGCTCATGACACCAGGCGAAGGAAAGAGGAAGGGAATTGTGTGGACTGGGGAGGAGCCTAGATAACTCCCTGATTGTTGCATGTGGGGATGAGTTTATGGTGGCGGCTACGCATGGTGTTGTAGCTATGGATGATGCTATGGATGCTGATGATGCTGCAGCTATTGATGGTGTTGTGGCTGCGAATGTTGTGGTTGTAGTTGGGGCTATGGCTGCTGATGTTTGGGTGTAGTAGTGCTAGATGAGAGCATGCACAAATCCGTAGTCTCACTTGGTGTTGGCAGTGGTGACACTAAGGGGAAAGAAGCTGTCATTGTGGTATCGACAAACAATCGAGGGCCCACATTCAACACTGGGGAGGTTGGTATGTTGTCAACCATGGTGTTGACTGCAGGGATAACATTGGTGGGTGCGGTTAGCCCTTGTGGATCAATGGTGTTGATATTAGGGATAACATTGGTAGATGCCGTTAGCCCTTGTGGATTGTGATAAGTTAGTTGGTCAATCGTCATGATTTCCCTTCGTGAGGGAACATCATGAGATGGAAAATAGTTGATGCTACGACTCTCATGGCGTACATATAACTTCTTCCAAGGAGAAGGTTATAGTCTAACTGAGCATTGACAACCTCTATGTCAATCAATACTATTTTCTCAGCTAATGTGATGGGGACATGGGGGAGGATTCCTTGGGCTTTAGTGGGATGGCCATCATAAACCCGTAGAGTAGTAGATGATGATTGGAGAATTGGAGATCCAAGCTTCTACTAGACTAGGGTAGACATAATGCACATGGATGCCCCCTCATCCACTATGCACTGGTGCATGACCAAATTTCAGATAGACACCAGGATTTGGAAGGAAATGGTTTATGGAATCCATGTTTCTCCATTATCTATGTCAAATGTGATCAACTTGAAGTCACAGGGGTCTAAAGCACCAAGGGCGGCTAGTAAGGATTTCTGCTGCATTGGGAAAGTTTTGAGTACCTCAAGAGCAGACATGGCGGTAGGTGTTTGGTCCAAATCATCCACGATGTTGCATCTTACAACAACTCTAGCCATGATGTTGTTGGAAACCCATTGTATGGGGGGCATCGAGGAAAAGGGGGTAGCAGAAGAGGTGCATTGCCTGTTTTGGATGTAGATTCCACTGATGTGTTAGCGGGTTCGATATTGGTTCTGTACTGATTTCGTCTGGTCTGTAAATTGACCTCTTCAGTTGTCATAGCTAGTAGGTGGTGAATACCTGTTTTTTCTATTGGAGGTGCCCCCGAGGCGTTGGGATTGGGATGGGGATCGGGTGCAATTGCTACCAGTCCTTGGACTGGCAATGGGTTTTGGAGGACCATGGGTGGGGGCCCTAGTGGTGCCAGGTTGGGTTGAGCTTGGGCTGTTGTATTGGTAGCATGCTGAACCTCATTGTGAATGGCTTGCTTGGTGCGACCCATGAAGGGGCATTCGTGTGTGTAGTGCTCGTAGACCTCACACAACTTGCATGGCTGGTTTATTTGCAATGGATATTTGGGTCTAGGTGTGTTTGGTTGCTGAGGATTTTGGGCTGGTCAGTTTTACTTGGCATTGTTGGGAGGGTTTGGTTGTTGACCACCTCCCTGCGGTTGTTTTTTTCCTTGGTTCTGAGCTTGGTTATTTTTGGTCTTCCCTTGTTTTTTATTAGGGGCTAGTTGGTTAGGATGATTTTGCTTTGTAAACACCTGTCCTAAAGGTACTGGTGGGGTAGGGGCAGGGAATTGAATGGCTTGCACTGGTGGTGCATAGTAAACTTGTGTGGGTGGGGGTACCAAAAATGTGGGAATTTTTCCCACGTATTGTTGTGTCGGACAAGCCAATTCCTGGGCTTGCTGTGGTGGCATAGGTTGTGCATAAGAAGTTGTGTGTTTAGAATGGGACACCCTTCTTGCATAGTCCAAAGTTTGGTTTTGGTAGGAAACACTAGGGGTTTTTCTTGGTTGTGGTGTTACTGCAGGTGGTGTCAGACAGTGCTGTGGTTAGTGGGAGATAGAACCTATGATGCCATCTGCGACATGGGATGCCCCCAGTGCATCCTGATAGGAGGTTATTGCATGGGGAGCATCTGTAATGACAGTGTAAAGATATCCAGACTGTGCATAGATCAGATCAAACTGTTGGGCTTTCAACATGGCCTCCTCTTCGGATTGGTGACATTCGGATGCGACGTCCTTTTCTATAGGTGGTAGCAAAGTGTTTAGGAATCGATCCAGGAATATCCTGCCATCAAGTTGAATCTTGCACAAACTACAACGTCACCGCCACTCATGGATGTGCTTAGTTATGTGGGTTGCAATATTCTGGTGGCAAGATAGCAAGATATCCACCCCTTTGTTGTATCTAACGGGGAGTTGGAAATACCGCAGGAACATGAAAGCTAAGGAGTTGAAATCTAGGTACTTGGCTTGTGGTAGCTCGATGTACCACTTGGCTGCAGCACCTATGAGGGGGTGTCAAAATAGTCTGAGCCTAATTGAATCATCTATGATGCTATTTGATGAGCACCAAAGGTGAAACATCATGATGTGGTTTTGGGGGCACTCCCCTGCCTTCCCTTCAAAATTGGGAATGTCTGAGGGAAGTTTGGTTGGCATGGGAGGCCAAAAAGTTTGATGGTGGATAGGGTCATTTGTTAACTAAGCCAAGTCAGGTAGGTTGAGACATGCCATGAAAGGAAGGTTTGACCCAAGGTTGATGTGAGATGGGGTAGCAATGGTGGTGGGGTTTGCAGGGACAAGATGCACCTGCATAACTGGGGGTACTTGTGGCACCGTTGTGGATGGGAAACTGTCCCCAAGTGTGGTAAATGGAACTATGTGAGTGGAAGGGACACTGCCCCCATGTGTGACAGGAGGGGTAGTGTAGGTGGAAGGGCCACTACCCCCAGGCATGCCAAGTAGGACATTGTGGGTGGAAGGGATACTGCCCCCATGTGTTACAGGTGGGACAACTTGACTGGTCAATATGGGTGGTGGTAGCTGGCTTATGATGGTTTGCATGACCATGATGGGGCCACTGGTAGGGGTGGTGGTGGTGGTGTGGGGTGTGGACATGGGTCCACTTCCAATCACTAAGTCAGAAAATGGGTCCGGGTTTGCACCAGCCATGGGGCTAGATGGTGCAATATGTAGGTCTGGCTTAGATTGGTATGATTCTGATTCTGAATCAGAGGTTGTGTGGCCTTTTGATGGTGTAGAGGGTCATCAAGAATGGTATTAATGGTGTTGGTTCAAGAACCCAAACTATGGTGGATCACCTCTCAAGCATGAGGAAGAATGTGGGGGATCAATTGTGTCTGATTTGTATGTCAAGTGGTGAAATATGGTACTGAGTTTTGGACCCTGGTTTTAATGGCTTCATATTGGCTCCAGGTGGTCACTCAGTCACCAAGACTTCTAGAAGACAGTGCTTGGATTTTTCCTCATGGGAGTGCTAGTCAATCGATGGGGGTCGTTGCTCGTTTTGCTCGGAAATTCCTCTCAGTGGCCAGCTAATTTGGGGTTCCCGTGGTACTCCTCATAATGAGTTTCTAGGCTGAGCCCAAGTAATTCCCATGGTTAAGGTAGTTAATGACTTATGTCCTCAAAGACTGCAAATGTTTGACTTAGTGTAAATTATAAATTTTAATGGCTAGCTTAGCGTCATGAACTGACTTTGGTTGTTTTATGTGGTATGGTTTGTGTGTATGTATTTTTTCTTTCTGTTATACTTAGTGTCTGCTTAAATGGTTTATGAATATTCTGCAGAGTTCAGAACATTGTTGATGAAATTAGTAAATGATAAGCAAAAATTTAAACATGTACCATATCTGAATCTGAACTATGATAGCCTAAATAGGTGGACTGCCTTACACTTGTATTTTTCTTCAACCAGGAAAGGGTGTTGGGCTCTCAACACAATGGGATTAAGCCCATCTGTAGATCCTCAGGTCACCCTCTAGATGCAAGGTTGGTCAATAGGGAGGACCTGAATGCCGTGAGGCCCCCTGGGCCTACCACCCCCTATACCTTCCAAGTGACCCGTTTTAGTGGTTTGGAAAAATGACAGGTAAAGTGCATATTACTATACGAGCTTCACCCTCCATCTTATCCCAAAATACCTCGAAGGGTGATGACTGGGTAGAGGAGGAAGGGCTAGGTAAGATTTAATTTTAAGAATTGAAACCTATAGTAATTTTTTGATTAAATCTTTAAACAGATTCATTAAATAATTAACCATTGAATTTGTCAGTGATTTACACATGCTGCAATGAAATAAATAGATACTAAAAGGAAATAAACACAAATTTGATGGATAGAGGCGGCTAAGCCGCACTGATAGTCCCAATAACTTTAGAAATCCAAATCTGAGAGACAGATCGCTCTTTTCAGGGGAAATGTGGCGAGGGGGTCGCCGAATTCCCCAAATCATGGGAGGGGTTCTCTCAGAACCTGCAGATAGAAGTGATATGCTTTTTGGGTTGAATTCATGCCTTTCGGGCCTAAATGAGTGACCTAGATGCACCTTTTAGCCCGATAAGAGCGACCTAGTCCGAAAGATGAATTTTTTTTTCCTGAGTCAAGTCCGGTTGACAGTAACCTGTACTGTGGTTGAATGGGCTCGGCTTGGCCTTAAGGAGGCTAGACTATAACTAAAAATGAAGGAAAAGATAGATCTAAACTAGATTAAGCAGAAAATTAAACTAGGGAAAATAAAACTAAAATGCAAAAACTAAGCCCAGGGATCCTATGGGATCGACCTGGTATGGTCACCAAATCTGTAGTAGGGCTTTCACCCTTGCTACAGGCAGGAACGACTCCCTTCTGGCTATAGGATGGAATGGTAGGGTTCCTGTGAGAATGGAAGAACAAAAAGAAATAAACAGAAAATGAAATGAAACCCCTGCACACAAGGTTAGGGCTAAGCTCCACAACCCTGCATCAAACTGTTAGAACACCAAAGGACCTGCAAGAAATCAATGGAAACCTACAAGAAAATGTTAAACAACAAACATGCAAACAAAGAAATGTGAGAAAAACTACAATGTAAAGAAAGCAAAAGAAAACAAATGACAAGTATACCTTCTCTGGTTAGAATGGGCCATCATGCTCTAGCTTGGGAGAGCACCTCTCAATGGATGGGGAGCTATGGCTCAATGGAGGAATGGAGGAGAGGGAGGGTAAATGGCTTGAGAGGAAAATGGTCTCAAGGCACTCACACAGGCAGTGTAACTATAGGGAGAGGATAAGTGATTTGAGAGTGACCCCTACCCCTCTATTTTTACTTTTTCTTGGGATTTTTAGGGTTTTAAGCCCCTGGTTGGGGCTTTAACCCCTTTTTGGGGATTTTAGCCCCTTTATCCCAATCCTTAGCTCCTTTGGGGTTTTTAAGCTCCTTTGAGGGGTTTTAGCCCCTTTTTGGAGGTTTTAGCTCCTATGAGAGCTAGTTTGGCTCTTTTTAGGGGCTTTTAAGCCCTTTTTCATATTTTTAAGCCTTTTTGAGGTGGTGGGGGTCAAATGAGGGTCATGCATGGATGTCCTTGGGTGGTGTAGGTCATGTAGAGCTTAGTGAGGTATTTTTTGGGTTAACACACTTGGAGGCCCACCACCTAGAGGCCCACCACCTAGAGGTCAACCACCTAGAGGTAAACCATCTGGAGACCCACCACCTAGAGTTTCACACCTAGAGGCCCACCATATGGAGGACCACCGCCTAGAGGTCCACCTACCTTGGGTGGCCCAACACCTAGAGGATCCTCAAGAAATTCATTCAAAAACCAACCACCTAATCAACTGGTTGTGGGAACATCAACCATGCTTGTTCATCAATTTGGTTATGGCCCTACTGGTCCATAGATTCCTTATCAGTATTACTAGTACCCCCATCCTAATCGGCAATTACCATTTATGTCTACCTAATATATTCTAGATCTATCGATATTGATCAAACATATTATCCACCACAATTCCTCATGTCCAGCCATCTTGGTTAAGTTACCCTCTAATATACCTAAATTTGATGGAAAAATCGGTGATGACCCTAAACCACATGATGACATTTCATTTGTGGTTATCATCTAATTATCTGATGGATGGTTCAATCCATCTACGCTTATTTCAGATAAATCTGGTGAAGGTAGCTATGAAATGGCATATTGAGCTAGCTCGACATTCCTTTTGCGATTTCAACACATTAGTAATTCCCTTCTTAAATCATTTTTAGTTGTCAATCTGATATGAGACAGGTACAGACCTTTTGACCTCACTATGCAAAACCACTTCTACTCATATATCCAATTATATACATGAGTGGAGATGATATTGTAGGTTTATTACGGCTCCCATTCTTGACCAGTTACTTGCCGATTGGTTTACTAAGTCTTTATTCCCCTCCATTGCTATGGATGTTTCCATGGGAGGTGTTGTTACCGAGGATAAAGCTATCAACCATGCTCAGTACCTTGACTTGGTCTATTACCAGTTAGGAACTTTGTACAACCTAATCCATCATTCTCCTTGTCCTAACTTAGATCCTTCAATACCTTCAATGAAACCACTCGTCGATGGAATTCTAGGTTCATTTCAAACACAATTGATAGCCAAATACTCAAAGAAGTAAAACCAACCAGCCGCGTCTTCTAGTCAAACTGTTTCAACCCCCAAAATTTCTTACCCTCCCGTTGTTTCAACTGAAGTGAATGCGGTTCAATCCTCCAAATTTTAGGGAGGAAAGAATAAAGCAAAGAATAAATCCAAGAAATATGAGAACCAACAGGAAGGTAATAAAACATAGAACCCTGATGTTGACTCCAAAAAGAAGAGAAAGGTAAAATTTCCCCACCTTATATGTGGAGGTGACCACTTCACCAAAAAGTGTCCTCGCCATGAGGAATTCAGTAAATTTCTTAAAAATACCCCCACCCCAATAGTCCTTACAGACCCTTTCCCTACCCAACAAAAATTGATTGACCATCAATCCTTGCATGGACCTTCTTCTTCTTCCATATATGTAGTTAAAATGATGTCAAGTGTGTAACAAATGATTTTACCACACATGGTTGATCAGACATTTATGGCCTTCCCTATTCCTCTGCAGACTCTTTGGACCCCATTGACCAATATTGTACCTTTGATGTTTCCAAGATCATTGCTAAAAACACCTATTATTTGTTGTATGCGACTTTTAATCCCTTTCTCGTGTATATATGTAGATATTGACCTTAAACCTATGTACATTAGGATGTGTGCATAAGTCCAAATATTTTTGGAGTTTTCCTTGATGTGGATCCGAATCACTTGTCTCTTGGCCTTCCATGTGCATCGATATCGCTCAGATTCGACCCTCCATTGCCCCATTGGAGTACTATATATGGAACCCCTTCGATACATTGAAGAGGAGGAATTGAAGAGCAAGAGAACTATAGTCCATTGTTGTTGTAGCTTGCTTGTACTTGAGTTTGCATCCCTTTGTCCCTTGGATCACTTTGTGTTCTTCCAAATCTTTCCTTTTCTTGTGAGCTTGCTATTGAGATATGGAGGATTGAGGTGGTGGAATAAATCTAACACCATATTATATAGCATGCTTGTCTTGTTTGTTGTTGTTGAGAGAAAATTGCTAACATAAGCGGGATTGGAAAAAGCTCAATGGGGATCTACTTCAACCATCGGGAATAAGGTATGATTCGAGATCCTTTAGTGTTAGATTATTTATTTCTCTTGCATATTGGGAAAGGATTGATTTCTTTGGTTTCTTTGTCTATTTTGGTACACCCCAATCCATAGAAAGTTTCTCTGCGTAACAGAATTGGTGACTCCGTTGGGGAGGCTCCTAGTTGTTTTTCTTTGGGGTTTTTTCAGCATTTAATGTGCTTGAATTTATTTGATTTCTTTGTTTCTATGTCAGGTCTGGGGGCATGTTTACCTAGTAGTATCCCATAGGAGTAAATTTTGTCTCGGCTCTATTTACCTTATTTTTCTCTCTTTTTCTTCATGTATGTGGGTTTTTCTTTAACATTCGCGTGTACATGCGGGTTTTCCTGGAATAGTCGCGTATGTACACAGGTTTACTGAGAAAAGTCATGTATGCCCTTTTTTCTTGTCTTTTTGGGAAGATTAAGTGTTGTTGGGTGAGTTTGGATGATTGTTGAGTTTTCTTGGATGCTTCTGGAGTCTGTATACACCCCTGTTTCTGACCAGAGACTTCTTTTAGTTTGATTTTTGAAAATGTTCTTGTCATTTCATTTCTACTTTTTGTTTTGAGATTAGTGCATTAGGTTTCTTTTAACTTGGTGCTTTGCTTGGCTGCTGTTTGTGAGTGGTTGCAGAGTCCGAGGGTTGTAAAGTCATAATTTTTCTTTTTATCTCATTTAATTCAAAAATACAAAAACATTTTGCTTTCTGCATAGTTATGCATTATTTTCATTTTGCATTAGCATGGTACTTGCATTAGGTTTACTTGGTGAATATTAGTAATATTTTCATATAGGAATGATTGCATATACATTTGAAGGAATTTTTTTTCACTTCACGTAGTAGCATACCCTGTTTTTCATTCGACACAGTGCATTTTCATTGATTGTTAGGTGTGCATTTTACTTCTTGTTGTGTCATAACATCATTAGTTGCACATCCATTTACCCTTTGAGTAATAACGAAGATTAAAATCAATGCATAATAAAATGAATTACACTCTTTTATTTTCTACGGTGCATCAACAATATTAGGTTTTAGGGTCTTCAAATAGTTCATTGTGAGTTAATTCTCCAATACCACTAAACAAAACAATTAGTTGTCTATCCAGGTGAGAGTGTGAAATTCTTTATATAATTAGTGTTTCTTAGGATCCTCCTCTTACAAGGGAGTTAAGCACGAGGAAATGTGAGCGATTATGATTGGGATGACCCCTGATTGTGATTGATTAGCACTGGAGATATTTATAGGATTGTATTCGTATCTGGGGGCCTTTGAGGTATTGGTTAGTGCACACCTGGGGTGCTAGTTGTGATTTCAGGCTTCGGGATTTGTTACCCTTCCCATATGGTCAATCCCTCCTGCGAATGTCCTCCTGATCATTGATTATATCGATTTGACCATAGTTTCCTTACCTAGGTTATTGAGGGGGTATTTTCATAGGTTATTATGCAAGTGTCCTGGCCAGGTAGGGGTCGGACAACACAGTCGCTATATGCGTTGAAGCTGAGGGTCACTATAACTGGTTAAGAACCTCTGCTTGTTGTGTATGCGAGTTTCAATCCTCTCCTAGGTGAGACATACCTGCTTCATTCGGGAGCTCACATATCCTACCCTTGGTTTTCTTTTGATTTGGATTTACATTTTTAGGTGTATGCTCTATGCACGCTAGTTTTCCTAAGGTTTGCGTAATTAGATTGAGTCTTTTATTTTTTGAGTCATTGTGGATTTGGGTGTGACACCTTTCCATTCTCGTCATTTAGTAGGAATTCCACCTTCCACGTCTCCTCCTCCTTTGGGAGAGGAAATTAGATAGTCTAGGTGGACTACTTCTCAATTTGATTCACACAGCATGGGAGATCATGATGATGAGATTCCAGAGATGTCCTATCCACCTCACAAGGTTGGGGAGGAAGATCCTGCTAGAACATATGATGCACCGCACAAGAACCCTTCATGATCTAGTTATGATCCCTCATTCATAGGTCACCAGTATTGGCTGTCGGACGACCAGCCTCACTATGAACCCACAATCACTAGTCATGTTAGATATGTCATGCCTGATATCCCTACATTTGATCCAACATATCATGCTGAGTCAGAATTTGACCTAGCTAGCACTACACCTAGGGGCATTCCCATTTGTTTCCATGCGGAGAGATTTGGGGGTACTAGTCACATTGCACCTTCCATCCCTATGGTGGACGCATCTTCACATGCTCATCCTAGGTCTAATGTTAGTAATCCTATGTGAATACCAAAACCAAGATGAGTGAACATTGGGACCACCACTTACATTCCTTCATATGTCCCTTCATATTTGAACCCTGTTCCTTCGAATGCATTCTTAATGACCCATCCTCCCCCTAGTTCACGTGGTCCTTTAGGCCAGAATATTGCTAATAGCCATGTTTGTTCTACAACTATTAACATGGTAGTATCTTAGAGCCGAGTACCTATTGTTGTGTCAGCAGGTCATGTACCTCTTTCTGGATTGTCTCATGTTCCAACTCATGGAGCTCCCCATATCCCTAACTATGGACCTTCTCATGGTACATCCCATGGAACACCTTATGGAGATTCCCATGGACATTCTTATGGACCGTAGTATGGAAAAAAATACCAACCATATGGGTATGGGTATCAACAACCCACTTACCTTTCTAATTATGGCTTTTTAGCGCTTCATAATCAAGGTACCCCACATCACAATGGTTTGATGTAGCCCTTCATGGGTCAAATGGGAGGAGGTTATTATGTACAAGGCCATGTTATTTATATAAATCATCCTTACATGAACCTGTTGCAGCCGCAACATTTTCCCAAAATTGTAAAATTTTGGGACCCCCTTTTTTACTTTGAATTAGTCGGTTCTTTCTTGATTACAGCCTCTCGATTTTTTGGCCTATGGATTTTGAAGCATTTTTGGTTGCTTCCCATCGATTGGTTTTCTCCTCATTACATGTTCTGAAGATTTCGTGCCTTAAAGATTTCCATCTTGAGTTGATTTCATTGTCGTTTTTCCCGTTTTTTCAAAACCTTGTCGATCGGGAGTTAAGTTTTTCGTCTGTTTCGCCGTTGCGGGCGGTTTGATGATCTTCCTCCCCGCCTTTGCGGCCCGTTTCCGAGTCTTGGACTTTCGTTTTCATCCCGACCGTTTTGGGAGGTTTTGGAATCTTCCGATCGTTGCGCGTGATTGTTTGATTCTCCTCCGTTGCGGACGAGTTTTGGTTCTTCATCGGAGGAATGTGAAGTCTTCCTCGTCTGCCATTGCGGACGGTGTGTTGCTTTTCCCTCCCGACATTGCGGAGCATTTCCGGAAAAGGACTTTCCGTAGCGTTTCGACGTTTTGGTTATCTCCCGGCTGGATAGCGGAATGATTGACCACCACTTACTTCTCCATTGCAGACGACATTTTACTCTGAGGGCCCGACGTTGCAGAGGGGTTCAAACTCTTGATCATCCAATCAAGGTGTCCACCGACGCCTGACGACGGTGATTCAAACGTTATTTAGCCGTTGCGGGCGAGTGAGTACAGGGGGTTGTCTGCCGTTTCGGAGGAAATGGAGTTCTGGCCACCCGACCCGGTTTCAGTTCGCGCCCGATGGAATTTTTCCCGCACGTGTGGCAGTTTTTCAATATATACGGGGCGACAAATGGGGTTTTGTATTGTTTTTGAGCACTATTGCGGTAAGTCGAGCTGTCGATTTTAGGAACGTGTGAGGATCTAGCTGTTGGTGTACCAGTGTCCAAGTTTCAGGAGGAGAAGTCTAACAGGCATCAGCTCACTCGTTTGTTGGATTTCCAGGTAGGATCTTTACACCCTAACATCATGTTTTTTCAAGGTTTCTATTAAGGGATTTATGTATTGGTTCGAGTATTTCTAGAATTAGATCTCCGTAGTCTTTTTCGATCGCTCGAAGAATTTTTCACCCGCAGCTAGGTTTGTCATAACCGTTCACCCAGTGGTTTGCGCCCGTTTTGTTAGGGTTTCCGGCCGAATAGTTTTTGCGGTTAGAGGGGGTGGAGTGTTTGCCTTTGTAGAGCCCGCATTTCATTTTTTGTCTCTGCCGTTTCAGTTTTGCCCTGAGCACAGTAAAGGAAGACAAGGTGCAGGCGGCCTTCATGCTGCCTGCACCTGGTTTAGTAATAATGAGATCCGTTGGTGGTTTCGATAGGGTTTCTGTCGGGGGTTTGGATAGTGAATACTTAGCCGGTCAGTTTCCCTAATTGGTTTACCCATTTTTGAGCCCTAACCTCTGCCCACGCCGCTTAGTTTGTCATTACAGGATACCTTGAAATCCTAGGGCTGTGCTGCTGTTAGTATTTGCGTTCGGAGGGTAGCATGAGTAGTGGTGCTGGTGGGAGCCCCCTCCGCAAAAAGTTGTTTTGGATTCCCACGGTTTATAGTCGCATCGATGTAAATACCATGTCTACGAGCAACATAAGATTTCGTCGTTTTTTGTGTTATCCTTACTAAAACCATCTCTGAATTCGGAGAGCTATAGTCGCGCCTTGCGTTTGAAAGTTATGCATTTGCATTTCATATCGTTTGATTGGAAAATGGTGAACTGTGGAATAATGTAATTTTGAGGCTAGGCCATTTAATGAATATTTCCATTTTTTATTTTACACCACATTAAGACCTGGCTCATTATAGTGCAGTGGCAGACTGAGTCCATTTTGTGCTGATAGTTTTGATAGACAAGGCATGGCGAGATTGTGTGTACATGTGTTGGCATATTTCTTGTTTACATATTAACATAGAATAAGAGTATGTTTCAAAATATTGCACGACCATTTCAAATCTTTCAGCCTGAAGGGCCTAAGTCTAAATCCCGTTATAGCTCTGATGCACTTGAGAAAAGATAAAACTGCTGCAAAATGTTCACAAGCCTGAAAATGCTTAATATCATAATGTTTTACATTGCAGGAAAAATCTACAATGTCCAAGAGGAAGAAGAAGAAAGCCCCAGCGGTGGAGGAAGTACCAGCACCAGACACAGAAGCAAAAACTGAGTACATCTATGAAGACACCCAATGTGTTCGCTATCACTACTACAGAGGACTTCAAGAAAACTGTCCAGAAAACAAAGGGACTTTGCACCGAATTTTTCAGGAGAGCCTTAGTCATTTACAACCGGTGTCAAGTAGAAGCTGAGCAAAGGATACACGAGTTCCTAGATCATGACTCATTAATAGAAATGTTGCAGAGAAGACAACAAGAGGAGGAGGCCAAAGTACAATGCATCAAAGCCATTGATGAAAAAACCCTGAAGATTGAAATAGGCCATACAGCCGTTTGTTTGCAGCTCCTAGAAGAACAGGTGAGACTAAATGCAACCAGGGTCGAGGCCATCAAGAAAAAGGCTGAAAAGTTTGAGATTAATATCCAATTCTTGGAGCCCAATTCTTTTGAATATCTCTCCAGTGAAGCTGCAGCGTGGAAGAAGTTCCTAGAGAGTCAAGCGGGGCCCTCTTAGTGAGAAATCGGTCATTGTAATATTGTAAAATATTTGTAAAAGTTTTTGGGAAAAGGGGAAGCGTTAGGAAGAATAAGGGTTGGGATGCCCAAAGGTCCCTTTGGGAAGCCCAACCATTTCTTGCATTTTGTATAAAAGTAGGAGACATAGATAATGAAAAGGGGGGATTTTTCCCAGTAATACTGGAGGACCTATTGTAAGAAGAACTACTTCCTTTTGCAATAAAGATTTTAGTTTGCTTATTGGCGAAAGATATGTGAAGTTTCCAAATGCTAACAAATGGATGGCGGAAAGATGAACTACTTTATTTTTCAGCTTGTGTCCACAATTCGTGAGATCGTTCTAAC
>LPNX010973226.1:45805-59236 GCA_001517045.1 Pseudotsuga menziesii
TATTTTGAAGATCTCGCCAGTGAAGCTGCAGCATGGAAGAAGTTCCTAGAGAGTTAAGCGGGGCCCTCTTAGTGAGAAATCGGTCATTGTAATATTGTAAAATATTTGTAAAAGTTTTTGGGAAAAGGGGAAGCGTTAGGAAGACCAAGCGTTGGGATGCCCAAAGGTCCCTTTGGGCAGCCCAACCATTTCTTGCATTTTGTATAAAAGTAGGAGACATAGATAATGAAAAGGGGGGATTTTTCCCAGTAATACTGGAGGACCTATTGTAAGAAGAACTACATCCTTTTGCAATAAAGATTTTAGTTTGCCTGTTGGAGAAAGATATGTGAAGTTTCCAAATGCTAACAAATGGATGGCGGAAAGATGAACTACTTTATTTTTCAGCTTGTGTCCATAATTCGTGATATCGTTCTAACTTCATGACCTATGTCTTGTTAAATGGTTTCTGATTCATTGTGTGGAAAGTTCACTCAGAGTAATGCTTGTGGCTCATATAACAGTTAGCTATCTGATTGTTAGAATATTTTCTTGTTCATGTGTTGTAAACGTAAATATCAACTATCTGTAATTTGGTTTATTATACATGGAGATAATGCATTACTCATTAATAATCATTTTCTAGCTCCCCGGGGATAGGTAGTTAGGTGTTTAGATAGTTAGTTGTTTTACTTCATAGTTGCATATGTGGTTTGGATGTTCGAGAGCCTAAGACGAGAGGCAAGAACCTGTGCAGCACATTGTGTCGTTCCTTACATTTTTATCACCCTGCATGTTTAAGATAGGCATGTGCATTGCATACATTAAGTCAAAATACAAATTCCGGTGGACCGGGCCGCAACCGGTAAACCCTCGTAGTTACTTTGACCTACGGTAGCCGGACCGTAAACCGGACAGATTCCCTATTCCAAACAGTCAACAGGCTAGTTGGGAAGGTTGATTGGGGAGAATCCCTTTCTGTTGTCGCCTGCGAATTTCCAGGCCTCAACAGAACCAAAACTACCAGGGAGCGTGGCATCGACTGACTTAACCTAGGCTCCCTTTCCTTGCAATATTGAACTTACCTGACTTGTCAAGATTGATGAACGATCTTGTGTCTCATAACCCAGCATGGCCGAAAGTCCCTAAAAATATTCCTTCATACATTCCCAAGTTCAAAGATAAGGCTACTAAATATCCTAGTGAGCATGTCACCACTTTCCACCTTTGGTGCTCTTCCAATTTCTTACATGACGATTCCATTCGTTTGAGGCTATTTCAACGCACCCTCACGGGTCCTCCGATGAAATGGTATATATAGTTACCCGGGGGGGCTTATGCTACATTTTATGACCTTGCAATGACTTTCCTGAATCATTTCCAGCTACCCGTACGTTATGACGTCGGTACCGAACTCTTGTTGACCTTCTGGTAAGACAAAGACACACACATTTTTGGATCATATTGAAGAGTGGTGTAGATAGAAATGATTAATCAAAGACTTTATACCACCAAAGTTTCATCTTGAATGGTTCCTCAATTCGTTGTTACCTTACATTGTGAAGGAACAAGCTATATTTATGGCTCAAGAGTTGGATTTGATCTATGCTCAATTCATACTTTTGTATGAGATTATACCAAATGCTAGAAGATCCAATTTCGACCCTAAGGTCAAGCCTGGGCCACATGTCGATGGTATTGTTAGCTCTACAAGTACCAAACCTACAGACTCGGTTAGGACACAAGTGAGCTAGTTATCGATTAACCAGTCTGCATCGGGACAAGCTACAACTTCATCTCAATCTACCCAATCGGTGAGTGTACTCTCCGTGCAATCGTCGAACCCGAAAGGAAACCATTAGCCTGGAAGGAATAAGAAAAAAGGAAAAAACAATCATAAGGGTGGGAATAAGAACAAAAAATTCTAATAATAATGACAAGAACACTAATAATGCTAGGGGGTACAAGCAATCTAAATGTAAGGTGAAGTTTGTAAGGATGACCACCTCACTCGTTCCCTCGTATAGAGGATGCCTTGAGCTTCATAGCATAGGACCCAGCTGTGTTTACTAATCCTTTACCTAACAATCAAAATATGAACTCAAGGACCATTGATCCTACTTGTGCATATGGTGGAACTCAAAACCTGTTGGAGGCCACTAGTGGTCACAGTTGCATCAACATGGTAAGAGCTAGTAAAGTTGTGACTCTTGTGAAAGATTATGGTTTGTGACAACCAGACCTTGGGAAAGAACCTTCCCCACCTGAGAGCCCTTTGCGAATAAAAAATCCTACGGATAAACCTAAATCTCCACCTCTCATTCCTAAGGGAGTTTTAAAGCGTTTGGGGCATAACCTAATGCCCGAGATGCCCATAATTATTTAGTTGTCGAGGATTCGGGCTAGACTTCTTATGCGATGTCCCCATTAGAAGTGCTTCAGAATTGTCCTCCACAAAGGAAAGCCTTGTTGTCTACTCTTGGGGTTAGTTGCAATATCTCTTCTTCCATTATCAAATTTGAAACCATGGGAGTACATCCTTGCTTGCCTTACTATGTGTCTCTTTTGATTCATGTAGAGTGTCTTAACAAAACCATCATGCATATTGGTCATTGATGAAGGAATTGCTGCTTTTGTGAAGTCTTTGTCTTGTTTGAAGGGCTTGGGTTCTCCCATGTTGTCTCAATATTCCAACATGTTGATGGATTTTGATGGTAGATCGTTTCTGCCACACGAGATACTTCCTTCTCTAGAGGTCCAATTGGGAGGGAAGACCATTGTGATTGAGGTCGAGGTGGTTGATGAGACCCTTGACTACAATCTTTTGTTGGGTAGGAATTGGATGTATAGTATGCAAGCCATAGCTTCTTCCTTATTTTGAGTGGTATGCTTTTTGGTTAATGGGAATATTGTTATGCTTGATCAAAATTCATTCCATAATCCGAGTGTCAATGCATCATTGAGAGCTTCTATCCTGATTATCGATCATTCTCAGCCAGCAACTGAGAATGTGGGTTTGGGTATGTATCCTTTGCTTATGGGAACCTTTAGTTGTCCTGCGCTCGTTCTTATGATTGGGTCTAGTCTTGGTAGGGCTTCATCCTTATCGAATTCAGTGTCTTTTTGCACTACCCATATGGAATATCCTTGGATTTTTCCTTCATTGATTACTTCAAGTGTGCCTCTCAAGACAAAGGTGTTGTTTCCTGCAACAATGGTGGTGTATCAAGCTAATCTTGATCAGATTGCAGACCCTAGTCCTTCCTCTTCACGGACGGAGGAGGACTCGTATGTGCTTCCTGCATGGGCAGTAGAGTCATCTCACTCACATGATTTCCTCGATGATGTTTTTCCATCGGATGAATCTATTCTTGAGGCCATGTCTAGGGTTGAGCAACCTTGGGAAGAATTGCATCATCGATCATATTTCCTTCCTAAGCTCAATCGTATGGAGTGTGATGAATTTAGAGATATTCTTAGTGAGAAGATTGGAAGCCACATGGTTCCATTAAGCTCTCCTAGTCAAATGGCTAATGGGAACATGGCTAATTTGTCACCAACAATTCCTATCAATATTTCTCGTGATCCTATCAAGGTTGAGAATGTCTACATTGGGACGAGTTGTTCCCCCAATGAGATCAAGGAGTATACCGAGTTATTTAAATATTTTCATGACATTTTAGCTTGGTCATACAAAGAAATGTCAGGTATAGACCCTCATATTGTCAAACATGAGATCAAGACGTATCCGGATGCAAAACTGGTTCGACAACGTTTGTGTGCTATGAATCCTAGAAAAGCACCCGCCATTAAATCTGAGATAGAGAAACTGCTTAAAGCTGGTTTTATCTATCGCGTTCCCTTGACATATTGGGTTTCAACTCCCATTCCAGTGGATAAGAAGCAGGGAGTGATCCAAATATGCACTGATTTTCGTGACTTAAATCGAGCCTATCCTAAGGATAATTTCCCCACACCATTTATTGACTAGATTTTTGATGAGTGTGTTACCTCCTAGTTTGTTAAACTAGGAGGTAACACACCTCTAAATGGAAGGGTGTTGTTGAAAGGAAGAACAGAGCTTTCATTGAACTAGCAAGTTGTTTCCTTGAGGGCAAAGCTTCACCGTCTAGATTTTGGGTTTCTCCAGAAAGCAGCAGGGTAGTTTATGAGTTTTTCTTGGTCACACATAGGGTACTGCTTGGGCCTCCACAGCCTGCACAACACCACAAAAAAGTCAGCATTCTGAAAGGCAGAAAGAACAGGATCAACTTATAACTATTGCTGGAGAAATTTTCTGTCAGCACATACTTTGCAAGCCATGAAGTCTCTTCATAAACAAATTTGAAATTTTTGCCGAAGGATGCGGGATTAGTGAATAGTGATACTACGACCAGTAATCAGCTGAGTTCAATGTTGCGGTAACTCAACAAGGCATTGATTATTGATAAAGTTGATAAAATTACAAAGAAGGATGAAATCCTGAGTATTAGTAGGGATCTGTATGGAGAGGTTTTTAAGCAGGCATCGCTAAAAATGCTGAAAGGAACGGTTGTAAATGTTCCATAAAAGGGAACTCGCAAGAGTCCTTGTGATAATCACATTCATATAGATACAAAGGATATTCTTTTCATTTGTGGACGTGGAGAAAATAATTGCAGTAATCACATCATCTTTGTTGCACGTTGGCTGGATAAGATGTTGACTTATGCATTTGAACGATCATGGGTTGAGCCAAACATGCTTGTGATCGACGTGGAACAGCTTCTTGGATTCTCTCAAGCATTTGAATCAGATCCAAAATCACTTGGTAAACTGCCTGTTGCTTATGTGAAACTGGAGATAATGCGGGCCTCCCTATGCTTGGTTTGAAGCGCGATGATGTAGAATGAGAGCAGGGTATTTGCAAAGTAGGTGCTGTTAAAACATACAAGTGGTGGACCCTTGAATTTTGGAGGTAGCATGGTTATGGAGCAGTCTGCCCGATTTTTGTGAAATCTTCTAGCAAATCAAGGACCTCCCAGATTCCTCATTGGTTGTTGGCGTGTAATTCTCTAAGCCGATTTCTGTATGGCCATTTTTGTATCAACAACAAACACCAGCGAGTACATGGAGGAAGTCGGTGGCTTTCCCAACGTTCCCTCTAAATTGGTGGTTTTTAAACTTTGGTTCGAAATTCATCATTGCAGGCAGTAGATGACAGAGTGTGCAAGAAGTGAGTTATTTTCCTTTATGTGCAGTTTTTCTGTATATAATCAGATTCAAATTAAGCCCAAGGATCAACACATGACTACATTTATTTGTCCTTGGGGTACTTTTGCATATCAAAAAATGCTTTTTATCCCTAAAAATGACAGAGCTACATTTCAGCGGGCCATGACCTTAATCTTTCACGATCTTAAAATGATTATCGAAGTATATTTGGATGATTTCACTGCTCACTCTCATTTGAGAGTGTGTCATCCATATCATTTGAGATTAGTGTTCAAAAGATGTCGTCATTGTCAAGTTCTTTTAAATCCTCATAAGTGTATCTTTTGCATGACTGTTGGTCATTTATTAGGATTCATCGTATCCAAGGAGGGTATTAGAGTTGATCCCTTAAAGGTTGAGGTAATACTTCAATTGTCTCCCCAGCATAATATCAGACACCTTCAATGTTTACAAGGCATGGCGAACTTCTTGCAGAGATTCATGGTTAATTTTTCCAACTTGACTAAAGGATTTATGCGTCTTTTGAAGAAGGACACTCCACTTTACTGGGATGAGAGATCCTAGGAGTCTTTCGATGCTATTAAGAGAGCCTTAGAAATATCCCCCTCGCTTAGTCCACCAGAATATAGTCATGATTTCTTGATTTATGTGGTCACGTCTCAGGAGACGGTTGGTATTTAGGTTTTCTTATGGTAATCGGGTTTGTTGATTAGCTTTCGTTTCTTATGGCAGATGTTGATGGAGTTTTTCATTTACATAGGATTCATTGATGGTGCTAGCCACCACACTCAAAACTCAGCTTTGGCTGCTTGGGTGATCAATACTCCTATGGGTCAAGTATTGTCTTCAGGAGGTGTATGTTTATGGCCTTATTCAAACAATTTTTTTGAATATAGTTTCGTCATTGAATTATTGTGTGATGCCATTTCACATGGTGTTCATTCTCTTGAGGTGCGTCTTGATTTCTAGTTAGTGGTTTCATAGCTTAATGGCTTGTATCGCATTAGGGACCCAACATTATTACGAAGATTCTTATGTGTTATATTGCTAGAATAAAAATTTGAGAGTATAACATACATTCATGTTCCAAATTTTTTTAATCAAGTTGCTGACTCATATGCTAACTATTTGTTTGATTGGAATTTGTTTCATATACCATAAGCATATCACAAACACATTTTACACACATGTAAATAAAATAAAATCGATCATCATAAAAGTTTTCTTCATTAACTTCAAAAAGTGACTTCATAATACGTAAAGTGTCATTTACAAAATTGGGGCTTCCGAGCCACCAAAACATACTACACGGTCATACAAAATGTATACACCCAGGCCTCTAAGCCTGAGGTGGAGGAGGGTTCTAATCATGATAGCACACCACGCCTCTAGATAAATAGTTGAACCGATGGTCATGGTACTCCAACCACCTGGCTCTACATGGCCTCAAGAAAGTCCTCGACTTGCACCATGGGTACTTTATGTGTCAAACGAATGAAGTTCATGTGGATTATTAGGAGCATCTGCTCCACATCCACACCCATAATAGCATCACCCCTTCCCCTCCATCAATGATGAGGAAATCCATCTGGACGTCGTGGTCCTACATCTGCATATACATGACAGATTGTCACTATGTGTCGTCACACCAAAAACATGTCTTTTTGAGTTCATATATCAAAAAACACAAAAAATTAAATAATTCAAAAATAAAAAAGTGGGTTTGGGATTCTTTACCCATGTCTCCGTAAGCCGCTCCTAGTGGTAGGGACATATATGGGTCTCCGCAGAAGCCTATCCCTGCATAGGAGTATTCGTCTATGGAGATGATCAGTCTTTGCGACCATGGAAAGAAATCTGTTGGGTAGGGTTTAGCCACCCTGCCACCACCCATTCTGTGCATGACATTTGCCCAGAGTCACTGGGATGGATCCCGAACTCCAAGTGGATCAATGTATACCCTAGGGATTATCCCTGGCACCCAATCAAAAAAAATGTGCTCAGTATACTGTTGACCCCAAAGTTCCACACTCTTCCCATCTTGCAGTCACTGAGTTGTTGTTTCATGTTGCTTAGCAGCGTAGTACTCCAGTCATATATTGTAGGTTGCATACACACAACTGCATAGAAAATCATTGGACGTGAGGCCTGGTGGAGTGAATCCAAGCCTACCATCCTTCCTAGTGCAAAAAGTATGGCTTTCATCCCTAGAATCTAAATAGAGTTTGTCAGGATTTGACTCCCAACCTTCTCCGTATCTGGAAAAAAGTACATAGCTATGTACTAATCTATGGTTAGCCCACCTACTGGCCCATGGGATTGGAGGTTCACCACCTCCCCTCTGTGGAAATTGAACCCAGGTGTTAGAACAATTACACTCACAACAATTGCCAATTACACATGCAAATTACTCACAAAAGAGACTGAATATGGAGCTGAACACTAATATGTATTGAATAAGTGTACAATAGCCAACCCTGTGAAGTCATAGGCTTCCACAATAAATAATTACATGAGAGATTCGAATGCATAAGGATTCCATTCAAATTTAGTCAAAAGCAGGCTTACTAAATCTAAGCAAATCCCCCATAGGTGCATAAAGTAGTTTCCAAAACTGTCTAGGAGCTCACGAATTGGAAAAATCAATTAGGCAAGCTAATAGGTGGTGGAAGGAAAACTCATACATTATTTTCATAGGAGAAAAGAGTGGAGGATGTTGAGGACAAAAAACAAGTTAACTTCACCTAGTCAAACTTTCCCAATTGCCTTAAAAATCAGAAAAAGCAGGTAATAAAGCAGAAAAAGCAGACATGTGCTAGGGAGGCCAAGAATAAAGCAGATTTGATTCCAAGAGGTTTCCCAAGTGCTCCATGACTCAAATTTAGCAATTTTTACCACTATGGATGTGTGGAGAACAACTTGCATAAGGTGGAATATGGAAACAAGGCAAATAAGACAAAAAATGGATTAATTAATGTCTAAGGTAGCTAACTATGGGTTGATTATTCTAACACCCCCCCTTAAGCCTAAATTATGAGTAAAATATCAGAAAATTATAGGGCCTAGCAACAAGGCTTAGTCACCCTTTACATACTGCATGTCCATTTAACCAAGGAAAGAGGTGTTACCACCTAATTTGTACTTAGTGGTTTTTATCAAGTGAGCTCGGTGAACCGGACAGGGCTAACTTGTTTGGACTTCAAAAAGACCTTTGGAAGTACTTCTGGGAAGTGCTTGTTGTACTATATCACATGTTCATACCCCATGAGGGAATTGTAATAAATGTTCTAGCATGATAGTGTCTGTAAAAGACTTGGTCTCTTAGACTTTATTTGTCAATCCGATCAGCCCAGGGTGTTTTTTCCCTTGGTTATTATTGGTTGTTGAACAAACGACTGATAATTTATGAGTTTTTCACTCCATACCTCCAAAGTTGGGGTGGTCGGCTTGGAATTTAGGCCTATTGAGGTTATTAGAGTCTATGTGTCAATGTATAAACATGCTAGACATCTTTTTTGAGTCATATGAACATGTCTAAGTCCCCCTAGGTGTTTTTCAATTTTTCAATTTTTTAGTTTTTTTAGTGTGTTTTATTAAAATTTAATTTTTCCAAAACTTAGGCTATTTTTTAATAGTTTAATTGGAAAAAATGATTTTGTAATAAAAGTGGGCCAAATAATCAGTTTCAATCATGTAGGTGCTCATTTTCAAGCTAAGAGCACCATGTAAACCCATGGACCCACTATTTCCTAATTTTGAGTGATTTTCCATCACTTAGGCTAGAAAGCCCCAAAAATCAATTATTGATTATTTTAATTAATAAATTGATGAATAATGGAGCAAATCCAAAATCAATAAATCAGTGGATTCCCAGCTGATTTGATTGAAATCAGTCAGATCTGAAGCAGATTGACTGGATCTGACGAATCCTTGACTGAAGGAGGTGATCAAATCAGATCCAGAGTTGATCTTGAGCATCCTTTATGGGGAATTTCACCCTCACTCTCTCCTCAACACGTTTTGGCCCATCTGGATGAGTTTTGGGCCAATGTGTCGATGTATGGGTTGATGTGTCAGCCATATCAGGCCCCCGGTTGACAAGTAGGCTTAGTCCAGCTTCAGTTGTGCATTGATGAACTCTCCATCAGTTGATTTCACTTGATTGCATGAGGAATTTTGGCCCCCCTGGGCTAGATGGCCTGCAAATTGTATATATCCTGCTGGAGGCTCCCTCTTCCAAGCTAGTTAGAGTTGGACTAAAGGGATTACCATTGTAAATATGTATTTGATCATTATTTGTGAATAAAGAATCTTTGGAGGCTATACTGTGTAGTGCTTTTGATTGTGTGGATGCTCAGTGTTATGCTGCTGATGTGGTAGCTGCAACTTCTTGCCAAATTCTGTGCTGTTTCTGTGTTTTGGCTTCAAGGATTCGACTGAATCTAGTAAGGGTATAAACTAAGAAATATAGATTGTTTATTCTTGTTTATCCATATGATGTATACTCAAAAATCTTAGTTATATGCTTAAATAAGGTTATTTCTGCATAATCTCTCATTTTTGTTGCTTTATACATCCATATCTAGATCTCACGAGGTTTGTGTAGGCTTGTGTTATTTAGTTGCAGGTTCCCATTTGGATGAGGTTGTGGATCTAGGTTGACTCCTTTCCTATCCAATAAGCTCAAGACTCTATCCCTCAGCACTCCACGAAAGGGCCTCCTTCCAGCTTTCTCTATTCAAGCAACGATCCGACCTTCTCTCCTCTTCTTCTCATTTCTACAAAAAATCAACACTTTACCCGGTTACCATTTTCAGTTCATAGCTGTGATTTTATTTGGATCTGTTTCATCAAAGTAAAATATACATAGATCTAATATTTCATAGCTCATATCCTAGATCTTGCACTTAAAAAAGGTATCATAAGCATCCCAGATCTAGTTGTAGGGAAATTGTCCTTTTTGCATGAATTTGAAAGAAAACTTGTAGATCACATGCATTAGATTTCCTTTCGCTGTTATAAATTTAAATATTCTGCAATATAAGTGCATATTAATTGGCTGCACAAACAGAAGTCCAAGATCCCAAGGAAAGCTTGCTTTCCTTGGTTCCTTTTTCGTCGGTTTAACTAGTTTAATTTCATTATTTTTTGAGATAAAGTAGGCTGACCCAAAGGTACTCTTAAAGTGCTTTTGGGAATTTTTTATTCTAACATGCTCACTGTCCTTTATCAGGTATGACAGAGAAGAAAGGAATATGCTGTCCAAAGTGGCTTTTGGAGCGCTCGAATCCCCCCAGGGGTCTCTCCTTTGTCACAAAATTCTTAAAATTTTTGTATAACTGTAAGATCTTGGTTTCAGCCTGTATAAAGACCAAGAAAGTTTTTATTTATCAGTCCTTTGATATTGTAACCTCTGTAATAAAATCATTCTTTGAATAGGCTCTTTCGAGCCCATTCCCCATCCCCCCTGGGGGGATTCGCGTCGGTGCCATTTTCATCGTTTTCCGCTTATTTCTTTTTCACTAGAATAGATCTAATTTGCAGGGTAGTATACTTGATCTTGTTATTAATTCCATACTCCATATATTACATTTCAAAGTAATCATAATACTTACCCCACGATTTCCCGATTGACCCACAAGGGGAAAGAGATTCGTGGTAGGATTAATCAGAAAACCATATTTTTGTAGTTGTTTTATTTTTCATCTTTTTTTTATCAGAAATTTAAAATTAACCCCTTCTCGATTCCCCGATTGAGATCCACTTGGATCGAAAGAGGTTCTTGGAGGCTTTTCTTTTAAACAAGAACATCCAGTTTAAAACTTACTAAAATCGACAAGACTCCAGTGTGTATGATCTGCACTTGGATGCGGTTCGTCCGATCAATCAAGCTGTATCAAAAGCACTTGGGTGACTAGCATAATTAGGACTCACCCTCCCCAATTGATAAACCATCAGGTGAAAATCCAACACCTCGATCAAACCTTTACGGTGGAAAAATACCCAAAGGAAGCAGGAACCCACTGAAAAGTGACCTCGGGGCGCCGATCTCTGTCACACCCTAATGGGTGCATTACGAACAATAACGCTAGAGACTCCATTTCAGCCCACATGTTCCTTGCGGGTAGCCATAAAGGTTTTGTTTTGGACATACTCCAAGTACTCTCGGGTATATCTGGAGTCCCCCCTTAGCCTAATTTAATCAATTCATACTTCAATTTTAACTTAAAACATACCAAGATGAAATTGCAAAACATTCAATCCAAGCACATGCAATGACATTGATCTCTTTGATTTGACTCCATTATTAAGGCACTGGTCATTTTTTCTTCATATATATATTGTTTATCAGCTTTGTGCTTTCGTGTGTTATTTTCGTATCTTGTCATCTTCAATTGTTTATAGTTAAAATATTCGAACTCCTAAGTAACTGATTCAGTTTAACATCACCACACTAAGAAACAATCCTTAGTAACTTAATAGGGTCTACCCCCCTTGGCTTCGTTAGGAGTTGAGCCTAAACGGAGGAGTCAAGAACAAGGTGACAGCCTTGACTCGAGACTTGCCCCCAAGGACACACCGAGTGGCTTGAAGATTTCTGCCACGTGACCCAGGTGTGTGAAAAGGTGGCAACACTTTTTGGCACTGTTTTCAGGGATAAATATTTTTATTCCTGAGTACGACTTAGCTTAACTTTTTTCTGAACAACTAAAAAGATAAAAAAAAAATTTGATTGATCTAGTCTTTAAAAAACATTAAAATTAAAACTCGATCCATCTAGCGACTCCACTGTCTAACATCCCTTCAAGAATTTCTACCCGAAGAAACTGCTGACAATTATTCAATCCTCTCCCTGATCCCGAAAGGTTTATTCGGGAAAGATTGAATAGGTAGACTTCTCATAGAAGCCTTGAAGATTTAGGAGACCAATCCCTCGCAGATATCCATAACATATTTGTAGAGAGTCATGTTCACCAATCTCAAGAAATGATGGAATTATTCAAACCCCTTGACTTTTCTCAGATAGCAGGTGCTCCCCATGCCATTCCGAAAGATGCTATCAAGAAGCTCCCCATGTTCGAGGGAAATAATGCCACCACTGCCAAGACTCATCTCCGAAAATTTGAAAGGCACCTAGTCAGTTATTGTGATGATGTTGCCTCTAACCATGAAGATATCAAAATGAAGCTCTTTGCTTTATCCTTAGAGGATGATGCTGCTGAGTGGTATGAAAACCTTGGTGATGATTCGTATAAAAATCTTAGTGATTTCCTAGAGGGTTTTAAGAAGAAATGGGGGGAAAAGAAAGAACCAAGACATCTGCTTGCCGCCCTCCATAACATAAAGAAGACGGAGAATGAAACCATTGATGAATTTAATACTAAGTTCAGGCGTGTGGTTGCGGACTTCCCTAGAGAAATCAAGCCAAGGGATTCCTCCATCCTCATATATTACATCGAAGCTTTCACTGGTGATTTGAGGTACCAATTAAGGGACAAAGAGCCAGCTGATCTAAAAACTGCTCAGGAATTGGCTGAGAAAATAGAAAAGAGTATGCAATCTTCAGGCAAATCCAACATTCCAGGTTACACTAGGGGAAACACTTCATACAACAAAGAAAAGGGAAAAGCATTTGAATCAAAAGAAAAGCGAGCCTCTAAAGACCCCATGAAAAAGATAGCTAGCATGTTGGGAAAAGTGATGACTAGTCAGGACCAATTCATGACAAAAATCCAAAACAAAATAGTCACACTGGAGAGAAATAGTGGACCTAGGAATTTTCAGCCAAAACATAATCAAGTGTATCAAATGAAGTTTCCTTAGCAAGAGCCTAGGATTCCAAACCAGTTAGACTCAACTAACAGGGTAGATGAAGTAATTCCTTGGTGTAGACCTTGTGAGCAATTCCACCCAGAAAGCACTTGCTACCTAGCAAATCAGATTATAGAACATGGGATGGCGGAGGTCAGTAATCAGGAAACAAAATCAGGTGAGTCTGATCATATATACATGGTAGGCCAGGCCTACCCTTCGTCACCATCTAAACAGTACAAGCCTGAGGATGAAACCATTGCAGAATCTTATAGTGAAACTTATCATGAAAACTGTGATATACATGATGGGACTCCTATGTCTTCTCCATATAATGATGACAGCCTGGAAGGTGTACTACCTTGTGACCTTTTCTCTGAAGAAGATGAGTATGAAAATGAGGACAAGTATAGCTTGGAGCATGAT
>LPNX010973226.1:60755-130505 GCA_001517045.1 Pseudotsuga menziesii
AGTCATATCTGAAGCAGATTGACTGGATCTGATGAATCCTTGACTAAAGGAGGTGATCAAATCAGATCCAGAGTTGATATTGAGCATCCTTTATAGGGAATTTCACCCTCCCTCTCTGCTCAACACGTTTTGGCTCATCTGGATGAGTTTTGGGCCGATGTGTCAGTGTATGGGTTGATGTGTCAGCCAGATCAGGCCCCCAGTTGACTAGTAGGCTCAGTCCAGCTTCAGTTGTGCATTGATGAACTCTCCATCAGTTGATTTCACTTGATTCCATGAGGAATTTCACCCCCCCTGGGCTAGATGGCCTGCAAATTGTATATATCCTGCTGGAGGCTCCCTCTTCCAAGCTAGTTAGAGCTGGAATGAAGGGATTTCCATTGTAACTCTGTATTTGATCATTATTTGTGAATAAAGAATCTTTGGAGGCTATACTGTGTAGTGATTTTGATTGTGTGGATGCTCAGTGTTATGCTGCTGATGTGGTAGCTGCAACTTCTTGCCAAATTCTGTGTTGTTTCTGTGTTTTGGCTTCAAGGATTCGGCTGAATCTAGTAAGGGTATAAACTAAGAAAGCTAGATTGTTTATTCTTGTTTATCCATAATATGTATGCTCAAAAATCTTAGTTATATGCTTAAATAAGGTTATTTCTGCATAATCTCTCATTTTTGTTGCTTTATACATCCATATCCAAATCTCACGAGGTTTGTGCAGGCTTGTGTTATTTAGTTGTAGGTTCTGGTTTGGATGAGGTTGTGGATCTATATTGACTCCTTTCCTATCCAATAAGCTCAATACTCTATCCCTCAGCACTCCACGAAAGGGCCTCCTTCCAGCTTTCTCTATTCAAGCAACGATCCGGCCTTCTCTCCTCTTCTTCTCATTTCTACAAAAAATCAACACTTTACCCGGTTACCATTTTCAGTTCATAGCTGTGATTTTATTTGGATCTATTTCATCAAAGTAAAATATACATAGATCTAATATTTCATAGCTGATATCCTAGATCTTGCACTTAAAAAAGGTATCATAAGCATCCCATATCTAGTTGTAGGGAAATTGTCCTTTTTACATGAATTTGAAAGAAAACTTGTAGATCACATGCATTAGATTTCCTTTCGCTGTTATAAATTTCAATATTCTACAATATCAGTGCATTTTAATTGGCTGCACAAATAGCAGGCCAAGATCCCAAGGAAATCTTGCTTTCCTTGGTTCCTTTTTCGTCGGTTTAGCTAGTTTAATTTCATTATTTTTTGAGATAAAGTAGGCTGACCCAAAGGTACTCTTAAAGTGCTTTTGGGAATTTTTTATTCTAACATGCTCACTCTAATTTAGCAGTTCTGACAGAGAAGAAAGGAAGTTGCTGTCCAAAGTGGCTTTTGGAGCGCTCAAATCCCCCCAAGGGTCTCTCCTTTGTCACAAAATTCTTAAAAATTTTGTATAACTATAAGATCTTGGTTTCATCCTGTATAAGGACCAATAAAGTCCTTATTTATCAATCCTTTGATATTTTAACCTCTGTAATAAAATAATTCTTTGAATAGGCTCTTTCGAGCCCATTCCCCATCCCCCCTGGGGGGATTCGCGTCGGTGCCATTTTCATCATTTTCCGCTTATTTATTTTTCACTAGAATAGATTTGATTTGCAGGGTAGTATACTTGATCTTGTTATTAATACCATACTCCTTATCTTACATTTCAAAGTAATCATAATACTTACCCCACGATTTCCCGATTGACCCGCAAGGGGAAAGAGATTCGTGGTAGGATTAATCAGAAAACCAGATTTGTGTAGTTGTTTTATTTTTCATATTTTTTTTTATCAAAAATTTAAAATTAACCCCTCCTCGATTCCCCGATTGAGATCCACTTGGATTGAAAGAGGTTCTTGGAGGCTTTTCTTTTAAACAAGAACATCCAATTTAAAACTTACTAATATCGACAAGACTCCAGTGTGTATGCTCTGCACTTGGCTGCGGTTCGTCCGATCAGTCAAGCTGTATCAAAAGAACTTGGGTGACTAGCATAATTAGGACTCACCCTCCCCAATTGACAAACCATCAGGTGAAAATCCAACACCTCGATCAAACCTTTACGGTGGCAAAATACCCAAAGGAAGTGGGAACCTACTGAAAAGTGACCTCGGGGCACCGATCTCTATCACACCCTAACGGGTGCGTTACGAACAATAACCCCAGAGACTCCATTTCAGCCCACATATTCCTTGCGGGTAGCTGTAAAGGTTTTGTTTTGGACATACTCCAAGTACTCTCGGGTATATCTGGAGTCCCCCCTTAGCCTAATTTAATCAATTCATACTTCAATTTTAACTTAAAACATACCAAGATGCAATTGCAAAACATTCACTCCAAGCACATGCAAGAACATTGATCTCTTTGATTTGACTCCATTATTAAGGCACTGGTCATTTTTGCTTCATATATATATTGTTTATCAACTTTGTGCTTTCGTGTGTTATTTTCGTATCTTGTCATCTTCAATTGTTTATAGTTAAAATATTCGAACTCCTAAGTAACTGATTCAGTTTAACATCACCACACTAAGAAACCATCCTTAGTAACTTAATAGGGTCTACCCCCCTTGGCTTCGTTAGGAGTTGAGCCTAAATGGAGGAGTCAAGAACAAGGTGACAGCCTTGACTCGAGACTTGCCCCCAAGGACACATCGAGTGGCTTGAATATTTCTACCACGTGACCCAGGTGTGTGAAAAGGCGGTAACAAGAGGCAAAAACCTAGTGGGAAAAATCCTCCCTTAAACATGGACTGTAAAACAAAATTTGGAAATCTTGTAATCACTCATGCTTCACAGCATGATCAATAATCCCTAGCAGTGATTTGAGATTTCTGAATGTCTTCTCACAAAAAACTTTGGTGAAGATATCTGCTACTTGTTTCCTGAAGATGAACAAAAGAGTAGGTGAATGGTACCATCATGCACAAGCTGTATGATGTAGTGCATATGGATCTCAATGTGTTTGGTTCTCTGCTTCTGAACTGGATCATTGCAGATTCGAGTGGTACTCTAATTATCACAATAGATAGTAGTTGAGTATTCTGATTCGAAGCCACACTCTCCAAGTAACCCTTGCAACCATAAACATTGAGTTGTTGCAATTACAACTCCTCTGTACTCTGCTTCTGTCGATGAGAGTGCAATGGCACTCTGTTTCTTGCTTGACCAGCTGATTGGCCCTTCTGTAAGAATGAACACATATCTTGATGTTGACTTTCGATTTATGCTATCACCTACCCAATCACTGTCAGTAAACCCAATCAAATCAAGATCAGATTTAGCTTTATAGAAGATCCCATGAGTCCTTGTTCCCTGAACAAAGTTAAGGATCCTTTTGGCTGCTCTCCAATGGATCTCATGAGGCTGATCCATGTATCTTGAAGCCACACTTACTACATAAGAAAGATCAGGTCTAGTATGTGTAAGATACAACAAACATCCAATCAATTGCCTATACAGTGTATTGTTTACCATAGGTGAAGAATCAGCTTCTTCAAGCTTAAATCCTGAAAGGAAAGGAGTCTTGCTTGGCTTGCAATCCTTCATATTGAATTTGTTCAAAAACTCCAAGGCATACTTGGACTGATGTACTTTGATTCCTTCTTTGGTTTGAGCAATCTCGAGCCCCAAGAATTGGCTCAATAAGCCCAAATCTGTCATTGAGAAGGCATCGTTCATTGCATCCTTTGAGCTTCCTGTAATGAGAAGGTCATCAACATACAAAACAATGATCATTAATGAACCATGAATCAGCTTCAAACAGACATTTGGATCTGATTTGCATCGAACAAAATTCAGTGACAGCAGAAAGCTATCAATCTTGGCATACCAAGCCCTGGGGGCTTGCTTAAGCCCATACAATGACTTCTTTAGCCTGCACACAAGAGATGGATTAGTATCAAATCCTTGAGGCTGCTGCATGTGTATCTCTTTAGTGAGATCTCTATTCAGGAAAGCACACTTCACATCCATGTGGTGTACCTCCCACTGCTTTGAAGCTGCAATGGCTAAGGCTAGCCTGATGGAGTCCATCTTTGCCACTGGTGCAAAGGTCTCATTGTAGTCTATGCCATGTACCTGTGAGTAGCCCTTGGCTACCAATCTGGAATTGTACTTCAGAGGTGAACCATCAGCAGCAAATTTGGTTTTGTACACCCACTTCCACTGAACTAGCTTCTTCCCTGGGGGAAGATCAACCAGCTCCCAAGTGTTGCTCTTCTGGAGTGAGCTGAACTCTTCTTCCGTGGCTGTTTTCCATCTTGGATCATTTTCTGCATATTCATATGTCTATGGGTCTGATTCAACCATCAGATAGCATTTCTATGCAAACATAGGATCTTTCATGCACAGAGCACTCTCAAAGTGAGATCTAGTCCTCCTAGGATCATTAGGATTTCCAGCTAGTTCTCCAACTGCATGAACGGTCTTGGATGCCCATTTTGGTCTTGTAGGACTGTTAGGATCTGCAATTAAATCATAATTATCAGACATATCAGAATCAGCATGTTCAACTATCTCTTCACTTACATTCAGAGGTTCTGGTGGTGAAGAGGATTATCCAACTTCCACTGCTGCTAAAGGCTCTTCTTGAAACTAAACACACCTTTCAATGAAGGCTTTGTTTGTGCTCAAATTGACCAGCTTGTACCCTTTTGAATCTTCAGAGTACCCAACAAATAGACACTCTTGTCTTTGGGGCTGCAAAGCCTTCCTCTTTTCTATTGGAATTCTAGCCCAAGCCCTTGAGCCAAAAATCCTAAAATGGGTCACATCTGGCTTGTGCCCACTCCATGCTTCAAAATAAGTCATACCATCAAGATTTTTATGAGGCACCCTATTCTGGATATAGGCTGCATAGTTTATAGCTTCGGCCCAAAACTTTGGTGGCAAAGTCTTAGCCTCCATCATGCAGGTTGCCATCTCCTTCAGTGATCTGCTCTTCCTCTCAGCAACACCATTCTGCTGTGGTATGTAAGGGATCGAATGCTGCATCTGAATACCTGCATCTACACAATATTGAATAAACTCAGACTTGACATACTCACCACCATTTTCAGATCTAAGGACCTTGAGTTTCCTCCTAGACTGGTTTTCAACCAAAGCCTTAAAGACTTTGAAGAGGCCAAAAAATTCATACTTGTGTTTCAGGAAGTAAACCCAGCAATACCTAGAAAAGTCATCTATGAATGTCAATGCATATTTGGCCTGACTCATTGACATATGAGGAAATGGGCCAACAACATCACTGTGGATCAACTCAAGAGATGCAGAGGTTCTCTCATGACTAGCTTTCTCAAATTTATGCTCTGGGTGTTTTCCTAGGATGCAACCTTGACAGACTCCTTTGGAAAACTTAATCTTTGGTAACCCTATGACCATTTCTTTTTCACTAAGATTAGAAAGATACTTGTAATTAAAGTGGCCAAATATTTCTTGCCAAAGCTTGCTTGCCTCATTAGCATGAATCATAAGAGCAGAGGGGTTTGAGTAGGGTAGGAAGTGTGAGAACATGTATACCTTCGAAGTGTGATTTGCAACTCCTTTTGCAATGACTTTACCACTTGAGATCTCTGTGATCTCAACTTCATCAGGGGAGAATATGACCTTCTTTGGAGACCCTGTGTGGGTCATCTGATACACTGATAAGAGGTTAGAGGCAAGACCTGGAACATACAACACATTGCTGAACTTACCATGGTCAAGATCAATCCTCCCTTTGCCCAAAATTTCAGTGAGAGAGTCATCTCCCAGTACTATTGGTGGACCTTTCGACATGTCAAGTGAGGTGAATGCCTCCTTGGTTGAAACCATATGTCTTGAAGCTCCAGAATCAATGATGAAACTAGGTGAGCTTGATGTGCCAGCAACCAATGCATGAACTCTCTCTCTCTATCTTCCATTATTCTCTAGGAGTTGGGTCAGCATGTCTATTTGTTTCTTCATGCAGGAGCTTTCAGAATGATTTCCCTTACTGCAGTATGCGCACTTGCTCATTTCTCCTTTGTTCTTCTTCTTCTGGGGGTTCTTCTTGGAACCTTGAGGCTCCTCTGGAGACTTGTTCTTGTCTCTCTTTTGCTCAGGTGGATTTTTAGCTTTATTCTTGCTTTTTGAATCCACCCTCGAATCTCCAGTAACCAAAGCTTGGTCTTTGGAAGGTTTGATGGTGCCCATCATCACCAATTTATCTTGTTCTTGTGTGAGAGATTCCATGAAATCTGCAAGGCTAGGCATTTTCCAGACTCGAGCTGTCAACTTTGTGGCATAGAAGGTCAAAACAAACACTGAATAGTTAGGGCCAAGCTTCAAGAGTATGGCCAAAACCAGTTGTTCATCCTTCTTTTTGATCCCACATTGTTTTAGCTGCAAAACAAGTGCTTTGAACTTGGAAAAATAGAGTTGCCGAGATTTAAAGCTATTGGGACTCAGGGAGATCAATTCATTTTCAATTTGATGTCCCCTCATCTCATCTATATTTCCAGAAAGATCAACAATATTATCCCATAATTCAATCGGTGATGTCAATCCATCAAGATGGAAAAGGAGGTCTCTGGATATACTCAGACACAGGAGACCATAGGCCTCATCCCTCCTGTTGTGCCATTTAATCTTCTTTGCAGCTGCATTGGGATCTGCTTATATTGCCATAGTCACTCTATAGAGGCCTTTCGCTCTCAATAGTATCTCCATCTCTGCTTTCCATTCAAAGAAGTTAAATTGAGTCAAGATGATCTTCTGAGATTGATCCATAGCTCAGAAATTGTCACGTCAGTCAGCAGAATGATCCCAGTCAATTATGTCGAACCTGCAATACAAAATGGAAGGAGAGAAACTGATATACAAAGGCTCCGATACCATGTGGAAATTGAACCCAGGTGTTAGAACAATTACACTCACAACAATTGCCAATTACACATGCAAATTACTCACAAAAGAGACTGAATATGGAGCTGAACAATAATATGTATTGAATAAGTGTACAATAGCCAACCTTGTGAATTCATAGGTTTCCACAATAAATAATTACATGAGAGATTCAAATGCATAATGATTCCATTCGAATTTAGTCAAAAGCAGGCTTACTAAATCTAAGCAAATCCCCCATAGGTGCATAAAGCAGTTTCCAAAACTGTCTAGGAGCTCACGAATTGGAAAAATCAATTAGGAAAGATAATAGGTGGTCAAAGGACAACTCATAAATGGTTTTCATAGGAGAAAAGAGTGGAGGATGTTGAGGACAAAAGACAAGTTAAATTCACCTAGTCAAACTTTCCCAATTGCCTTAAAACTCAGAAAAAGTAGGCAATAAAGCAGAAAAAGAAGACATGTGCTATGGAGGCCAGGAATAAAGCAGATTTGATTCCAAGAGGTTTCCCAAGCACTCCATGACTCAAATTTAGCAAGTTTGACCACTATGGATGTGTGGAGGACAACTTGCATAAGGTGTAATATGGAAACTAGGAAAATAAGACAAAAATTGGATTAATTAATGTCTAAGGTAGCTAACTATGGGTTGATTATTCTAACACCCTCATTGGGACAAACCTGTGATGAAATATATGTCCTCAACCTCAATGCTGAGTGACATCCCATCTGTCTGAAATTTTTCAGACTCTGGATCCCAATAGTCTACTAGTAGCTGGAGTAGTCTTGATTTGGCCCTTAGGATGCCAGGACACCAAAAATTGTACAAACCACATGCATGTAATGCTTTTTGAGCCATGAGATCACCTTACACATCTTCACAAACATCACCATGTTCTCTCTCTCTCCACTCTAGCACCATCCTGCACAAAATACAAATTTTTTTATCATGATTTTCCCTTTAAAACCTTGTTCGCAGCCCTGTACACAACTGTTTTCAAAACAGCTGCGTATGTACGTGACTTTCGGTGGATTTTCAGCATATGGAGAGACCTATACACGGAAAAAGGATCGATTTCTGTGTGGGACGAAATGGATAAGTTAGGATGGCTCAAAGAAATAAATTGACCATAAAAATTTAAAATTTTACATCAAAATGAAAGAGAGGGGCATGGGTTTCTACTTGGATCAAACGTGCAGGGATTTTGCTGGACGATGCTCCCGGATTTCACTTCGGAAGTTTTGAGCTCAAATGCACTATGTTGGGTAAAAAATTCAAATGGTATAAAATTTTTAAAATTTTTCACTATTTATAGAATTTTTTTGAAATTTTTACCCACTTTCTATAGTTTTTTACCATTTCTGATTGTTTTAGACTGTTTGAACTAATTTTATGTTGTAGGAATCCATTTTGAGTGCGGGTTGACTGTGGATTTGACTTGTTCATGCCTATTTTAGGTATTATGTCTAAACTGGCATTTAGGTTAGGTTTAACATCCATTTGCACTTTGCGTAACCTTATGACCATTTCATTTAAAACTTAGGTACAAACCCATTCCATCTTGTCACAGAACATTCTTGTTTCTTTTAGAAGTGACATGTTGTGAATGGTAGATATTTCCCATACATGGGTACCCTAGTTAGATCCTGTTTTGTATTTGGTTCTCATGCCAACATTTCTCCTTTACGGTGTGGGAGTCCTTTGTATAATACTGCCATGACTTTGAGCAAGAACTTCATACTCCTCTTGAAATTTTTTCTAGCCATTTCCTCGGGGCTCCCTTGTATATGTCAAGTTGTAATTGCGTTATCATGAGTTTTTCCTTACCTTATTTGAACCTGACGACAGCTTCCCTGACTTTGATTATCAGCCATATAGACCGAGCTTGTCTCATGTCTAGCCAAGTAGAGCCTTTTTATATATCCTTTACAGCTTGAATCCCCATTTTCTTACAGGGAGGGGATGTTGCCTCGAGTGTCATTATCTTGCACATGTTTCCTTGCATTGAGCATAGGTATGTTCCGCTTCTTGGAATTAGTTTGTTTTCCCCTTGACACTCATCTTCTCCTAGATTCATAACTATAAGGAACTTTTATTCTTTTTCAAGCTTTTTTAAATATCTCAAAAAGTCCAAGAAAAAATAAAAAACCAAAAAATTTAGACAGGAAAAGATGTTATCTTTGGCAGCAGTTGATTCATGTCGCCTTCAAATAGAGCATTGTATATCACATTCTGTTGGAGCAGGGTCCCGCAGCTATAGAAGAAGCTGCTAGTTTTGGCGGAAAGATAAGTTTTGGTGGAAAGAAGTTAAGACAGAGCTACGACGCCGTAGCACGTTTCCAGCTGGAGAGCAGAGCCAGAAACTATGACTTTTAAGATAGAAAATTCAAGAAGGCAATGGTACCTGAGCGGCCGAGAAGAGAGAGCTCAACCACTCCATTGAAGGTAGCGGCGAAAGACAGGAGGGCTCAGCGACCCTCATAAAGGAGAAGGAGCAAAGAGGCTGAAGCATTGAAGGCGAAGGACAGAAAAGCGAAGCGGTGCATAGTACCCATGATCAGTGCTAGGAAGCATGGAAGACTGCAGAGAGTTGTGGTGTGAAGGAAAGCGGCTACCTCAAGTACAGATATGGCCGACTGTCACTAGTTAGGGTTTGGGTTACTGTTGGGATAGGCCCACAGTGTTGTAATGGCAAGACCTTCGGGCTGCCTATATAAGAATATATTTTGTATTGTAAAAGGGCTGGCGGGTTGAAGAGCTAGCTAGTCATTTTGTTAGTTAGTAGTGTTTTGCAGACTATTAGACTGTTGTAAAATCCTAGCTCTGGTTCTGTTATCAGCGGTAGTAATCTTATGGTAACCAGTAGCTGGCTTATAGAATATGTATGTAAAGATCCGCAAGGATCGACAGAGAGGGAAGAGTATATTGTAGGAGAGCAATATAGAAGAGAAAAGAGATCTAAGAGAGAAGATCTTAAGCTGCATATGCGGTGCAGTAGAACTGTGTTTTACCTTCCCCTAAGCTATAATAAAAACACAGTTCTGTGGACGTAACTTCCATCCTGGAGGTGAACCACGTTAAAATCAGTGTTATGTGATTGGTTTATGTGTTATGTTTACTTATGCATTTCTCAATCAGTTTATGGACTTGTTTACAGTTTAATGAATGAATGTGTTAATCAGTTCACAGCAATATAGAAGGGTAAATATAGGTTAACATCTTTGGCACGCTGTTTATGGTTCATTTATGCTTTGCGTATAACAGTCTCTATTGTTGTATCGAATAGCCTTGTATGTTAAGCCCTGCACGTCAACACAAGCAATGCTAAGTGCGCTAAACCGCAGAGGTAGGATATCACAGAGAGGTGATACCACACCGACAGAGGAGCTGCGGTGCGCGATACCGCAGGTGAAGGACTTAGCGTTGGGCAGGAACTGCGTGTCGCACCGTGCGCGGCGATGCGATAAGGTTGGAGATATCGCGGGTCTGAGAAAGTGCGTGCCGTAGGAAATGATCATGTGGCGGTATAAAAGAATATCCTGCGGCTAGAAGAGCTGCGAGATGAGGAAGTCATGCGACGTGGAGAGGAGAGACCGCAGCTAGGAGAGCTGCGAGCCACCAGTGGGATTGCCACAGAACTCGGTCCAAGACACTTGAGTCCTTGGCCAACCCATTAGAGTCACTTCGAGTGAGACTTCAGGCCGCTTTGTGGTCTGTCGCCGAAAGGGCCAGTGATCTAGGGGTGTTGTTGGTTGATCATAGTAAACCCGGGTCTGCCCATAGCAGCCAAGAAATGGTTTCATTGCCGGTTTTGAAAAACTAAGCGCTAATGTTCTGTTGGCATCCCACCAGAGAAGAGTTTCACCAGTGGCTGGATTCAAACCTAAGGGAGTTTTCCCAGAAAGAAAATCGGAGCCCTAAACTGAGCACAGAGGACTGGTTAGAAAAGCATATCGCTTCAGATATACACGCTATATTCTTTGCGACCTATGGAAACAAGCTTTTCGACTAGTTATCCAAGTTGACAGATAGGAACATATTCAAGAAGAAAAGAAACATTGTCTGGACACCAGAGCTGATTACGAGAGCAGTAGACTTCTGGCTTGCGAGTGTGCTAGGAGGCTTTGTTACAGAATTTGCAGTTGACCAGAGAAAAAGCTTCAGCGAGGCTGAGCGGTACTTCTTCAAAGGATATCGTGGTAAGTACCTAAAGTCTCTAAACTTGTCCATTAAGATGCTGCTACATGAAAAAGGAGTAATGGACATGGTTTCAGATGAATAAGTAAAGATAGTAATGCCACAAGAATTTGAAAGTGATTTTGATGATATTGGACGCACATGTAGTGGCAAGAAATATAAAGTAACCTTCGACTCTCCTGTATTTGGAGATAGTTCAGACAATATTAGGCAACCGAGTCCTAGTACCATAGAAGAACCAGAGGGGGGTATCCCTTACCAGCCCTACACCCCACAGAAACAGACCGGGACTCAGAGTAATCCCATAGGTACTCCATCCAGTAGCTCACAGACAGTACCTACTGCCGCTACATCACCTTCACCTACACCACTGAGTGGTAGTAATCTAGTCAATCAGAACCCACCATAGAGAAATAGAATGGGAGATGATATGAAGCTACCTACCTTTAAGGGTACAGGAGCAGAGGACCCGGAACAACATTGGTTTGTATGTGAAGCTATGTGGACCATTAAAACAATCAACGACGATAACCTTAAACTTGTACAATTGGTCACTACACTCAGATATCGAGCTTTAACATGGTACATAAAGTATACCACACTACCCAAGACACTTGTCCAAGTCAAGAACGCCATGATTAAAGAGTTCAAGAAACCTAAGTCTGAATCTCAGTGCATTACAGAGCTCAAGGATATTAAGCAGCTACCATCAGAATCAGTATGGGACTTTGACCAGAAATTCAAAGCTCTTATAGACCAAGTAAGTTTTGAGTTTGCGCCGAAGCAACATAAGGAATTGTTTATCACAGCACTGCTCCCTCACATCAGAGTGCCATTAATGTAGCATAAACTCCAGATGTAGGATGACACGTTGGAGATGGCGATGAAGCTAGAAGCTTCACCTTTAGCAGAAACCAGTGCAGGCATGACAACTCTACAAAACCAGTTGGCCAATCTCACGTTACAGATACACGAACTTAAGAAAGGAAAAGAGGTTATGCAAGACATATGGTTCTTACGATGTAGAGCACAGGGTCATACCAAAGATAACTGTCCAGTCTTTGCAGAATATCTAGCGTCAGGGGCTCCTAACCCCTTACCACGAACACAAGGGCCATGGTGTGAAATATCCAAAACACAAGGACACCCACCTCAGCAATGCCCTTTGCTTCAGAAGTATGTACAGACACCTAAGAACCTATACTGTGTCTTCTGCAGCTCTGTCGGACATGATGAATAGAATTGCCGAGCCTATGATCTCATGTTAGATAGAAAACATGACGTATACAGAGTCCAGTTAGAAACATAGGGTCCAGCAACAGGAACACAGCCTGATCCGACTTATGGTGGCCAGGGAGGAGGATTCAGAGGACGAGGCCATGGAGGAGGCTTTGCAAGAGGAGAGGGTTTTGGCCGTGGTCACGGACCAATCACTTGTTATAACTACGGAGTTGTAGGACACTATGCTAGGGATTGTCAGAGCCCCACTACCACTTGTAATTACTGCAAATCTTATGATCATACCATAGAGGAGTGTCCTACCTTGATAGCTAAGATCAAAGACCCTAAGCCAGCAGTACACCAGAACATCCAGCTTATTGTTGCTGAGCAGGAAGAGCCAGAACCAAGAGTCAATATTGTGACTCGTAGCGGTGCTTCCACTAGTGGGACATCGCAGGAGACAGAAAAAAACATAGGGCAGGAATGGGTGCCCAGAGCTCCTAGTAAAGCAACAGCACTCGACCTACAGAAGAATAAAGAGACATTTCATTAAGCCAAGGATTCCTTTGATGAACCTACACAATTAGGATCGCAGGTACTGTCATCTAGGGGCATACCGCAGCAAGCATCTTGTGGCGATAGCCCAGAACAGACACCGCAGGCTACCACATTGGGAAGATGTGACGAGGATGAATCGACAGGAAGTATACAATCCTTCCTGCGTAGTTGTTTGAAGCTCTTGAGAAATGAAAAATCCATTGGCGAGCTACAACGCATCATAGATCAGTGTCAGCAACCTTCTCTCTCAGGCAGTGCACATCACGCAGTTCATAATATTACAGGACATACCAGGACCGGACGAGAGATGAAACTCACAGCACAGATTGGAGAGTTCGAAATGGATGAATTCATCTTAGATCTGGGATCAGAGGTGAACGTTCTAACTAAGTAGACATGGGAACATATGGGTAGCCCTCAGCTAGCCATATCGCCTATCCACCTGAGATTAGCTAATCAGCAGCAAGTATCACCATTGGGTCGACTGCCGTAGGTGCCAGTTGACATTGACGGAGTTCGTACTTTTGTGGACTTCGAAGTTATAGAAATCATTGGTGACAATCAACCGTATCCAGCACTATTAAGTATCGATTGGGAGATTGGTAGCAAGGCTGTCATCGACCTAAAGAGAAGACAAATGACCTTTGAGGATGCGTAGATCCGGGTCATCGCCCCACTGGATCCTTACCAAGGTCCTAGATATATCGAACCTATCCGAGCCGAGGAGGAGGCACATAACATGGATAGTCTCTACCAGATGACTATGAACCAGAGCGACTACATCAATCCAACCACAGAAGGGAACATTAGTTGGCAATACAACAGCTCATGCGCATCAGATTCTGATATTGGTCTAGAGAACTGGCATAATAGACTTTACGAAGTCTCAGCATGCAGATGTACATTTATGAGTAAATCACTGCGATGGATTGGTGCAGAGATCACCGAGATTCCATCATATCATGGTCTAACAGATATTCAAGAATTCCTTGAGCAGTTTGAGCAACAGATTCCTTACAAGTAGAGAATCGCAACTATGGAACTTGCAGTACGAGCCACACCTGCAAGATGGTGGTACGCACATAAAGAAAATATCGTATCATGGGATGATATTAAAAGATTGATGGCGATCATATTTTTGGTCAACAAAGAGTATGTCCCGCAGAAGTACACGGGAGAAAATGATCCCAGGGCACACATTCAGACATGTGAACAGAACTGGTCGGACATTCCAGAGGATGAATGGGTTCACAGATTCATTCACACATTGGACACAGTTCCAAGGAACTGGTACACAGAGACTGACTTGCGCAAGGGGACGACCACATGGTCACTTATGATAGAGAGTTTCCTACTTACCTTCATGTTTGAATCGGAACATCCAAGTGTTGCTCAGGCCCTAGACATAATCAAGATCAAGATATTCGAGGACTGTACCATCTCAGTGCAGGCTCAACCTGAGTGGACCATTCAGTTGCAAGACGCGCTTGAGTGCTATAAATTCACAGCAAAGCCAGACAATGAAGATAAGGATGAGGATGAGGATCCTCACAACACCAACATTCCAGAGTCATAAGGGACTCGTGATGTTGGGGGACCACAGTTAGAGATTCCAGCAATCATCGAACCTATCAAGATTAAAAAGATCAATATTGGCACAGATGCAGAACCTAAGTTTGCCTCTATTGGAGACTATTGGAATGATAAAATAGTCGGACAGATTGCCGACTTGTTACATGACTATCAGGACCTATTTCCCACCAAGTTCATAGAGATGAAGGGAATAGTTGGAGACCTGGGAGTTATGAAGATACCATTGAAGGAGGATGCTAGACCAGTTAAGCAACGCCCATATAGATTGAATCCGCACTACAAAGAAAAAGTAAAGGAAGAAATCGATAAGATGCTAGAAGCAAGCATCATTGAGCCGGTAGAAGAAAGCGAATGGGTTAGCCCCATGGTTGTACAAGAAAAGAAAACAAAAGGAGACATTAGGATCTGTGTCGATCTGCGCAAGCTCAACGATGCATCGCTGCACTATCCCTTTCCGACACCATTCACTGATGAGGTATTAGACAACGTGGGAGGACAGGAGGTCTACTCCTTCACTAATGGGTTTTCAGGCTACCATCAGATCAGAATACATCCAGAAGATCGGTCCAAGACCACCTTTGCAACAGAATGGGGCTCGTTCCAGTATACGGTAATGCCCTTTGGTATTAAGAATGCACCAGCTATATTTTCTAGAGTAGTAGTTGCTGTATTTAAAGAATACATTCATAAATTCTTAGAAGTATATTTTGATGATTGGACTGTATTTGGACTAATTGACAAGCATATAGGAGACTTGAGACTGATGTTAGAGAAATGTAGGCAGTACCAGACTTCTCTGAACTTGAAGAAATGTATATTTTGTGCACCATTTGGTATTTTGTTGGGTCACATTGTTTGCAGACAAGGCTTGATGGTAGATCCCGCGAAGATTGCCATCATTGTAAACCTTCCAGCACCCAACTCAGTCAAGCAACTGAGGACAGTACTTGGTCATACCGGGTACTACAGAAAGTTCATCAAGGGCTACGCAAAGATTACAGCACCAATGGAGAAATTGCTCAAGAAAGATGTAAAATTTCTATGGAACGAGGAATGTCAACAGAGTCTAGACATGCTTAAAGAGAAGATGGTTACAACACCCATCTTAGTATTTCCCGAATGGACCAAGCCATTTCATGTACATGTGGATGCATCTGGCATCGCATTAGGGGTTGTTTTAACACAACTAGGAGAAGGGGACATTGACCACCCTATCACATATTCCAGCAGAAAGCTCTCGACAGCAGAAAAGAACTACACCACAACTGAAAGGGAAGGCTTAGCTATGGTGTATGCACTACAAAAATTTAGGCACTACCTGTTGGGTGCCCTGTTCAAAATGTTTACTGACCATTCTGTGTTAAAGTATTTGGTCAATAAGCCAGTGTTAGGGGGGAGAATCTGTAGATGGTTAATCCTCTTTCAGGAGTATGATTTTGAAATCATTGTGAAACCAGGAAGAATGAGTGCAGGACCTGATCATTTGTCATGGATAGAATCAGGAGAAGAGCCAAGTAACCTAGATGACAATCTACCGGATGCGCCGTTGTTCTCTATCCAGATCGCAGATGAGTACTATGCCGATATTATTCAATTTCTCACTACGGGAGTAGCACCTGACGAGTTTACTAAGCAGCAAAAGAAGCAGTTGGTTGTTAAAGTACTAGACTTCACCCTCATCGCAGGACACCTATACAAGTTAGGCCCGGATGAAGTTCTACGCAGATGTGTGATGCCACATGAAAAAGACGCTATTATCAGAGAGGCACATTCAGGAACTACAGGAGGTCATTTCGCAGGAAAGCTGACTGCGCAGAAAATCCTAGAGGCAGGATTATGGTGGCCTACATTGCATAAAGACACCAAGGACTTTTGCAGATGCTGTGATATCTGCCAAAGGGTAGGAAAACCCTTGTGACGCGATGAAATGCCGCTGCGACCGTAGGTCACGTTGCACGCATTTGAAAAATGGGCTATAGATTTTGTGGGTCCTATCAACCCACCAGGAAAGCGCACTGGTGCGAGATATATTATCACTGGAACAGAGTACCTCACCAGATGGGCAGAGGCCAAAGCAGTAAGAAATTGCGATGCTGCTACAGCAGGAGAAGCCCACTGCAGGTGGCTTGAGGACGAGCCACAAGTAAGTGTTAGGGGACTGTTGGAGTAGGGTCCCGCAGCTACAGAAGAAGCTGCTAGTTTTGGCGGAAAGAAGTTAAGACAGAGCTACGATGCCGTAGCACATTTCCAGCTGGAGAGCAGAGCCAGAAACTATGACTTTTAAGATAGAAAAGTCAAGAAGGCAACGGTACCTGAGCGGCCGACAAGAGAGAGCTCAACCACTGCATTGAAGGTAGCAATGGAAGACAGGAGGGCTCAGCGACCCTCATAAAGGAGAAGGAGCAATGAGGCTGAAGCATTGAAGGCGAAGGACCAAAAAGCGAAGCGGTGCATAGTACCCATGATCAATGCTAGGAAGCATGGAAGACTGCAGAGAGCTATGGTGTGACGGAAAGCAGCTACCTCAAGTACAGATATGGCCGACTGTCACTAGTTAGGGTTTGGGTTACTGTTGGGACAGGCCCACAGTGTTGTAATGGCAAGACCTTTGGGCTGCCTATATAAGAATATATTTTGTATTGTAAAAGGGTTGGCAGGTTGAAGAGCTAGCTAGTCATTTTGTTAGTTAGTAGTGTTTTGCAGACTATTAGACTGTTGTAAAATCCTAGCTCTGGTTCTGTTATCAGTGGTAGCAATCTTACGGTAACCAGTAGCTGGCTTATAGAATATGTATGTAAATATCCGCAGGGATCGACAGAGAGGGAAGAGTATATTGTAGGAGAGAAATATAGAAGAGAAAAGAGATATAAGAGAGAAGATCTTAAGCTACATATGCGGTGCAGCAAAACTGTGTTTTACCTTCCCCTGAGCTATAATAAAAACACAGTTCTGTGGATGTAACTTCCATCCTGGAGGTGAACCACGTTAAAATTAGTGTTATGCGATTGGTTTATGTGTTATGTTTACTTATGCATTTCTCAATCAGTTTATGGAATTGTTTACAGTTTAATGAATGAATGTGTTAATCAGTTCACAGCAATATAGAAGGGTAAATATAGGTTAACATCTTTGGCATGCTGTTTATGGTTCATTTATGCTTTGCGTATAACAGTCTCTATTGCTGTATCGAATAGCCTTGTATGTTAAGCCTTGCACGTCGACACGAGCAACGCTAAGTGCACTAAACCGCGGAGGTAGGATATCACAGAGAGGTGATACTGCACCGGCAGAGGAGCTGCGGTGCACGATACCACAGGTGAAGGACTTAGCGTTGGGCAGGAACTGCGTGTTGCACGTGCATGGCGATGCGATAAGGTTGGAGATATCACGGGTCTGAGAAAGTGCGCGCCGCAGGAAAGGATCATGTGGCGGTATAAAGGAATATCCTGTGGCTAGAAGAGTTGTGAGATGAGGAAGTCGCACGACGCGAGCAGGAGATCGCGCGACGCGCAGAGGAGAGATTGTAGCTAGGAGAGCTACGAGCCACCAGTGGGATTGCCACAGAACCTGGTCCAAGACACTTGAGTCCTTGGCCAACCCATTAGAGTCACTTCAGGTGAGACTTCAGGCCGCTTTGTGGTCTATCGCCGAAAGGGCCAGTGATCTAGGGGTGTTGTTGGTTGATCATAGTAAACCCGGGTCTGCCCATAGTAGCCAACACATTCATTGGTTGGGTTAATAGTTTGAATTTAGGAGTTGTACTCATTTCTCTGAGTTTATCTCCACGAACTGGTTAAGCTTCTAGACCCTATGGAGCCTTTGTTGATGCCTCCTGTGTCACAGATATGTCCCAATTTTTTATGTCGAGTATATGCTGCCTATATTCAGTAACCATTCACCTTTATGATCTTTTTCAAAGGAAGTTAAAGCCTGAGTCGGTCATTCCTCAGTTGTCTTGACTTTGCATGTCGGCCATTCCTAAAACTATTACTGGTTCATGCACATCTTGTCCTTCCACATTATATAGCGTTGTTGAGTACCTTGTGTTGGTTGATGGGGGATGCCTTAATTCCCTCCTTCCAATAGATTCCATCCCATCGACTTCAGATCATTTATTTTGAGATAAGAGTCTAGAGTCATTTGAGTGCCTTGAGACTTATAGTCATCAGTGGTAGGTTCTCTCACCATCGACAGTTTTGGGAATACATCAATATCCCTTGATCAATGGATTCCTTCAAATGGTTGACCTCAACACATTTATTTGCACTTGTTAGATTGCACTCTAGTACCTTGATTCCCATTTTCATTATTGGCGGGTGATCTTGCATTTGTTAACGGTATACATCAATGAATGGTAATCAGATGATGGCCTACTATGTTCGACCTCGACACCTCTATTCACATAGTAGGACATGTACTCATAGCAGTGTGTGTAGAAGACTTTCTAGATTAGTGGCATTCCACATATGCTACCTCCTTGATCGTGCCAGTGTTCATGAGCTTTCAGCTCTTGTGACTTGATTCCAGTGTATGTCAGGTATCTTCAACTATTATGGAGATCTTGATCCATTGTGTATCTTCAACTTTCATGGAGATCTTGATCCTTTGTATATCTTCATCATGGAGATTGTGATCTATTATATAATGTACTTGGCGATGACCACACATGTCATATTTTGTATCATACATATTCATGGCCATTGTACTCTTATGTATCCATAACTGCTATATGTATTTGCATTCATATGCAGAGATTGATTATTGTACTATACTAATGGATTGATGGTTATTCCACCTGGTTCTTCATTACTCCACTTCTGGGATGGATTTATAATGTATTTTATCCATCATGTTATCCCTCTGACCTCACACATCAGGGGGCATCTGTTACAGTTGATTTTACCACACATGGTTGATCACACATTTATGGCCTTCCCTATGCCTCTGTAGACTCTTTGGACCCCATGGACCAATATTGTACCTTTGATGTTTCCAAGATCATCCCTAAAAACACCTATTATTTGTTGTACCCGACTTTTAATCTCGTTCTTGCGTATATACATGGATAATGAACTTAAACCCATGTACATCGGGATGTGTGCATAAGTCCAAATATTTTTGGAGTTTTCCTTGATGTGGATCGAAATAACTTGTCTCTTGTGCATAAGGGAAGATTGTTACCATTTATTAGTTCCCAATTTCCATATGGTAGAAGACCAATTTGCAACAACAATTTCATCTGACATCGTCACTAATCCTAAACCCCCAGCACTCACCCTTGGTGTTAAGTCCGAAGGTAATTTGAGTAATATTACCAAAAAGTATTTCTGTTGATATCTCGGTGAATCCTGGAATCATAGAGAACATCAATGTAGGCCAAAATTCTTCCCCTTTAGAACTAGCATCTTATACAAGATTTTTTAATAAATTTAGATATATTTTTTCTTGGAAATACAAAGAAATGCAAGGGATAGATCCTTCTATCATTGTTCATGAGATTAGGACTTACCCCGAAGCCAATCCAATTCATTAGAAAATTCGATAAGTGTATCTGATTAAAGAAATTTCCATTAAGGAAGAGATTGAAAAACTTCTTAAGGCTGGTTTTATCTACCCCATGCCTTTGACTGAATGGGTGTCTAACATTTTCCATGTCAACAAAAAAGGGTACCATTAGGGTTTGTATCAATTTCTGGGCTCTGAATCAATATTTCCCTAAGGATAATTTCCTCACCCTGTACATTGATCAAATCATCGGTAACTATACTGGAAGCGTCATGTTCTCAATCATTGATGTATTTTCTTGCTACAATCAGATTGAGATACTTCAATCCAATCAACACAAAATGGATTTTATCTTCCCATGGGGGGTCTTCACCTATATAAAGTTACCTTTTGGTTTAAAGAACGTTGGTGCTACTTTTCAATGCACCATGTCTTATGATTTCCATGACATAAAACAAATTATGGAACCCTACTTTGACTACCTTCCTGCTCATTCGAAGCAGTGTGATCACCACGTTGATCATTTGAGAGAATTTTTTCTCAGATGTCACCACTATAACATCTGGTTAAATCCACACAAATGTGTTTTATGTGTTGATACTGGTCAACTTCTTGGTTTCATTGTGTCCAAGGCTAGAATCCGCATAGACCCTCTAAAGATTGAAGCCATCTTGGCCCTACCCACCCCTACAAATTTTATTGAACTCTAGAGTTTTCAAAGGAAGGAAAAAAATTTAAGTCGTTTCATCTGTAATTATGCTGAGAAAATCTACGGTTTCATGCGTTTACTAAAGAAGGATACCCCCTTTGTTTGGGATGACCAGGCACAACATTCGTTGAATACTCTCACATGTTGTAATATGCATGCAATTGTTTTGCAACCACCCAATTATACTAACTATTATTCCCTGTATGTGGTTGCATCTCTATCCACCATTGGTATGGTTTTGGTTCAAATAGACGACCATGATAAGGAACATGTGATATACTATTTGAGTAAGATTATTTTGGACTCTGAAACCCGATACTTGCATGTGGAGAAATTAGCTCTAGCCATAGCCATCACAATCCATAAGTTCCATCACTGCATTTTTCTCTGAACAAACACAATATATGCAGCTTTTAACCCAATGTATTACATCTTGACTTGTCATGTTCTTGGGGGAAAATACTATCTCTAGATTTTCATTCTCCAGGAATTTGAGTTGGAATTTGCGAAATCCAATTCTAAGAAATCTCTTGTCTTTACAAATCTTATGTGTTCTCTTCCCAGTATTACTGAGGAAAATGATCCCATCAATTCATTTCCTAATGACTCCATGTTACTCATTAGTACGAATGACCCATGGTATGGAGATTTAATTATATATCTCCAGAAACAATTGTTTCATCGCAATGCAACTCGTGATGAACGTCATCGCATCCGCCGCTTGTGGTGGTCATCATTTGTGGGATGGATACTGCTTATAAAATATTACATGCCATGTATTTTTGTCCCTCGATATTTAAATTTTCATAGAGGCCATCAAGAAATTCCTACCTTGCCAATTGTTCACATCGAAAAAGAGCACCCATCCTACTCTATTACATCCTGTCATTACAGTTGGTCCCTTTGCAAAATGGGGATTCAACTTTGTGCATTGTATACCTACCTAAGTCAGGGGGCATGGTTACATTATTGTGGTTGTTGAATATTTCACTAAATGGGCCGAGGATATTCCTACTTATGTCGAATATGGAAAAACAACTTCTCTTTTTCTATTCAACCATATCATCGCCATATTCGATATCCCTTAGGCCATTGTGACCGATCACGATTCACGTTTTTTGAATAAGATAAGGTTGGAATTAAGTTCTAATCTAGGGTTTTTCCATGAAAAGGATACACCCTAATATCTACAGGAAAATGGTCAGGTTAAAGCTACCAATAAAGTATTAAAAACCATGCTTCAATGGATGGTAGGAAAAGCCAAGTCCAGTTGGCATTTGAAACTATTTTCCACATTATGGGCTTACCGAACCACCATCAAGACATCCACTGGTTTTACAATATTTCATTTCATGTATGGACTAGAGGATACTCTTCCTATAGATTGGGAAATCCTTTCCCTGAAACTTGCTGTGGAACTACTACCCAACACCACCCTGGAAGAATGTGTCTTGTATTTAAACAATCTTGATGCGACTCTCACGATTATACCTTAGAAAACAAGGTGCACAAACGACGAATGAAAGCTCAATATGATAGATCCATTCAACCTCAATATTTCAATGAAGGTGACCTGGTCTTGACTTATGAACAGAAACACAACAAGTTGGGAGTTGGAAAGGTGGATTTTATGTGGCATGGGCCTTACATTGTTAGACATTTCTTAGAGAAAGGGGCATATGAGTTAATAGATTATGATTGTATACCCTTGGGAGAGTCTCGCAATGGGCTCTACCTTAAAAAATACTATGCCTAGGACATCTGGCATAGGTTTTTTGTATATAATTTTTATAGAGTGTTGTTTGTTTTTTAAGTAGTGTGTATTTAGTGTGAATGTAGTATGTGTCCTTAAAAAACCTACTTATGTAGTCCTATGTTTAAAATGAATAGATGACCACCTATGTCAGTTTCATGGATGGTGATAATCATTATACATTGAATATTGTGTCAAAATCCTGCGTATTGTACTATCCTACTGGTGATCTGGTGATTTCAAGAGGAACTTGTTTGGGCCCTACAACAAAAAACCTTACAGAGTATCATGCAGTAATTGGTTTGTTGAATGAAGCCTTGGCTAATGATTTAAGTCATATTAGGGTTAATCTAGACTCAGATTTTGTAGTACATTAGTTAAATCGAGTCTAAACCATCCAGAACCCCCTACTCCTTTGCACGTTATGAAGCCTAGTTAGGATTTTGGAAAGGCCTTCTGAGTGGGTTTCTTATCAACATATCGCAATACATTTAAATATTGTGTTAGATTCCTTAGAAAATTTTGTCTTGGATTGGTATCTTGCTCATGTTTAAATTCATTTTGACATCAATTTCATACATTTAATCATATAGAAATGTAGGTATATATTCATTCACATAGAAAATTTACACACATATGTAAATACAAAGTTTATATATAAAAAATTGGTGCTGAGATACAAAAATACTGAATCCATAAGCTTTCAAGTCACCTGAAGTCTGGAACTATCACAATTTCAAATACATATAAATAGGGAAAAAAATGAAGCTTCAAATATTTCAGTGTAGATATAATACAAAAATGAGGGAGCCACTATGGGATAATCCTCATGCTCATGATAGCACATCACGGCCCAAGCCACTTGATAGAGTAGCCTCCCAAAATGGCTCGAAACTCTTGTAGTATGGTGCGGGGAGCGCCTAGGAATCTCATCAATAGAAATGTTAGGAATGCCTATAGTTAGTCGTTGGGGGTTCTCCTTGATATATTAGAGTTCCTCATATACCTATGCATCCCTGAACACCATATATTTGAATACCCCTCTCCTTTCTACAGGAAAATCTCCTGTCAAACGAGAAGGACCTATGTCTACACAAAACATTTTTTTGCATATCTCAGCATTACATCATAAAAAATGAAATAAAAATAAAAAACATGTATAGTGATATGTTTCTTACCTCAGTCGTCCCACTAATATCCCTCTAGTAGTGGAAGGTATGAGTCATCCCTAAAATATTCCCCAACATAAGCACAATCCTCCACCATCAATAGTTGGTTTCTCAACTAACAGAAGAAGATTGGTCCATATGTAACCTTGGGGCCTCCGTCGTGCATGCCATGGCCTCTACCCACCTGGTCATCCAAGGGTCATCAGAATATAACTTGCTCAAGGGTATTGAGGTCTCATTAGTGGAACCTAAAATATACCACTATATCTCCATAGTCGAATTGCTTCAGCTCTCCCCTCTGACATTTGGTTAGTTGGTCCTTCAAGCTGACCTGTAACCCCTTGCTCCAGTTAAAGATGGTGGGAGCCATACACTCTATTGCATATAGCATGTGAGCCCATGTACTTATATGGGATGACCTACGACCCACAACCTTCTTGATCATTAAGGCTACGGTCCTCAATGGTCGATCGACTATGTGTTTGATGGGGATTTTCCCTCCTTAGGAATGGGTCCCCACCGATCAGTACTCATAAATAAAATCATCCATAGATAACTCGCTACCTTGTGGACCTATTAATGCTATTGGTCTCTCCCTATGGGATAATCCATTCAAGAAATAGATGTCTTCCATATCTATGATTAAAATATGGGTCCCGACCTCGAAATGTTGTTGATTTAGGTCCCACATGTAGATAAAGTGCTCCAATAGATGCATGTATGCCCTCATACTTGGTAATCTAAAATATTTGAGGAGGCCACACTCATGGAGGGCCCTCGTGGTCATTGGGTAACTTTTCACTTGAAGGTCATCCAACTCATGTTTTATTTCTTTCCAAATCTCCATTTTGTGAGCGGTTTACCTACCAAAAATAATTTAAACATCCATTAGAAGCATATTAAAACCCTTGGAAAAAATAAAAATTGCAAATCAATGTCTATTTTCTTATTTTTTGAAGTAACCTAGCCATTGGAACTCTTCTTGGAGGAGAACAGAGAGCCAAAGCTATTTTCCCATATTGATAGAGCACTCTAGGCGCTTTTCCATCTTTTGAGGGGTACGTCGATGCACCTCTTGAAAGGGAGAAAAACACCGGCCTGGGAATGCTTTATCTCCTTGTATATATGATACAAAATCCCAAATAATGGGCAATATGAAAGTGAAGGAATAATTTCTAGCTCTTACCTGGTATGAACGATTCAAGCAGAGGTGGTCTGAATCTCCTGGAATCCTTGTTTGAAAATAACCTTGTTTGCACAAAAATCAATAAAAAACTATGGTAAAATTACAATGGTAAAATATAGTTACCATTCCTTTTTTTATATCAATTTTTTATTTTTGATTGAAAAATAATTAATCTAATATTTAAATATTTAGGGGTTTTTCCATGTATTTTCTATAGTTTTCATAGAAAACTTGTTCTAACCCCATTTTCAAAGATTTCATGTTATTTTTATGAAATATTTGGCTATGAATGAGTTTCTTTTGTCTTTTTCACACTCTGGGCTAAGATGGAAAAGTATCAAGCTTCTTTTATACCTTTGACATGCTCATTAAAAACTCAGCGAAGAGGTATCGAGTACACTTTTACAATTTTTTAGACTCGTTAAGACTAGATTATGAAAAAAGACCTCTTATGGAGTTACCTTTAAGATCTTTTCAAACTCCTAAAATATGAAATGATCAGCAAGCAAACTTGATTCTTTCATGCTTGAAAAAGTATTTGAATGATCATCTAGTTGATGATGGTTTACCCATTTTTTGGATCGATTAGACTCATTTATGAAAAAGGTACGATATAGTTCATTGGAACTAGAAGAGTTTTGTTGGGCATTAGTTTATGCTTTTCTCATCCCTGATCCTCAGGCATCATCTTATGTATCTTTGAGATGTGATGTTTACCTAACTGTTCACCCCATTCAACCTTGTATAGTGGTTTCCATTTTCGAGCCTTAGGGACTAAATTGATGAAATTTTTTACTCTGAACTCTTATTATTCATTTCAGACTCTCTAAACATGAAAGGACGGCTGATTTCATATTTCATCTGAATCATAAAATGAAACGATCAACGACCCTTTCTGGGAATGAACCCCTCCTTTCTCATGTTCATAAAACCTATGAGAATGGAATCATCACTTGATGAGATAGAATGAGTGTTTGTTACCCTCTTTGAAATCATTACAATGAAAAGAGGTACTCATCCTTTGCGATGGGGAAATTAAGGGAATGGGAAATGTCTTTTCATTTGTATTTACGGCACCTCATAGTCCATCGCTTGAACATGGTACCTGTCTACATTTTCATTTTCAAACACTTGGGTATTTAGCTTGTCCTCAATTCGATCCACTTTTGTGAGTCATACAACTCCTTTGAGTAAATTCAAAGAATGCATCATCATGTCCTTGCATTACATCTGGTATGTTCCTTGTTGAGTCAATGCTTCCAAGTTATTTTGTCGTGTCGTTCAATGTTCAAAGGTAACCTCCTCTGCAATCAACCTCTTCAGTTACCTTACCTTTCGTCAAACTTGGTCATATTTGAGTGAGTCTTATGGTTGTTTTGTCACTTCAACATCATATTTTGTTCCATGTTTCATGTCAATCATGACACAATCATCATGGCCCTCCTTTGAATAATCTATTCATGTAGACTTCAACGCATCATCTAGGAATTGGACTTAGAAACCAAGTCAAGTACCTTGAATCCTTCATCCCTTAATGGTAGGTTTCCTTTCTTTTGACAATAATGTAGCAAGGATTTCTCCCTTCTACAGGGGCAGGAATGGCTCCCTTATGCCTATAGGTCACAAGGGTAGGTTCCTACTATGGATGAATGAAGAAAAACAAAACTAAATATAAAAAAAGAAGAATAGTAAACTACACTAAGCTAATCTAAACAAGAAGAGTAAGCAAATGGAGCACAGTTGAACCCCTCTGCACATAGTAGGTTAGCGTTCCGCCTCCAATACCTGCAAAACAAACCTATGCTACAATGGTGAAACTTGAAAACAATGTTAAACAAAACCTGCAAGAAATAATGGTTAGAAGTCAAAGCAATCTAAATAGCTAAGAAGCAAACACAAAAAACACACATATACCTTTTCTTAGTGGGTAATGCGCCACCATGCCCTAGCTCCTAGAAGCCTCTCTCTCTTGGTTGGGGGAGCAATGGCTCAAATGGGAATGTGGGTGGTTTGAGAGGCAAAGGTCTCAAAGCATCCATGAGCAGCATAACAATAGGAAAGGGAGAAGTGTCTTGAGAATGACCTCCCACCCTCCTTTTATAGCTTTTCCAAGGGGTTTTAGGGTTTTAATCCCTTGGTCAGGGCTTTAGCCCCTTCTACCCTAACTTTAGCCCCTTTTTGAGGGATTTAGCTCCTATGGGGATATTTTGGGCTCCTTTTTGGGGTTTTTAGCCCTTTTCTTCATCCTTGGGCTCTTTTGGAGGTGTGGGGGTCAAATGGAAGGTCTGATGGAGTGAAATGAGTGTTGTGAGATGGTGTCCTTGGGTGGTGTAGGCCATTGAGAGCTATGTGGGGGATTTTTGGGTTAACAGATTGCCCTCTGATGTGTGAGGGAAGGAGCTCAACGTATCGCCGACAAACATCATAGGATTTGCTGTGTAGAGGTGGTGCTTCCGGGGCTGGGGCATGGTGGCTTTTGGTTTTTGTATTAATTTGGTTCCCATCAATGGGTGAGATACAATAAATATGGACGAGGTGGGCATCCCCATGCTCATGACAATGTCAAAAGAATAATTTGATCTATGCTCTAAAATATAAGAGCCGATCATATACAACTGATGTTACAATAATGGTTGCCTCCATGTGAGGCTAAATATAATACTGATCTGGAACATTGGACCCATGCCATTCTCATGGAATGCTATATCTTCATGACTAACAGTCTGCTGGATCTGGTTCATAGCTGTGTGGACTCGTTGATTGAGAGTCAGAGTCTCTGTGGTACAAGTATGCTGCATCAATCATAAAGGCATATCGAAGCACTGCTGGGGCTTCAGATCACTGTCTCCAACGCAACCCAAAAATCACAAGGGACATAACCTGTTTAGGTCCCTCGAGTGGACTCACCAATGTGCTAGAGTCAGGTGACATCTGGGGTCTTCGACCAAGTATTCTGTAGAACAAACCCTGTACGAATCTCAATGGTGCGATGATGGAGTTGAAGTCGAGCACATGAGAAACAACCATCCCAAGAGGCACTAAGAACTCCTCTCAAGTGGTCCAAGGAACTCATCAATGATGTTAATGAAACCAAGGTACAGGGACCTCTAGGTCTATCCTCTAGAATATATGTATTGGTGTCGATAGAGGGAGACCTGCCCCTAGTCAAGGCGATGATGTTTCCTTGACCAGGAGTGCGAGGTGGATAACCGAAAGGTGTGAAGCAATCTGCAGACTGACTCATTGAATTGGGGGGGCGGAGGGAAATAACTGAACAGGGGCAGGGGGGGAGTGGGAGACTCAAACTTCCTTTGTTCAGAGTATGACGGCAGGGCGGACCAGGAAGCAAATGAAACTAACTCATGGGAATGGGATCATAGCTGTAATATTAGGAATGTCGTTGCAGATGGGAAATACTTGGAGGAGGTGGACACTTTTGATACTGATGGGATCCAAGGAAGACACATTGAAGAGTACTCTAAACAAAGGCGACCTAATGTGGGAATGCTGCCAAACTGTTTGTTATGGGGGGGTGTCTAGGGACACCATTATGGTACGATCTCATGGATCTTTTGCGAGCCCGAGAAGGTAAATGATCGATGGTGCTTTCAATTTTAGAGAGTCTGAAAGCACGAAGAATACTTCAGTGGGGGATATTTTTCATTGGTAGTCTCCTGTGCCCAAGAAAGGATAAAAGTATACATAGGAGAGCTTGGCCATCCTGGAGGGGGGGATGAGAGACTTCTTTACCATTGGTAGTCCAATCAGGCTGAAAAAGGTTAAACCTATACTGACTGGACAATCATTCAAATACTTTTACAAGCATGAACAAAACCAAGTTTTCTCAGCGATCTTTTCTTGTTGAAATGGCTAGAAAAGATCTTAACGACAACCGATGGTGAGCTTTTTTGTAAAGTGCGGCCCCCTTACCCGAGAAAGCACAAAAGTATGTAGAGGGAAATGGTCTTGGCTTGAGTGTTCCAAGGAGGTCCTTTTCATGAGATGGTCTACATGGTTCGCAAAAGGAGGTAAACGAGATGATGTAGACGCCCTTTCCTATACTTTAGCGAGCGGGAAACAAAGCAGCTGCACTCGGTGATCTTTCCATTTTTTTAAGGAGTCCGAAAAGAGCTTAAACGAAACTCCAATGTGGTCAACCGACTGTGGTGGCACAAGCGGTGCCCCATGTCGAGATGGTGGATAGAGGTCCAAAGGTCATCTGTGCAGTATGGATGGAGCAGAAGGTTCTCAAACATACCAATACATGTGTGGGGTAGATCACGGCAGAGGCCTACGAGTCAGTGCGGCAGAGGCATGCAAACTGAGGTGGCTCTTAGTCAGAGGTCAGGAGAGCGTGTGTGTGTGTTGTGGTGGATGAACTTGACCACATGCGATGTGAGTGCAGGTCTGGGGCCATTTATATGCCAAATTCATTAAAGGAAAATAAATTGTTATGTGGACAGTGGTCCAATGGTCCGCGTAAGGTGCGGTGAATGGAAAAGACAACTGTGTGCTAAAAATATAAAAATAAAAGCTAAAATTACAGTCCTTAATGGGTGGCGGCCCGAACACTTGCATGAGTGGTGGTTGGGAAGTGTGATACAAGTACATGTCCATAGACACTTGCATCGTCATGTCATGGCTTGTAAATCGAGGTGATTGGTGGGAAATGGTCCCGAAATTGATTTATTAAACATGAGACAATGGTCTCATCAGGAGATGGAAATTTGAGCCCAGAGGTGTGAGAGGTGTCTCGAATCGGTTCCGGGTCACTTTGGATTAGCAGCTGATGGTACCGCCCCTGACTTGTGGTAAAAAAATGTTGAAAAAAAAGGGAGAAAACTACGCTATAAGGGACTCATAGTGGTGGTATCGGGCATAGACTCTCTTGAGGTAGAGCCCATTACGTGGCTTCTTCAAGAGGTGACCATTTGAGTCAGTGAAGAGGTATTCCCCCTTACTGAGATGAAGGTCATTGGCAAGGCAGGGTGACAGAATCTGGTCTTTTATGGAAAGAACCGATTCCACACTATGGTTTAAAGGGAATGGGGTAAAACTGAAGGCAGTATTACATATATCTCCGTCATCGCATAAGTGGTGCCGGGATAGATCAGGTGGATCTTCCACGACCGGCGAGACGGAAGGTAAACTGGTGCTAGATATCATGTAAATGGTATTGGTTGTGGTTTTTGTGGTCTTGCCCCCAGTCTCTGTTGGAGGAAGAGGGGTAGGCCTGGAGACAAGAGGAGTCTTTGATGGACCTGGAGGTAGGTGTGACATCATCTCAATTGGATGGACATGAGTCAACACATCCTGGGGCCTTAACAGTAGGGTAGGTGGTTCAAGGTACCACACAGGATCTCCCAGTGTGAAATCCTATAGATTGCAGGTTGCTAAGACATACTTGCTCACGATCCTGAATGGTAGGAAAAGGAAAAGGAAAAGAAAAAGGAAAAGGATCATGTTGAGTGGGAATGAAACCCATTGTTTCCATAGTAACTGAGGTTGAGGTTGCAACTGAGGTTGCAGCTATGGCTGGGGAAACAATAGAAGAGATAGGTCTGATGGACCATTAGTGATGGTGGAGACAAGTGGGTCAATAGAACTGGACATCATGTAAATGGACATGGTGTCTGAAGAAGGTGGTGGGGGATGGACTTCTTCGATCAAGGTGATCTCAGACTCAAGGGAATGGTGACGGAGGTCAGCGAGAGCCATTCGAAACTCGGGCAGGTCTTGGAAATGGTGGGAGTAATGTATATACAAGCTGTGAAGGGTGCAAGCATGGTTTGTCCTCAATGCCTTGTTCTTGACTACTAGTGCGAGTTCAACCATGGGGATTTTTTCATTCGTATCCATGGCATCTAGATGCACATGGATCATTGGGATTTTAGGGCAACTCTGAGTTGGGTGGCCCTGTTGTTCACAGACGGTGCAAGGAAGGACTTGTCGTGGCTCTATAGTAGGTTTCGCATTCTTGCCCCTTGCCCTTTTTGGGTGGGGCAGTGCGGGTGTTGGTGCAGCGGTTGGATTTTGCGGGCTAGGTAGAGGGTGAGACTCGACCGTGATAGGTTTCACTAGGGTTAAAACAACCTGGGGCATTACTGGTGAGATGGTGGATCAATATACCACACTGGGATTCCCAACATAAAGTTGGGTAGGATTAAGGTGGCCATGACTAGCTTGCTCATGACACCAGGTGGGGGAAAGAGGAAGGGAATTGTATGGACTAGAGATGAGCCCACATAACTCCTGGTTGGTTGCATGTGGGGGTGAGGTTGTGGTTGTGGTTGTGTGTAATGTTGTTGCTGTGGGTGACGTTGCGGCTGTGGACGATGTTGTGGCTATGGTTGGGGCTGCGGGTGCAGTTGCTTTTTGGGTGTAGCAGTGCTAGATGAGACCATGCACAAGTCCACAGTTTGCTTTTTTGTTGGTGGTGTAGCTAGGGTTTTAGCCCTAGCTTTTGTGAATGAGAACCTACTAAGGAAAATGGATTCCTTAGTAGCAGTTCAATATTATGTGAAATAAAAGATGCTACACAGTAATAACAATTAATCTAAACATGTTCATGAAGCAAAACAACAAAAATTAAAGAATGATTTTTTATTGATCTGACCTCCAATGTGGAGGTTGGTGAAGCCCGTTGCGCTGATCTGAGCGGTTGCTCCGAGCTCCAGCTGTTCCTTCTCTTTCTCCGATGGTGGAAATGGGCCAAAAGGGGCTCTCACGGTGAAAGTAGCTCAATGGTGAGCTAGGGTTTCAAGAGCAATTTTGGCAGAGGCAGGATACTTGTGATTGTGGATATGAAATGAGGGGTCTCCATCACTTATTTATAGTGGTGGAGTACCGGTTTTAGGGTTAGGGTTTCAACTGTTTAGGGTTTCAGCTGTTTAGGGTTTTTTCCTCCTTTTCCTCATTATTTTATATTTTTTCTTCCTTTTTGGAGATTTTTTGCTTTTTTGGAGGAATTTTGGATATTTTTTGGAGGAAAAGAGGGTTTTATGGCCTTTTGAAGGTATTTTAAGACTTTTGGAGGATTTTTAGATGGTTTTATGGATTTTTGATGGAAATATGGTAGGAAAATGGAAAAATGAGCCATGTGATGGGGTAGATGAGGTAGTGAACCTTTTTTGAGTGTTAACAGATTGCCCCCTGATGTGCGAGGGCAGGAGCTCATCGTATGGCCGATGGACATCATAAGTCTTATTTGTTTTTCCTGGGGTGTGGAGAAGAGAAGGAACCAACTGCAAGGACTGAAAAGTACATAACCTCAATAATGGATGAGGAATCATATGATCATCTGGACGAGGCGGGCATTCCCATGCTCGTATCAATATACATAAAAATAACTGTGAGGCCCAAAAAGGGGGACATGTAGGATACATAGAAATCCACGGTGTATATCATAAGGGTCTAGAAGGGACACAAATCTGGAACATACTGCTGGGCTGACCATGTCTGAGCTGAACAACTGATGCAATGGAATGACAGCAGTGCTACTGAATGTGGTTCCAACGGAACTGAGAAGCTGCTGGATCAAAGTGACAACGGTCATACTTGCCATGGTACACTGATCGGGAACTGGACTGGGTACTCAAGGAAGCATGGAACTGGATGGCTTCCGAATACAATCTCCAATGCAGCCCGGACATCCACGGGAACATATAACTGGTCGTTCCAAAGTGACTCACCAATGTGCTAGAGTCGGGGTAAATCCGGGGTCTTCGACAAATAATGGAATGGATATACATCCTGCGCGATTCTCAACGATGTGATTAAGGTGCTGAAGTCGAGAATGTGAGAAACAACTATTTGGAGAGGCAATGATGACTCCTCCCAAAATGGTCTGTAGGCACTCACCACAGATGGTGATGGGACCTCTGGGTCTATCCTCTGGAATAGAGGGGCTGTCGTCGACAGAGGGAGACCTGCAACTATCAAGGCAATGATGTTTCCTTGACAGGAGCGCGAGGTGCAAAACCGAAAATGTAATGGTACTGATGGTAGGGTTGATGAACTGGGGTAAATAACTGGGAAAATAGAGAGGGTGGACTCAAACTTCCTTTGTTCAGAGTATGATGGAGGGGATGATCAGGCAGCACATGAAACTGATTGGTGGGAAAGGGATCATAGCTGTATAGGATCTGGGAAGTTCACTGGGATGAGGGAGACTCAAGCTGTGGTAAAATGGTAGGAGACTGCAGAATACTCTGAACAAAGGCGACCTGATTGGAGGTGCTGCCGAAAGGATCGATCATAGCGCCAAGAGGCGTGGGGGGGAATTCTTCGTGGGTTAGGGAACTAGAAGAAGTGTGGATATAAAATGGTACTGTCATGTGGATTTTACGAGCCCAGGACAGTTCATGCTCGTGGTTGCTTTCAATTTTAAGGAGTCTGAAAGCAAATAAGAAGACTCTGAAATAATAGAATGGTACTGTCGTGTGGATTTTACGAGCCCAGGACAGTTCATGCTCATGGTTGCTTTCAATTTTAAGGAGTCTAAAAGAAATAAGAAGACTCTGAATTAATGGCCAGGCAAGGAGGAAGTGTTCATTCAAAGAATATTTATGATGACCAGGACTGAGGGTGGGGGGGAACACTGGTGGGCCTCCTTGCGGGGTGTATGAATGGTGGAAAAATAATGAAACATTTGCAGTATGACAGGAGTGGATGGATCATGTAAAAAGTGTGAAATAATCTGATGACGGCTGATGTGGCGCGCAAATAGATGCGGCAAGGTGTAGGGACGCAATGTTGAAATTGTTTCAAGTGAGAGCGAGAAATGATCTCAAGCATCATCACGAGCTCAGAAAAATGAATCCGGCGATATAAAAAGTGTTAAAAATGGAGAGCGGCCGAAGTGGCGCGCAAATCGAGGCAACTATTGGTATCGAAAAAATGGTGTAGCAAAAAATAATGCAACGAGGTGACCATCGTGATGGTCTCGTTGTGCTGATTCCAATGGTGGAAACAGGTACTATTTGCATGATCCACGTGGGGTGGAATGCAGGTTAGGGGGTCGGAGCCGCGGTGGGGTGCTTCCTGGGGTAGCGATATCAATTTGGACGACAAGTGAGATGTTGGCCATGTTACTCTCTTCGAAGGCGTCAGGAGCAGGAATAGGGTCCTTGAACCAGTCGACCTTGTGGGGAAGGAAGTCTTTGGATTCAACGGAAAATTGGGTAGCAGTGTTAGAGAAGGATACCTATGGGAGGAAGGAGGAACGATGGTGCATCCCAGGGATAATCCGATGCAGTGAGAGCCTCGAGAATCTCCTCGTCAGTACGGAATGTTTGTGTCGTCAAATCGGTTGACGAGGGAGTAGTGACGGAAGAGATCATATAAATGGTATTAACATCTCCGGAAGGGGAAGAGACCAGGGAATGGATTTCCTCAATGGTGAGGGGTTCCGTCTCGAGATCCAGATTGTTCATCTCAAAGAGCACTGCTCTGTACTCGGGGAGATCGGGACAGTGATGTGAGTAATGCCCGTATACACCGCATAAGGCACAGGAGTGGTTAGTGCACATGGATTTGTCGCGAGGCATAGGGGTTGAATCTAGATGGACAACCGGGATAGTGGGGTCGTCGTCAAGCAGTTGCATGTATTCCTGTAATGCCAGTAACTGAGGACATAGGTGAGTCGCATGGCCCAACTCATCGCACAGCGTGCATTTGGGAGGAGCATGAAACATAGGGGGATTTTTTACTGTCTTAGGAGGTGGGACAGCAGTGTAAGGTTGGGGGCCTCTGCCCCCAGTGGGTTTGGTAAGAGGAGGGGGGGGTTTCGCGGAGGATGACGGGGTAGCGATACCGGGAGGTGATTGACTAGTAGTGATAATTGGTTGCACTGGTTGCAGGACGACATTTGGTGTCGATGGGGGAACGGGAGGCGAAAGGTACCAAACGGGTAATCCTAAGGTTAACCCAGGAAGGCTGAGGGTGGCCATGACCGGAGCGCTAACTACTCCAGAGGGAGGGAATAGGAAAGGGATGGTATGGATGGGTGTAGCACCAATGTGACTAGGTACCAAAGGGGGTTTAGGCAACAAGGGCGGTTGATTAGTAGGAGTTCGCATATTATGGGACAGGGTACATATGGCTTCAGAGGTGGAGCCATATTGGTTCCGTTGGGTCTGGAGGTTGACCTCATCGGAGGACATCATCAACAAGTGGTGGGTACCTGAGTCAAGCACGGGTTGATCAGGAGCAGCGTAAGTGATTAGTTGTTGGGTTGGCACGTTGGCTTGAGGAGGAGCCAACGGTTGGGTGTTCACTACGCCTTGGGTTGGTAAGGGGTTTTGCAGCACCAAAGGTGGCTGCTGAGGTTGTGGTGGGTTGGGCGATGCTTGAGGAGCCGTCTGCCCTCGGCGGTGTACATCCGCAGCCAAAAGTTTCCGGACGCGCTCCATGTGGGGGAAAAAATGTGTGTAGTGGCCATAGACCCCGCAAACAGAACAAGGGTAGTTGGTTCGCAAATTAGGGTTTTTAGCCTGCTTGGGCGGGCGATCAGGGTTTTGGTTAGCAGGGGCCACATTATTACTAGCGAGGGGATTAGGATGTTGACCAGCTTTCTCAGTCGATTGGTTGTTCCCATGATTTCGGCCTCTGCCGCAGTTTTGTTGGCCCTGGTTGCGTTGGTTGTTCTGGTTTTGCTGCGGGTTTTGTTGAGCGTAAACTTGCCCTTGGACAACAGGTGGATTCTGAGGTTGCGCAGGGGCTGGAGCAGGCTGTGGTGGATGATATGTAGGTGGAGGCTGCGCAGGTGCAGCAACCTGAGGGTGTTGCTGATAGTGTTGTGGAGCGGGTTGTGGGTTTTCCGCAGGGGCTGGCTGTGGCGGGTAATAAACGGGTTGGGCTTGTGACGGCGCAGGAGCTGGCGCAGCCTGCTGGTGATAGTAGGGCTGAGGTGCGACCGGGGAGGGGGGGGGTAAGCGGTAGTCATATGACCGAAACACTGAGGTGGACATGAAGGTCCATGGGAATGGTGGTGATGTGTCATGGGGGCATACTGGTTGGTTGCTCCAGACTGTGGGGCAGCCCATGAAGGGTCAGGGCCGGGGGTAGGATGGGCTATGGAAAATGGTTGAGGCTGCGAAGAGACACGACCAATGATGCCATCGGTAGCATGGGATGCCCCCGGCACATTGTGCTGGGATGAATTGTCGTGAGGGGCGTTAGGTATAATGGTATAGAGATAACCTGACTGGGCGTAAATGAGATCGAATTGCTGGGCCTTAAGGATGGCCTCTTCTTCAGACTAGGGTCGTTCGGATGCTACATCCTTAGCAATGATAGGAAGGAGGGATTTGAGGAACCAGTCTAGGAAGATTCAGTCATCTAACTTGATCTTGCATAAACTACGGCGTCGACGCCATTCATGAATGTGGTCCGTGATGTGGGTAGCCATGTTTTGTCTGCATGATAGTAGGATCTCAATGCCTGCGTCATAGCGGAAAGGTAACTGGAAGAACTACAGGTAGGTCGAGGCAAGGAAAGTAAAGGTGGTATGGGTTCCATGGGGTTTTTCGATATACCACTTGGCAGCAGAACCAGTGAAAGTGCGCTGTAATAAACGGAGGTGAATAGAGTCGTCTACTATGGAGTTGGAGGAACACCATAGATGGAAGGACATGATATGGTTTTGTGGGTCCTCACCTGCCTTGCCCTCGAACTTAGGGATGTTAGAGGGGAGCTTGGTGGGCATGTGAGGCCATGCAGGGTCGTGTCAGATGGGGTCATTGGTTAATCTGGCTAGGTCAGGCAGGTTGAGGCTAGCCATGAATGGCAAACTGGACGAAGAATGTGACACGGTAGTGGGTTGGATTAAGTTGGGGCCGATGCCCCCAAGTGGAGGGGTAATGTGAGGGAGGTTTCCCCCAAGCGGGGGAACTAAGGTGGTATAGGACGGACCTGCACCACCATGGGTGGTATGAGTCATTGATGGAGTGGGAATAGGTATTCCTGCTGCAGGAATAGGTGCCATGAGGGGAACGGTAAATGGGGGTCCCGTGGAGGGCATACCCATAGCATGTGTGGTAACTAGTGTAGTGGTGGATGTGCCACCAACGGTCCCGACCAAGATGGGAGTGGGAGTCATGCCAGCCATGGGGCTAGTAGGGGCAGTGTAAAGGGGGTTCTCAGACTCTGGCTCAGAATCAGAGGTAAAATAAGGGGCGTCCGTATCTGGTGACGAAGCCCTATGCCGCTGACGAGTGGAGTCAAGTGACAAGGCTCGAGATCTATGATAAGTGGTATCAAGTGATGATGATCTACGTCGAGGACGGGTGGTGTCAAGTGAACCGTGCTGTGGGGGATCGCCTCTGAGGCGCCGAGAATGTCTCGGGGACTTAATGGTGACAAATGGTGTCAAATCTTTGTGGGTTTGAGGTAGGTATAAAATAACTCAAAAACTCTAATGCAACCGAGTGTGCAGAAGGAGAGCTCAAAAAATAGGGCGCTCAGGCCAACAACCAACTCAAAACACCCACTGTAACTGCGTGCTACAATAGGCGGAGTGTCAACAGAAATGGTCAGAATACCAAAAAACAATAGGTTGCCTACAAAAATAAAAAACGGTGGACTCACTAGACCAAAAGGAGGTAAGGGAGCATGCAAACACCTAACTAGAAGTATTATGACTCAACTAGACATATCCTATGCAAGGTGATGAAATCCAAGTCAGAAAATATGAATAGGAAAGCCAAGTGGCTAAGGTATCCCCCTACCGGGAGGGACACCGGGTAGTCAAATCCTAGAAGAATGGCAACTAAGATACCCCGTTCATGACACGTCCAGAAAGGTAAATCTGCTGCTTGGTCCTTTAACCGCAATACCCCTATACAGGGATATCCCGAGAACTACGAAAGGTAGCCCTTCAGTTACTGAATGGAGTTCGGTATTCCACTCAGACCTCCGAAACCAATCTCACGACTTCAACCCTCCTAAGGGAGAGGCCCTCTGATAAACCGGTTGTGACCGTGTCAAAAAATACTAGGGGATTTTGGTTCCCTAATAGACAACAACTATGTCTCAATTGTAAGTAACCGAGGGGTGTTTTTGGAAGCCTATCCCCCCGATCCTACCTAACTACAAAAATTCTTTTGTGTTCCCCAAGTGGGGTTAGAATGTTGGTTGAGTTAAGTAGTTTTTAAGTCTCACTTTGAATTAGGTGACAGATTGTGTGCTTGTGAGGTTATGAACCCAGAAGAGAAGTGCCAGGGCAGCTTCCTAACAATAATAATACTGAATGAAAAAAAAACTTTTACTATGCAAAATTATCTGAATAAACAATGCTGAATATTTTTTTTTTTGGTTAAAAACAATGCTGTAAAAAGGTAACAAGAATAATGGTGCAGAAAAGGCTGTAGGACTGCAGGTAGGATAGATGGCTGTGCAGGTGTAGGAAATATGGTAGCAAAGGGGCTGGTGTCAAATACAGAAAAAAACTACAGAAATCAGACCGCGGATCTGAGATAAAAAACAGCGGTCGGACTGCGGGTTTGAATGAAACAGGCGCGGTCGGGGCGCGGGTTTGAATGAAACAGGCGTGGTCGGGGTGCGGGTTTGAATGAAACAGGCGCGGTCAGGTCGCGGGTTTGAATGAAACAGGCGCGGTCGGGGCGCGGGTTTGAATGAAACAGGCGCGGTCGGGGTGCGGGTTTAAATGAAACAGGCGCGGTCGGGGTGTGGGTTTGAATGAAACAGGTGCGGTCGGGTCACGGGTAAAAAGGCTAAAAGGCGCGGTCTAATCGCAAATAAGGGCTGGAAAGGCGCGGTCGGAACGTGACTGTGAAGGAAAAAATGGCGGTTTATGGCAGCCGAAAACAATAGCCGAAAGGACAAAACGGGAAATAAACTAAAATAAAAACCAGCGGAGTCGCCAAAACTGTAGCTAGGGTTTTATCCCTAGCTTGTGCGAATGAGCACCTACTAAGGAAAATGGATTCCTTAGTAGCAGTTCAATATTATGTGAAATAAAAGATGCTAAACAGTAATAACAATTAATCTAAACATGTTCATGAAGCAAAACAGCAAAAAGTAAAGAATGATTTTTTTATTGATCTGACCTCCAATGTGGAGGTTGGTGAAGCCCGTTGCGCTGATCCGAGAGGTTGCTCCGAGCTCCAGTTGTTCCTTCTCTTTCTCCGATGGTGGAAATGGGCCAAAAGGGGCTCTCACGGTGAAAGTAGCTCAATGGTGAGCTAGGGTTTCAAGAGCAATTTTGGAAGAGGCAGGATACTTGTGATTGTGGATATGAAATGAGGGGTCTCCATCACTTATTTATAGTGGTGGAGTACCGGTTTTAGGGTTAGGGTTTCAGCTGTTTAGGGTTTTTTCCTCCTTTTCCTCATTATTTTATATTTTTTCTTCCTTTTTGGAGATTTTTTTCTTTTTTGGAGGAATTTTGGATATTTTTTGGAGGAAAAGAGGGTTTTATGGCCTTTTGAAGGTATTTTAAGCCTTTTGGAGGATTTTTAGATGGTTTTATGGATTTTTGATGGAAATATGGTAGGAAAATGGAAAAATGAGCCATGTAATGAGGTAGATGAGGTAGTGAACCTTTTTTGGGTGTTAACAGGTGGTGGTGACACCAATGGGAAAGGAGATGTCATGGTGGGATCGATAAACAACCCAGGGCCCACATTTAATGGTGGGGAGGCTGTTGTGTTTTCAACCACAGTGTTGGTTGCAGGGATGATGTTAGCATGTGTGGTCACCACTTGCGGCTCAATGGTGGTGATGGTAGGGATAAAGTTGGCAGGTGTTGTTAACCCTTGCGGATCATGGTAGGTGAGCTGGTCAACCGTCACAATCTTCCCTTCGTGGGGGAACATCATGAGGCGAAAGACAATTGATGCGACGGATCGTATGGCATACATGTAAGTCCTCCCATAGAGGAGGTTGTAGTCTAGTTGAGCGTTGATGACTTCGATGTCGATCAGGACTGTCTTCACGGCTAACGGGATGGGGACATGGGGGAGGATTCCTTGGGATTTAGTGGGGTGTCCATCATAAGCCCGCAGAGTCATGGAGGACGGTTACAGAATTGGTGATCCAAGCTTCTGCCAAACCAAGGTAGACATGATGCACATGGATGCCCCCTCATCCACTATGCATCGGTGCACAACCAAGTTTCAGATGGACACTAGGATTTGGAAGGAAATAGTGGAGGGCATGCGCAGCTCTCCATTCTCCATGTCGAATGTGATTAACTTGGATTTGGAGGGGTCTACTGCTCCTAAAGTGGCTAGTAAGGATTTTCACTACGTTGGGAATGTTTTAAGTACCTCAAGAATGGACATGGCGGTTGGCGTTTGGGCCAAATAATCCATAGTGCTATAGCTAACTGTAGCTCTAGCGGTGGCATTATTGGTGATTCTGCATATGGGGGGGTGTGGAAATGGGGGTAGCTGAAGGGGTAGGTTAGTTGTCTTAGACATGGATGCTGCTGATGAGTCGGCAGGTTCAGTGGTGGTACCGTACTGATTTCATCTAGTCTGTAAGTTGACCTCTTTAGTGGTCATGGCTAGCAGGTGGTGAACACCTGTTTCGGCCATGGGTGGTGCCCCCAGAGCATTGGGATTGGCTTAGGGAGGGGGTGCAGTTTCCACCAGTCCTTGGGCTAGCAGTGGGTTTTGAAGTACCATAGGAGGAGGCCCTTGAGGTGCCGGGTAGGGTGGTGCTTGGTTTGTAGCATTGGTATCTTGTTGGACCTCATTCTGAATGGCTTGATTGGCACGCCCCATGAGGGGACAATCGAATGTGTAGTGCCCATAGACCTCATAGAGTGTGCATGGTTGGTTTGTGTGCAATGGGGCATTCCATCTTCGTGCATTTGGTTGTGGGGGGTTCTTGGCCGGTTGGTTTGCCGTGACATTGTTGGGAGGATTCGGTTGTTGACTTCCTCCCTGCGGTTGGTTATTGCCTTGGTTGCGGGGTTGGTTATTCCTAGCTTTCCCTTGTTGATTGTTGGGGGCAGGCTGGTTGGGATGGTTTTTCTGTGCAAACACCTATCCCAATGGAGCGGGAGGAGTGGGGGTGGGGGCTTGAAATGGTTGCACTAGCGGTGCATAGTAGATTTGTGGAGGTGGTGGTATCACTAATGTGGGAATTTTCCCCACATACTACTGTATTGGCCAAGCCATGGCTTGGGCCTGCTGTGGTGGTGCAGGTTGTGCATAGGAAGTTGTCTCTCCGGATTGATACATCATTCTAGCATAGTCCAGAGCTTGGTTTTGGTAAGAAACATTAGCGGTGTTGCTTGGTTGCGGTGTAATAATAGGTGGTGTTGGTTGAGGCTGTGGTTGTTGGGAGACTGACCCTATGATGTTGTTTGTAGCATGGGATGCCCCCGATGCGTCGCGGTAGGAGCTACTTGGATGGGGAGAATTTGGAATGACGGTGTACAGGTATCTATACTGGGCATAAATGAGATCAAATTGTTGGGCCTTCAGTATGGCCTCTTCTTCAGATTGGGGACGTTCAGATGCGACGTCCTTTGCGATGGGCAAGAGCAAAGTTTTAAGGAACCAATCCAAGAAGATCCTGTCGTCTAGTTAGATTTTGCATAAGCTATGGCATCGCTGGCACTCATGGATATGGTCAGTTATGTGAGTGGTGATGCTTTCGCAGTAGGATAATAGGATCTCCACCCGCTCATCATATCTGACAGGGAGTTGGAAATAATGTAGGAACATGAAGGCTAGGGAGTTGAAGTCAGGGTACTTGGCTTGTGGTAGCTCAATGTACCATTTGGCCATGGCACCTGTAAGGGTGCATTGGAACCGCCTCAACCTAATGGAGTCGTCTACAATGCTATTGGATGAGAACCATAGATGGAATGTCATTATGTGTTTTTGGGGACATTCCCCAGCTTTTCCTTCAAACTTGGGGATGTCTAATGGCAGCTTAGTTGGCATGGGTGGCCAAAAATCTTGGTGGCGGATGGGGTTATTTGTTAATCTAGCCAGGTTAGGCAAGTTAAGGTGAGCCATGAATGGCATATTTTACCCCAGGTTGATGTGGGATGGGGTTGCAATGGTGGTGGGGTTTGCAAGTGCATAATGCATCTGCATAGTTGGGGGTGCTTGCGGTGGCACCATTGCAGATGGGCCAATGCCCCCAAGTGTTGTGGGTGGGATAGTATGAGTGGCAGGAACATTGCCCCCATGTATGACGGTAGGGGCAATGTAAGTGGGTGGTCCACTACCCCCTTGTGTGGAAGGAGGGGTAGTGTGTGGGGAGGGGCCACTGCCCCCATGTGTTGCAAGTGTGCCAGCTTGGCTAGTCACTATAGGTGGTGGCAGCTGGCTAATGACAGTCTACATGACTATGCTTAGGCCACTTTTTAGGTTGTGGGTAATAGGTTGTGATGTGGACATGGGTCCACTTGCTAAGGCTAGGCCAGAAAATGGATCCGGATTTGTATTAGCCATGGGGCTAGATGGTGCGGTGTGGAGGTTTGGTTCAGACTGATATGGTTCTGAATCAGAATCAGAGGCTGTGTGGCCCTTTGATGGTGTGGGAGATCACTAAGAATGGCTATGATGGTGCCAACTGAGTGTTCCAAATGATGGTGGTTCACCTCTTAGGCGTGAGGAAGAACATGGAGGATCAATTGTGTTAGATTTATGTCTGAAACTTGGTGGGAGTGAAATTTGGACCCCAGTTTTAGTGGCTTCCTATTAGCTATAGGTGGTCACTCAACCATGAAGACTACTAGAAGACAGCGCTTGGATTGTTCCTCATAGGTGTTTCTACTCAATCGCAAGGGGTCGTTTCCCATTTCGCTTGGCAATTCCTCTCAGCGGCTAGCTACTTTGGGGTTCCTGTGGTACTCCCACGGTTGAAGCAGTCAGGGACTTATGTCCTCAAAGACTGTAGAGTTGTTTGCTTAGTGTAAATTAGTAAATTTTAAGGCTTACTCAGTGTCATGAATTGAGTTGGGTTAATTAGCTAGTATGGTGTGGTTGTTTGCTTGTTTTTTCTAGTACTTGGTTGCTACAATATGATTTATGAATTCATCATGGTAGAGTTCATGTATAGTGGTTGTGTATGCAAGCATAAATAAACAAAAATTGTAAACAAGTACAGTGATTAACCCTGAACATTTGGTGGCCTAACTAGATGTCTACCTCACAGTGATATTCCCCTTCAACCAAGAGAAGGTGATGGGCTCTCAACACAATGGGACTAAGCCCATCCGTAGATCCTCAGGTCACCTCCTGGATGCTAGGTTGGTTAATAGGGAGGACGCTTAGCACCGTGAGAATCCCTCTTTATCTACCCCCTCTGCCTTCCAGGTCACTTGGTTTTAATGGTTTTGGAACAATATCATGGAGTGCCTAGATCTATACGAGCTTGCCCTTCGTCATATCCCAGAATACCCCAGAGGGTGATGGCTGGGTAGAGGAGGAAGGGGAAGTAAGATGGTTGATTTTAAGTTAATTGTAGTTAGACTATTTTCATTTTATTAAGCCATCATGGTTTAGTTAACATTCACACATTATTCATTAAATAAAATACATAAACTAAAAGTAGAAATTGAAAATGGCCTGCAATGGTGGACAAAGGTGGCTGGGATGCACTAACAGTCCTCTGAAACTGAAGATTATTGTTATTAATCTTAAATTAAATTTCTATTTGGCAAGCTGCACATTTCTGACCAAATCTAGCAAGGGGGCTGCGATATTTTTTCAAAAATGAGTGAGGGGGTCACACAGAATGCAAAAACAGCCGCAACCTGAGTTTCTGATATGAAGTTGCGCTTATAGGTGGATTAAGTGTGCCTTGGGCACACCTATTTTCTCATTAAGAGTGCCCCAGTCTCACCTTTTGCCCCGATAAGAGCACCCTGCTCCAGAATGGGGTTTTTTGGTGAGACAAAGTCAGGTTTGGCTGACAGTAACTTGTACTGGGGTCAATCTGACTTGGTTTTTCCTAGCAGAGGATTTGGTAGTAACTAAAACATTAAATAAATAGTATTTAAGACAGATTTAACAAGATATTTTTTGAAAACTAGGGTAAAATTGAAAAAACTTGAAAAAATGAAATTTTGGCCTAGGGATCATTGTAGGATCGACCTGGTATGGTCGCTAGTTCTGTAGCAAGGATTTGTACCTGCTACAGTGGCAGGAATGGCTCCCTTATGCCTATAGGGCATAAGGGTAGGTTCCTGCTATGGATGAATGCAGAAAAACGAAACTAAAAATACAAAAATCAGAATAGTAAACTACACTAAGCTAATCTAAAAAAGAAGAGTAAGCAAATGGAGCACAGTTGAACCCCTCTACACACAGTAGGTTAGGGTTCCACCTCCAATATCTGCAAAACAAACCTAAGCTACAATGGAGAAACCTGCAAATAATGTTAAACAAAACCTACAAGAAACAATGGTTAGAATTCAAAGCAATCTAAATAGCTAAGAAGTAAACACAAAAAACACACATATACCTTCTCTTAGTGGGTAATGGGCCACCATGCTCTAGCTCCTGGAAGCCTCTCTCTCTTGGTTGGGGGAGCAATGGCTCAAATGGGAATGGATGTGGAGGAGAGGGAATGTGGGTGGTTTGAGAGGCAAAGGTCTCAAAGCATCTGTTATCTACCTAAATGGCACTTCTCTGTCCGAGTGTCGACATTCCCTATGTTGGCACACAAAATGACATTTATGGATTGAAGATTGCCTAAAACACTATAGATGGGCATGTTATGAACTACATTTATCATCCATCCAGCTGGTTATTTTTACCTTTGAATATGTCAAGTGTTGTACGTGCCTTTTCCTATATGCAGCTCACATACATACGTGCCTTTTATTATGGAATGTTGCATGTTGTACGCAAGTATTTGTTATTGCATCCCACGTATATATCTGTATGCGGGCTCCCCTTAGAGAAACTCGCGTGTCATATGCAGGTTGCCAGTATTAATACCTGTGTACACCTTCCTTTGACATTAAAAATAATAAATTGCGATTATTTGAGATTTGTTAAGCCCTTAAATATAACCATCTTAACTGTCTCAACCTCCTCAACCCTTGAAACTGCCTTATTTCACTAAGTATAAATAAAGGCCTTGGGGAGGGCATTAATCAATAATACTTGGAGAGAAAAGTTATGCTGGTGGTCTCTATTCAGAAGTCTTTGGAGCACTGGAACTCAGAATCCTTTGGTTGTAGAGGAGTCCTTGTCTCAGGCATTGGGTTGTAATATGAACTCATTCACTATTGTTAATAAAGAGAATCCCTCTTCCATATGTGTTTTGGATGCCTTTCATGTATCATGGTTTGATGAATACTTATGATTAAGCACTATGTATATGATTTATCTAACTTATTTTATATACATGTATCATCTTGCACTTGGAGGATTTTCTCTTGACAGGTGAAGGAGAAGCATCCCTGAAGGCTTTGGAGGAGAAGCAGAGTGGAAGAGGACAAAGCTAGGATCAACCGTCGTGTATCAGGTGAGTCTATCCTATCCTCTTATTTCCTTTTCTGTACTCTAGAGTTGATTTCCTGCAAGTTTAATGAGTATTTTGGTAACCCCAGACTTTCAGTTATAATGTTTTTATTCCTGTACAATAGAATTGGTGACTCCGCTGGGGAACCCAGACTATTGTAGGTTGTTTCTGTCACCCCTGACTAGTCTTTGCCTTGAAGTTTGTGTGTGGTATTTTATTTTGGTTCATGCTTACCATAGTTTTTGAAATCCTTATGGATTTTTCTTTTTTTGAGAAAAATTTTGTACCTATACACAAGTTACTTTGATACAAAGTCGCATATAGAGGCATGCATACATGAGTTTCCCTCTTGGACAGTCATGTACAGTACGCGAGTTTCCCTTATACACAGTTGCGTACAAGCCTGGAAATAGGGATTTTTAGGATAGGGTTTTCTTGTCCCTGTCTTTTTGTAATTCCTATTTGTTAGTTGGATTTCTTTATGAATACTGTGCAGTTAGTCTGAAGACCTTGGTGACCACACTTGGTGCTTTCTCGTAAAGCCCTTGGGTTTCTTTTGTTTGGATTGTCTTCTGTTTGCATTTTGAAGTAGGTTGGCCTATTTGGGTTATAGGTTGAAGTGTCTCTGTTCGAATCAGTGATTAGGATTTTGGGCATTATTTTTCCAATCTATCTTTTGATAGTGTTTGGTTTGTCACTTACCTTTGTGAGTTTACAGTGATTTCTTGTCATTGTACACACCCAAGCTAGGGTTCCCAGTCTCCATTTGTTGGTTGATTCTTGGTTTTATTGACTTGTTTACTTCAGTTTGCTTATTTTATATAGTTGATTGGATCCAAGTATACTCAAGTTTAGTGCATTTTAGGTGCATAGTAGAGTTTGAGCATTTTTAAAAAAGTGAAAAGAAAAATATTTTCAAGTGTTTCTGTTTTCTTTTGCATAAGTAGTTTCATTTCAGTTTTAAAATACAATCTCAAAAACTACAAAAACATAGTCTTAGTTTCTCTTTATCACGTGCATTTGTTCATCAATATATATTTACAAAAAGAAAAAGAAGTTTTCTTTAATAGTGGTAATTTGCTTTGACAAAAATACACCTTTACTTTTTTATTCCTTATCGAGTAAAAAAAACCATAGTTCATCACTCCATTTCCTTTTGAGTAAGAAAAAGGCCTTTAAAATGAACGCAATAATTAAAATTTACTAGTAATTTTTATTTTTAGGGCCTTTCACCTACTAGCTTAGGATAGACTTGTGGGATAGGAAGTGCAAACTTCCCATAAGTTTTAAAATTCAGACGTAGTGGACCTTTCTTTAGGTAAATCCTTGACTTTATCAATTGTATCTGGGAAGCTCCTCTCAAAAGGGAGTCAAGCACGAGTCCGCATGGAGGCATTGGACTGAGGAGATAACCCTCCGGTTCCTTGTCAAAATGTAAATTATGACTTTTATGCATTTGGGGATTCTGTCCTAAATAGAGTTTCGAGCTCAGCTACCCTGCCCATGCGTACGAGTCAGGCTTGCGACTATCCCCCTAGACTGTTGGTATAGCTAAGGTAGCCTTTAGTCTCTTGACATTTAGGGTTCATACCTAGGTAAACCATAAGGATATTTTTGGTTCACCTTGGATGGGATTGGAAGGTAACCCTTATTGTAAGTGTGGGAGGGCAGTGGGTGATTCCTCTGCTTGTGCCTAAGAACCACTTCCAAGATGCCAAGTAACCGTTCTTCAGCTTTCTTTGGGAAAGCATATCTTTCACCCTTGATTGATTGTTTGAGGCTTTAGGATTTTTTATAGTGTGTGCTATGTGGTTTTACCTGTGTTTAGTTGGCCTTAAGGTTTGATTTGTTAAATTTTCAATCATGGAGGACCAACCTATAATAAGGTCAAGAAGGTTGCGAAGCCTTCCTCCTCTCATCACATTGGAACCTCCACCTCTACCCCAAAGGCAGAGACTAGACACGGACGGTTCATTTGAACCGGTAGGAGTAAGTGAAGTTCTAGGTGAACTGGAACTTATAGCTAAACATTTTGATCTTGATACAGTTGAGATAGAAGACTTGTAGACTGACAAGTTTGCAAGGAATTTTAACACACCCTTGACTGATTTAAATGATCCTGTGATCGTTCAGGTTAGACCTTTTGATTCGTCTATTTTAGGTGTCCTTATGGGTAGGATTATGTATTCTATGGGAGAAAGTTCTTTTGTGTTCACCTCATTCATTCCGGTTGAAGGGGTACTACCTTCCCCGGTAAGTGCCCCTAGATCTAGTATACCTTCTACACCTTTGACTCCAGCGAGCCGAGTGGTCCAACCATCGGTTCACTCAAACCTAGTAGGTACTTTTGGTGATATGGTTACTGGGATTCCTAGTATACCTATTGTTCCTTCTTTTTTTCCATACACTACCCAGAGTGGTCCGATAGGATCCTCGGTGTTCATCCAAGGATTTCCTTGGAATGGGGGGCAGATTCCTCGATCCACTCCATACGTAGGCCCATCACCTTCGTATGTAGGAGTGCATTTTGGGAACAATACCTCTTATGGGAAAAGTTTTCAAAATCTGATTTTGGCCCCGTTTATGAGCTCTCCCTTTTCATTGTTTAGCAGAGGGATATCGGCTCCTGTCTTTTAGACCCCAGTTTCGATTGGGATGGCCTGAGCTTCGTATACTACACCTCCCACACACAATCTTGTGGCTTATAGATGGAATCTGTTTCAGATTAATCTACCCACTTCGCAACCGGTGGCAGGGGGAAACCCCATATTTACCTATGGTCATTCGGGGGCAGGTCCCTCTAATCCCCAGGATGGCACATTTAGTACCCCGGTTTGACCCAAAATTCCATTCCTAGCAACGTTAAACTTTCCAGATTTGTGAAAGTTGATGAATGAACCGGTGAGGCATGACCCCTTGTGTCCAACTGTTCCCACCAAATTGCCATCGGACATCCCTAAATTCGAGGGTAAAGTTGGTGAATATCCTGGAGCTCATGCCACCACATTCCATTTATGGTGTTCTTTGAATTCATTGAATGAAGATTCAGTTAGGTTGAGGCTGCTCCAGAGAACCTTAACAAGTACCGCGGAAAAATGGTATATTGAATTGCCTTCTGCTACTTTCAGTAGTTTTTGGGACTTGGCTAGTGCATTTCTTAGCCACTTTCAGCTTCCGGTCCGATATGATTTCGGAATGGACTTGTTATCTACCTTTAGGCAGAACAAGGCTACCCACATCTTGGATTATATCCAAGAGTGGAGGAGGCGAAAGAGCCTTATAAAAGCCTCTATCCCTCCTGAGTTCCTTCTAGAGTGGTTCCTTAAATCCCTGTTGCCCTACATATCTAAGGACGTATCCACCTTAGGAGTGACAAATGAAGAAGAAGCCATTCTCAGGGCCCAGCAATTGGATTTGATTTATTCACAATATGGGATCTTGTATGAGATTATCCCTAAGGCACCGAGGCCTACGCACAATGCAGAGAAGCCTAAGCCTAGACCCCATGCCGATGGTGTGGTTGGGTCTGTTAACTCTCCCACCGTAGAGTATTTGGATAAGCAACTTCATCAGTTGTCTGTCAAGCAGTCTATGGTGGAGGCAGCAAAGGCTGCCCCCTCCCCCCAGAGTGCAAATGTTTTTGCACAAACCTCTCAGAAGGGCAATCAGCAGCCTGGTGGGAAGAAAAAGAGAGGAAAGAAAGGAGATGGAAACCAAAACAAGTAGAATCCCATGAACAATGCTGATGGGGGAATAAAAGAAAAGAATAAGGTTAAGTTCCTATGCAATTTGTGCCACTAGGACCACCTTACTCACCTTTGTCCCCTTATGGAACAAGCCCAGAAGCTTCTTAAATCTCAACAAATGGCTGTCTTGAAGGATCCTTTTCCCCAAGGACAGAACTCTACTTCAGCTTCTAATGTAGCAGGGGGCACTCAAAATGCCCCTGACCCAAACTATATCAACATGGTTCGATATTTGAATTTGTTACAGATGAGGAATAAAAATTATGAGAAAGAGACTTCTGAGAAGGGTAAAGATGTAGGTGAAACTCCTAACCCTCTCACGATAGAGAAACCTGCTGAAATTATGCCGAAGATACCGAAAGGTGTCTTCAAGAAGACCTTGCATAAAACTAATGCTAGGGATTCTTCAAACTACTCTGTGGTTGAAGATTTAGCTCAAACCCCATGTGTAATGTCAGCTTTAGAGATGCTACAGAGTTGTCCCACCCAGCGGGATGCCCTCTTAGCAGCTTTAGGCAGCATGGACTCATCGAGTATCATGGCGAAATTTCATTTGTCTGATGTTAAAATTCACCTACCTTACCATGTAGCCTTATCAATAGATGTCATCCATGGTGGAAAGACCAATGGAAGGGCAGTTGTTGATGAGGGTGCTTCTACACATGTTATGTCCTTGACCTGTTGGAAAGCTCTCAGATCCCCAGAGCTAGTCCCATCAAACACTCTACTTACTACTTTCAATGGAAGGTCCTTCTATCTGCATGGTCTCCTACCGGCTTTTGAAATTAAGCTGGAAGGAAAACCAGTGTCTATTGAGGTGGAAGTGATTGATGCTCCTTTGGACTATAATCTGCTTCTGGGAAGCAACTAGACTTATGTGATGTCCACTATTGCGTCGGCCATTTTTCGTGTAGTGGTTTTTCCACATGAGGGCAAGTTGGATACTATTGATCAACTTGATTATACTCAAAAAGGCTGTTTGGAGTCTAATGAGTCCGCTGTGCCATTGGTTGATTAGGTCAAACCTACTGCATAGAGCTTGGGGGCTGGAATGTACACATCACTGATGGGCACATTTGATCTTCCAGCATTGGTTATTTATATTGGTTCTACTAGTGTGGGGAGGTCCATAGCTATGATTGTTGATAGGACTAATCCTTGGGCTCTCCCTTCCCCCCATGAACCATAGGTTCCCTTATCGGCAGTGGAAGTAGCTTACCAAGATATCACTCAAACCACTGTTGATCCCATTCCAGATCCTCTAATAGTCTCGGAATATCTAGAAGAAGTCTATTTGCTCGCATGGGCGAAAAACTCTTTGCACTCTATATATTGTTTAGACATGGTTTTACCTTCTGATGAAGCCATTTTGGAAGCCATGAGTGGACGTGGTAAGATTTGTGAGGATCTTCATCATCGCTCCTATTTTCTTCCAAAACTAAGAAGAATAGAAAATCAAGAGTTTCATTTGAGACTGTCAGAAGATGTTGATATACCTATCAATCCCTTACCTAGGGAAGGAATGTTTGCCGAGGGGAATATGGCAAATATTTCCGCCACTATACCTATTAACATCTCTGTAAACCCTGATGTCATGGAAAACATATAAATAGGTGCAAATTGCTCTCCTGAAGAGATTGCTATCTATACTGCCCTGTTTAAGGAATTTCGCGATGTCTTTTCCTGGTCATATGAGGAGATTCCAGGCATTGATCCATCGATTGTTGAACACGAAATCCAAACATATCCTGATGCCAAATCGGTTCGACAAAAGTTAAGACCTGTTAACCCGTGCAAAGTGGTGGCCATGAAGGTTGAAGTTGAAAAGCTATTGAAGGCTAGTTTTATCTACCCCATAGCTTTGACAGAATGGGTATCCAACCCTGTTCCTGTTGATAAGAAGAAAGGGACTATCCGCATTTGTATTGAATTTAGAGACCTGAATAAAGCCTGTCCTAAGGACAACTATCCCACACCATTTATAGAATAGATTATAGATGCTTGTGCAGGAAGTGAGGTGTTCTCGTTTATGGATGGTTTCTCCGGATACAATCAAATTCAAATAAAACTGGAAGACCAACATAAAACTACTTTCATTTTTCCTTGGGGTACCTTCCCGTACAAGAAAATTCCATTTGGATTGAAAAATGTTGGGGAAACCTTTCAACGGGCTATGAACTTTGCCTTCCATGATATTAAAGCCATTGTTGAACCATACCTTGATGATCTGCCTACACATTCTCATAAGAGGATCCAACATCCAGATCATTTACGGTTGATATTTGAGAGATGCGGACATTATAAAATCTGCTTGAATCCCCACAAGTGTGTATTCTATGTCGAGTCAGGAATATTGCTCAGGTTCATTATCTCTAGTAGACGTATCCAAGTGGATCCATTAAAAGTTGAGGCCATTGTAAATCTGCCTCCTCCTCATTCTATCAGGAAACTTCAAAGCCTGCAAGGAAAGTCTAATTTTCTTCGACGTTTTATTGTTAACTATGCCAAGATTACTAAGGGTTTCATGTGCTTGCTCAAATAGGACACCCCATTTGTATGGGATGAAACCACACAACTTGCTTTTGAGGCATTGAAACAATCTTTCTTGTTGGCACCCTTATTGCGTTCGCTAGATTATTCTAGGGATTTTATATTATATCTGGCCACGTCTGAGTCGACCATTGGGGTAGTACTAGTCCAGGAGGACGATAAGCATATAGAGCATGTCGTTTATTATCTTAGTTGTGCTTTGGCCAGACTTGAACTTAGATACTCCCATGTTGATAAATTATCCTTAGTAGCTATTTATGTTGTTCAGAGGTTACGTCACTACATTTTACTAAGGATCACAATAGTAGTGGCAGATGTGAATCCGTTTCAATATGTTTTATCCCGATGGATTGTTGGGGGAAAATTTAATAAATGGATAGTCATTATTCAAGAGTTTGACTTGGATTTCCAGTCCGCTAAGTCTAAGAAGTCTTTAGTTTTTGCTGAAATTATAGGAAAATTTCCTACTGAAGAAGATGTAGCCGTTGAAGATGACTCGTTCCCAGATGAGCACATCTTATTGATATCCACCTCTGATGCTTGGTATGGGGATATTATTATATATCTCTAGACTTTTAAGTATCCTATAGCTTCCTCATAGGAGGAACGACATAAATTACACCTTCATGCCAAGAACTACCTCATCATAGGAGATACATTATATCGAAGAGGGGTAGATTCCATTTTGTGTCGATGCCTTACCCATGAGGAAGCAGAGATTGTCCTAAATGATTCCCATAGTGGAGCGTGTGGGGGTCATTTATCTGGGTTAGCAACGACCTAGAAGATACTACGTGCCGGTTATTTCTGGCCCACGATCTTCAAAGACTGTGTTGAAGCAGTGAAGCACTGTCATCCTTGTTAGCTTTACACCAGGAAAATGCGGTCACATCCTGCTCGATTATTTCCCATTGTTTCGGTAGGCCCCTTTATGAAACGGGGGATTTATTACATGACATGCAACCCAGCCTCGGCTGGGGGGCATAAATACATCATTGTCGTTGTTGACTATTTAATGAAATGGGCAGAGGCAATGCCTACTTTTAAATCCGATGGGGAAATAACAGCTTTCTTCGTATTCAATCAGATTATAGCATGGGTTGGTATACCCAAAGTGATTGTCACTGACCATGGCAGTTTTTTTCAAAATAGCATGATGACGGAACTGACCACTATGGTCGGATTCAGACAAGAACATTCATCTTCATACTATCCGCAAGCAAACGGTCAGGTTGAGGCTATAAAAACGAATTTAAAGGCTATCCTTAAACGTACAATTGATGCAGCCCGTTCTAACTGGCACATCATGCTATATCCTGCTCTTTGGGCCTACCAAACTAACGTAAAAACTACTATGGGTTTCTCCCCCTTCCAACTTGTTCATGGAGTGGAAGCAGTTACCCCGATTGAGTGTGAAATCCTGTCTCTAAAAATAGCTATTCATGTGTGACCTGATACGACAGAGCTTGAGGAATGTCTAGTACATTTAGAACACCTTGATGAATAGCATATAGATGTGCTGATCGCTAATCAAGCTCATAAGAATAGGGTCAAAAATCAATATGATAAATCGATCAAACCTCGGGTTTTCTCTGAGGGGGAACTTGTCTTGCTTTGGGACCAAGACAAAGAACCCCTGGGGGTAGGAAAATTCAAGGCCATGTGGTTAGGACCTTATGTCATGTCGAAAGTCTTAAAGAAGGGCACATATGAGTTAATTGATTTTGATGGGAACAAGCTGCCTAAGCCTAGAAATGGGCTCTACTTGAAGAAGTACTATGCTTAGGCTTAGCACCTTTTCTTGTAATTTTATTGTATGTATTTTTATGTGTATTAGGTTGTCAGTTTTGTTTTTTATACCATTTGATAGTTGTTGCAGATGTCTTTTGAAAGGTATATAGGGTTCACTGATGGCACCAGTCGCCACACTTGTAATCTAGCTTCAGCAACATGGGTCATTTACTCTCCCTCAAGACAACTAGTTGTCGTAGGAGGCGCTTGTTTAGGTCCTGCTTCTAATAATGTTGTTGAGTGTAGGGCCATAATTGAGATTCTATGGGATGCTTTGTCACATGGTATCACCTAGCTCAAGGTCCGTCTAGACTCTCAGTTGGTGGTCTCCCAACTCAATCGAGCTTATTAGGTTATTGGAAAGAAATTTTGAAGTTATTATATTCAATCACATTCCACGAAATCAGAATTCATTGACTGATGCATATGCTAATTAAATTTTAGATTGGAATCTAACACACATTTCATAAAAATATACAACATGCTCATAAAAAACACTTGTAAATAAACCAACAACAACATATATATATATATATATATATATATATATGTAAAATATCTGTCCATAGATAGGTCGAGTCTTTTCCTCAGATCCCGTCATAACTGTATAATATACAAAAATGTGGATCGCAGTCCATCAAAATGTCCTAGATCTAAGTAGGACCACCCTGGTCACTTGGACCACCTTCGTCCCCATGGTCTCTCTATACTCTGGCTTCCTCAGCCTCTTCAGCTTCGGCAACCCCCATAGCATCTATGTATACAAGCACTAATCTGACTACTTGCCTCAAAAGGTGTAAGCAGACAGGTGGAACTCCAACTACAAAATCTTGCATGATGTCTGGGATATGCTCTATCCACAAGGTGGGAACTCTTTGGGTCAGCCTGGCCAATTTTCCCTCTAGAACCCTAATCAGCCCCGGGTCTTCGCCTATGATAGGACGAACAAACATGCATGGATGCTCCTCAGGGTGGACCGGTCGAATATTTGCATTTTGACTTGTTTATAGGATTAAGACTTGTAAACATATGTATATATATATCATTTTAAAATTCATAAAAATTTTAAAAATGTTAAAAATTAAAAAATTATTTACCTAGCTCTCCCTATGCTCCTCCCAGAGGGAGGACAAGGTCTGGATCACCTCAAAAATCCATGCCGATATATGGAAACTAATCTAGTGTCGATAGCTGTCGCTCCCACCAGATATAGAAATCATCATCGTATACACTTTGCACTATGTCTCCTCCTCCTTGACGGAGGAAGATGTCTCCCCATCTGCTCAGCCTCTCAGACTGGTAGAGGTATGGTAGGGCTCAACCCTGGTACTCTCTCTCAAAGAAGGCAACCAATATGCTCAAATACCCAAAGTTATTTTGCCTTCCTCTCTTGCAATCAGAGAGTTGTCTTTTCATGATGGGGACAACTCCCAAACACCAATAATAGAGGGCACCATGCATACAATCCACCTCCAACCTCATTTGGTTTCGTGTAGCCAAGTGTAATGAGGAGGATCCTGCAATCCTCACGATGGTGCTCGTAAGTACCTGTAGTGTGAAATCACGGATATGTACAATAGGGACACAACTCCCTCTCTTCTGGGTACCTGGTGTGCAAAACACATCTATGTAGTTTTGGACACTTAAAGGGTCACCGCCCCTGCCGGTGCCCTCTAACTTGACCGGTGCTCCTCGTTGTGACAGACCAGTAATGAAATATATGTTCTCAGTAGTAATCTCCAAAGTCTCACCCTATAGGTCAAACATCCTCAAATCGTGATCCCAATAGTTTATCATGAACTCCAATAGGAGTACATTGGCCCGCATGGGTGATGTGCAAAAGAACTTTAATAACCCACTCGTTCACAATGCATGCATGGTGGGTGCACTTTGGAGCACTTCTTGGTCCATTGTTTCATGTTCACGTTCCCTCCATTCCAACACCATCTTCACACCTAGAAAAAAAAGTAATTTGATTCATTAATTTCTTATAAAATTTCAATTTTTTTTACTATAATTATCTTTTTATCCTTCACGCAGTACATGTGACTGTCTAGTTAGACATTTCGCATACTGTATGTGACTGTCTCTAAAGGAAACCCATGTACAGAATGCGTGTACGCGAGTCTTTACATTGTGAACGCGCATACGCTCCGTGACATGCTTTAGGATGCTTTTAATAATGAAATTGGGACTCAAAATTAATAATTTCTAGGATCAAAATGAAGAGCTCGGGGTGTAGGCTTACCTGCAACTTGCGGAATTTGATTTCGTCCACTAGATTGTCCACAATGATTGAATGAAGGTAGAGGTAAAAACTTGCTTTTTATGGCTAAAAATTTAAATGGTGAGTTTTGTTTTGATTTTGAACTATTTATAGAAATTTTATTTCTCAAAGTGGGTTTTTTCCTATAGTTTGAAATCTATTCAACTAATACCATATTTCTTTTTTCCTTGAAACAGGTTTTTCATCATTATAAAGTGTTTTTTTCTCCCATAGGGTGGTTTTTTCATTTCCAATGCATTTTTGGCATCTATACTCAATCCAAATTAACCTTAGCAATCAACATTTTTCCATGGACTATGGTATTATAAACCATTAGTTCCCTGTTTTTACCATTGTTCTTCCATGGATAGGACCCTTTTTTCATGAGTATCTTCCTTTAAAACCTATGTTGTTCTTTGATACTCATGCCGCAACTATTTCAGGTACAGGGGTATCCTTTTAGCTATTTTTCATGCCAAATAGAGCTTCTTTGGAATCTCTTTTTACAAGCTATCCCTTTATAGGACTCCCCACCCTTATGGAGTTTCTTTAGGCCCAGGTCTGACTCCTTCAAAATAGACTTGACTGCTGAGTTAACTTGTATGTTCAAGCTCTTTAAGAATATGTGAACGGCCATCCGCATTGGTGGTAGGTTATCTCTTTCTTGGACCATGTGGAATAATACAAGAAAGGATCCCTCTCTTTTCTATTTTGAATTGAGAAGAGTATTCTTAGGCATAGTTTTATCACTTTTCCAGACCCAAGGGACTAAATTTACGGAAAAGGAATGCCCGGTATGAGCTTAGTTTTCTCTTTTTTGTGCTCTGGACCTAAACATGAAAAATATTCTGAGTGTACTTTGTGTCTTTTTCATGTGCTCGTTAAACACTTAAGAACAAAGCAATAAGTTTATTGTTGTAAGCCCCATTTCTCATAATCAAATGGATCTTTTTGAGTGATCTTGCTTTTCTTCACACTCATAAAACTCAAGCTATTTTACACTGTTTTGGAAGGAGCGTTGGGTAGGTGGTAATTTAACCTTTTTCGGACCTCCCTGACTAAGTACAAAAAAAGGTTCACCTTTTCTTCTACGGAAGTTAAGAGAGTTCTTCTGTGGTATGTTTTATACTTTTTCGGCCTCAGGAGACTAAATTGGACGAAAAAGGACCCCCCCTGGAGTCTTCTTTGGAGTTTTCAGACTCTCTAAATGTGAAAACACCAACTAAGAATGTACTAGTTCGGGCTCATTAAATCCACGAATCAGTGACACTATCAAGCATTATTTTCCCTTCTCTTCAAGCTTGTTAAAAAATGAAGAGGGATCCGAGTTGACTTTCCTGGACTCTTTAAAATTTAATAGGGAAGGAAAGGAAGAAGTTTTCTCTTGTTTTTAGTAGTGGCAGCATGTCATTTTTGAACATAGCACTCTCTATATTTTTTGATACCCATGTCTCAGTGTTTACTTTCCATTCAACTATTACTTTGAGTTTCCTACTCCTCCTCTTGTCCGTTATACCTGGGGAATATGATCATGTCTCCTACATGCTAGATAATTCTAGTTGTTCTATCTATGAGTTAAAAAGCTTCCTTGGGTCATCTCTATATCGTGCTCACTATTCAAGGACTTAATTCAATGTTTGATCTATATCCTAATCCCATCATTGTCATATCTGTTATCTATTGTGTCTCCCTTCTTTTACCCAGTTCCTAGTCACTCTTGTGATCCGTTGGAGGATCTATTTCCTTCCTTATCACAGCATGGTTCTGTTTCAGTACTTCTTGATGACGAAGACCTAGAGTTTTGACGATCGTACCTCAGGATTCACTTTCATCATTGGTGAATTCATTTGCTTTAGTTGTCAATTATAACCTATTGATTGACAAATTGTTGAATCCTTTCCATGTTTGACTTCAACCTACATTTATTCACATGGCTTGGATTGTACTGGTTCTTTGGGATTGTTTATGAAGACCTTAATTCCTCACATTTGAACTAAGTTGTGCAAGATTATGTTCCATTTATGTACACAGCTTCTAGATCTTTGAAGACTCATCATTATTGTATATTGTGGCTTCGATCCACCTTTGTAATATATGTGGTTTTGTACCCGTATCATATGATGTACACAAATCTTGTAAAGGAGCTAGTGTTCCAGTATATTGAACATATCATCCTTATATATGACTTTGTATATGACATTATTATGTATTTGTTTCAGGTACTTCCTCTGTTTCATTAGATTTTTGAGTTCTCCAAAGATAAAGATTACAATGTATTTTGACCACCGTTTCCCTCTAACCTCACACATTAGGGGGCATCTGTTATCTACCTAAATGGCACTTCTTCGTCCGAGTGTTGAAATTCCCTATGTTGGGGCACAAAAGGACATTTATGGATTGAAGGTTTCCTAAAACACTATAGATGGGCATGTTATGAACTACATTTATCATTCATCCAGCTGGTTATTTTTACCTTTGAATATGACAAATGTTGTATGCGCCTTTTTCTATATGTAGCTCGCACATACACGCCTTTTATTATGGCATGTCACGTGTTGTACGTGAGTATTTGTTATTGCATCCTGCGTATATATATGTACGCGGGCTCCCCTTAGAGAAAATCACATGTCATACGTGGGTTTCCAATATTAATACCCACGTACACCTTCCTTTGACATTAAAAATAATAAATCATGATTATTTGAGATTTGTCAAGCCCTTAACTATAACCATCTTAACTGTCTCAACCTCCTCAACCCTTGAAACTGCCTTATTTCACTAAGTATAAATAAATGCCTTGGGGAGGGCATTAATCAATAATACTTGGAGAGCAAATTTATGCTGGTGGTGTCTATTCAGAAGTCTTTGGAGTAGTGGAACTCAGAATCCTTTAGTTGTAGAGGAGTCCTTGTCTTAGGTGTTGGGTTGTAATCTGAACTCATTCACTATTGTTAATAAAGAGAATCCTTCTTCCATATGTGTTTTGAATGCCTTTCATGTATAATGGTTTGATGAATACTTATGATTAAGCACTCTGTATATGATTTATCTAACCTATTTTATATACATGTATCATCTTGCACTTGGAGGATTTTCTCTTGACAGGTGAAGGAGAAGCATCCTTGAAGGCTTTGGAGGAGAAACAGAGTGGAAGAGGACAAATCTAGGATCAACCATCGTGTATCGGGTGAGTCTATTATATCCTCTTATTTCCTTTTCTGTACTCTAGAGTCGATTTCCTGTAAGTTTTATGAGTATGTTGGTAACCCCAGACCTTTGGTTATAAGGTGTTTATTCCTGTACAAAAACATCCATGGGAAGCATAACAATAGGCAAGGGAGAAGTGTCTTGAGAGTGACCCCCCACCCTCCTTTTATAGCTTTTCCAAGGGGTTTTAGGGTTTTAAGCCCTTGGTCAGGGCTTTATCCCCTTTTGCCCTAACTTTAGACCCTTTTAGGGTTTTAGCCCCTTTTTGAGGGATTTAGCTCCTAGGGGTCTATTTTGGGCTCCTTTTTGGGGTTTTCAGCCCTTTTCTTCATCCTTAGGCTCTTTTGGAGGTGTGGGGGTCAAATGGAAGGTCTTATAGAGTGAAATGAGTGTTGTGAGATGGTGTCCTTGGGTGGTGTATGTTGATGTAATTGTAACTTTGAAATGTATTCATCTGTATTTCTTATGTATTGTAACCTGATGTTTATTCCGAGATGTATTGTAATGAATTTGAGTCATTTCATACCCCGATGTTTATTTCGGGAAGTTTCTATAATGAGAAAGTCATGTCAAGTCATTGTGTGTAACCCTCCTATTGGTCAAGGGTTAAAGTCCCCACAGTTGTGGGGCCCTTAGGTTATTAGACTATCCTAGTGAAGTTGACCCTAAGTGAGTGATTGTAAGTCGGGGAAATAGTCCCCACCATTGTGTTACCCTCCTATTGGTCGGAGGAGGCAAAGTCCCCACAAGTGGTGGGGCACTAGGGTTATTAGACACTCCTAGAGATGTCGGCTCTAGTAAGTAATTGTTAAGTGAGGCCGACATGTTGAAGTGCACCTCAAGTGAATGCAAGAATATAAATAGAGAGTGATCCTCTCTATTTATCTCACTTGCAACAAACACACTCACTCATTGGGGCGCATGAGTGAGAGAGGAGAAGCTCTCTCTTAGTGTGTGTGAGAGAGACTGCTGCTGTCAGGAGTGCATCTTACTGTTTTGGGGTCTTACCATTTTGTGCTGATTCTATCTCTGAGGAAGTTGCAGGGTTTTCTCATTTATGGTTTCCCTAAGGAAAATTCTTTGTGTCTCTTGTCTCTTGTGTTGTGCTTATGTTTTATTGTTGTGCTTGTTATTCTCTTAGTGAAAAGATCCTAAGATCATAATGCTAGCTTGAATGATGAAAAAATAACATGGTATCAGAGATAACCTGAGAAGAAGACATTGTGTAGCTACAAAATATAGGGATTATTACTTTTTGGATCTCTTTTCACAATCCATCAGCCAAAGTATGCTAGGATAACTCTCCATTGAAGGGCGCATCTTTCTGTCGAAGCGGAATTCGATTCTGAGCATTTTCAGTTTTTGATGCAGAAATTAGGGCTTTCTATAGAAGAGGAATTTTTGAGTGAGCCTAGCATAGGATTTTTCTCCTCATAAAAACTTAATTTTAGAGACCTGGATCAATATATTTGCTTGGGTGAAACTTCGGGAAAGTCAAATCCTAGTTTTACCCCGAGCTAGAAAAACCGTAAATACTAAAACTGCTAAGTTTTGGTAAATTCACTATATTTAGATATTGGCGAAGGCTCAAGTGCTGAAAATTGTATATATATAATATAAAATACTTATGTACACGATTTCCAAAATTCAGACTCATATTCACTATATTCTGGGAGATATCATCCCTCCAAGTTAGGGTTCCAGCCTCTTCCAGATATCATCCCTAAACAAGACACCTGGGGAGAATTGCAATATCTTGGGATACAGAGGTCCAAATGGAATTCCTAAAGATGTTCCATAAATTTCATGGAATTTTGTTTTGTTTATACAAGTATTGGACTCAGAAGATGAACCAGTGACACGTGGCATGTCGTACAACTTTGTTGTTCTGAACAGTACTGTAATAGGTCACCTTGGGAAAAGGATCATAAATCCCAAATGGTGAAACCAATTCTGATGAAGCATATGTTTTTGGATCAGGGACATTCTAGTTTACCTCAGCAATAAATTTCAGACATAGAGGAGTAGTAATTTTGGAGATATCATAGAAATAGTAATAGGCATTTCTGCAGAAGAAATTGGAAAAGTAGGGCTTCCTGTTCCGCGAGCTTCCCTCCACTGTTTTTAGAAAAGGAGTACATTGGACAGCTCCATTTGAAGAGATCTATCTGTCTATCCAATTAGATCTAAAAGATTCCAAGTTTTTAAAATTAGGGTTTCTGTGACAAACCCTAGATCAGCCAACTATAGAACGAGGACGGACACCTTAAATCGGTAAATCTAATATTTTGCTATTTCCATTTGAGGTTCTCATTTGAAAATGATCTATCACATCAGCTTGATGATAAGCTTTTTGAATTTGACAACTTCCAAGAATGGAAGTATATGATCTCTCTAAAGAAAATGAATTGGACACCTACATGAGTAGAGAGGTTCTAGTTCCAGAGGGAGATGAGGCTAGAAGCCTTACATAAGAAGAACTTGGTCAAGGCCAAGAAGATCATAGTTGATTCAGTCATGGATCAACTTGTACCACAAGTGTCTTCCCTAAAGACACTAATGAGGTTTGATTCCTTGACCAAGCTATTTGAAGGGAAGAACATAGATCATAATATGACCTTAAGAAATCAGTTGAAGAATGTGAAGATATAGAATGTAGAGACCATGCAGTCATAAGGGTATCTCAAATCAAAGAAAAACTTGAAGTAGTAAAAGAAGAAGCAAAGAATGTAGAAGTGGTGATGGCCACCTTGAATGGCCTCTCAGGATCATGGGATTCATCCATGTGAGGAATGTGTGCCAGAAGGAAGTGATTACTTTCAGCATACTCTGGAAAGAAGAAGAAGCTCAACTCATAAAAATAAAAGAGAATATGGGAGAAATTGAAGATCAAGCTCTCACCATCCAAAGAAGATCCCTCAATCGACGAGGAATATGAAGATCTCAACTCTTGAAGAACTTATTATCCACCTTAGCATTTGGATAAGAAACGATGCTATTATGAATGAATAAGACGATGAAGTTGAAGGCTCAAGAAGAAGTATACCCACGAAACAAATAAAGATAAGTATTCAATTGTCATTTCATGATACTATGCATTTGTTTATATTCAATTGATATATTATGCATGATAAGATGTTTGCATTAATGACAGTATAGTACTAATATGCATGTGATGGGTAAGTAACTCATGGTTCTATACAAATCTCCATTGCTACTTTTCTAGAATGAAACCTATTTGCTGACATATTGGATTAGTGCACAATCTCAATGTTGTCCTGGTAGAGATGGAAGGCATCTAGAAAGTTTCCGTGAGATATGGATGGATGTTGTATTGGCTAAAATAGTTGCATGATCATATAGTTATGCATAAGAATTTTTCATTATGAATATACCTTATGAAATGTTCCTAACCATACAACTACATTTTACTTGTAGGAAAGATCGCATACATAATCACCTAAAAGCAAAGAAGAATGAAGACTTGTTCCGAAGAACAAGTGACGACAGTTCAAAGACAAAGAATAATATGACGAGTGCAGCGAAATAATTAATACAGAACCTTCAAGCTATGAAGAAGTAACCAAGAAAAAAGGGAATACCAGTTCAAGAAGAATGATGTCTAGGATGCAGTATCGACACATGAAGAGAAGTTCGCAGCTCCATCATACAGTAGATGGAAACATTGTGGGATAAAAAGCAAGATTCATAACACGAGGCTTCTCACGAAAAGAAGGCCTAGACTACAAAGAGACATTTGTAGCCAGTAAGAGTTGAAACACATACATGATGAGCTTGATGAATATCTTAACCTTTGCTACAAGGTTGATAAAGGATGACAAGCTCACAGATGGATGTGAGAAGAACTTTTGAAAAAAGTTCAAAATAGAGGATCTTGGTATCCAATGATCCTAGATGGATACTACTTGTCACTCCAGTATAGAATGTTTTAGTGCATAGAGTATGGAAGACAGAGGGAGTATGATGCTCCGCTTCAGAGGGAGTGACTGCAGAAGATCCTGAGGTTTGACATGGTACGACAGGATGGATAGATTACTGATGATTCTAGGATTTACTGAGAGTAAAGTGGATTCCAACCTTTGCTTCAAGGTTGAAGATGGAAGACCAGTGATGCTCCTATTATATGTTGATGCACTATTTTCTAGGCATGGAGGTGTGTACAAGGGAAGTATGCAGTAGAGATCCTAAATTGGTTCAGGATGATGGAATGCATGACCACACCTATGGCATCGAACCTGAAGTTGTTAAGTGATGCTTCATCAGAGATGGTTGATGCTACGATGTATTGATAGATGATTGGGTCCTTGATGTACCTGAGACCAGATATTTACTTTGCTATGAACGCATTGAGACATGTTCACCTGATGGTTTCAAAGAATGCAGGGGTACAGGTGATTATGGGCTCAAGTATGGTGCGAATCAAAAGATTAACCTGGAGGGTTATGTTGATTCAGATTGGGCAGGCAGTGCCATCGATAGGAAGAACACTTCAGAGTGTTGCTTCAGTATGGGATCAGGTGTGATCTCTTGGTTTAGCAGGAAGCAATCCTGTGTGGCACTGAGTACAGTTGAAGCAGAGTATGTCACAGCTTGTTCAGCTAGTTATGAGGTAGTATGGCTGCGGAAGCTACTATCTGATTTATTTGATCTCCAGATGGATGCTACTTGTATACATTGTGACAACTAGAGTTATGTGAAGTTGTCAAAGAATCCAGTGTTCCATGACAAGTCGAAGCATATCGAGATCAAGTATCACTATATCAGGGATATGGTGTAGAGGGGAGCAGTGAAGCTCCAGTATGTTGATACAGAGGAACAGATAGCTGATGTGTCGACGAAACCATTGGCCAGAGTGAAGTTCGAGTACTTTAGGGAGAAGATTAGTGTTCTCCAGATCAAGGTTTCCTCCAAGGGAAAGTGATGAGTCCCATAGCCATTTTGACATGGTGAGAGGATTGGTTCCTTCCATGGTCAGATGTAAGGGCTGAACCATTTTGTCATGGCTAAAGGATTAAGTTCCTCCCATGGCATATGTGAGTGCTGGCCATTCTATAAAGTAGGACAGATGTAAGGGCTACCACCATTCTGATGAGTAGGTCAGATGTAAGGGCAAAGCCATTCTATCATGGCTAAAGGATTAGGTTCCTTCCATGTCAGATGTGAGTGTTGGCCATTCTGTTGAGTAGGACAAATGTAAGGGCTACCACCATTCTAACGAGTAGGTCAGATGTAAGGGTAGAGCCATTCTATCATGGCTAAAGGATTTAGTTACTTCCATGTCAGATGTGAGTGCTGGCCATTCTGTCGAGTAGGACAGATGTAAGGGCTACCGCCATTTTGACGAGCAGGTCAGATGTAAGGGCAGAGCCATTCTGTTCATGGCTAAAGGATTTAGTTCCTTCCATGTCAGATGTGAGTGCTAGCCATTCTGTCAAGTAGGAAATATGTAAGGGCTATCGCCATTCTAATCAGTAGGTCAGATGTAAGTGCAGAGCCATTCTGATGAGTAGGTCAGATGTGAGTGCTGGCCATTTTGTCAAGTAGGACAGATGTAAGGGCTACTGCCATTTTGATGAGCAGGTCAGATGTAAGTACAGAGCCATTTTGACGAGTAGGTCAGATGTGAGTGCTAGCCATTCTGATTTAGGATGAGATCCTACATAGATATAAGGGCTACCGCCTTTCTGACGAGTAGGTCATATGTGAGTGCTGGCCATTTTGATGTGACTATAGGATTAGGTAATATATGATCAGATATAAGGGCTACCTCCTTTCTAACGAGCAGGTCAGATGTGAGTGCTGGCCATTCTGATGAGTATTTCAGATATAAGGGCTACCAAAGACCTAAGAGGAGGTAGGAATACACCTAGCATGAAAGAAGGCTGGCTCTGTATAACTTCCTATGATGAGAAGAATCATGAGATAGCACACATGATGATGACCAGGTGAGATCTAGATCAAGCTATGATCCAGATCCAGTTATGATGACTTTGAGAGATCCAGATCAAGTGATGATCCAGATCCAGTCCAGTGATGATGATCTAGATCGAGTGATGATCCATATCCAGTGATGATGATCCAGATCGAGTGATGATCCAAATCCATTGATGATGATCTAGATCGAGAGATGATCCAGATCCAGTGATGATCCATATCGAGAGATGATCCAGATCTAGTGATGTTGTTCTAGATCAAGTATGATCTAGTGATGATGTTCCAGATTGAGAATGATCCAGTGATGATGTTCTAGATCGAGTATGATCCAGTGACAATGTTCCAGATCGAGTATGATCCAATGATGATGTTCCAAATAAAGTATGATCTAGTGACGATGATCTAGATCGAGTAATGATTCAGATCCAAATGAAAGATGACTTGAAGATGAAGATGACTTGAAGATGAAAAGGACTTGACAATGACCCAGATGATACAGAGAAGAATACTTGTGCTAATAAATTGTGTTGAGAGAATACCTTCCTAGTTAAGAGGGAGTGTTGATGTAATTGTAACTTTGGAATGTATTCATCCATATTTCTTATGTATTGTAACCCGATGTTTATTCTGGGATGTATTGTAATGTATTTGAGTCATGTAATACCCCGATGTTTATCCCAGGAAGTTTCTATAATGAGAAAGTCATGTCAAGTCATTGTGGGTAACCCTCCTATTGGTCAAGGGTTAAAGTCCCCACAGTTGTGGGGCCCTTGGGTTATTAGACTATCCTAGTGAAGTCGACCCTAGTTGAGTCATTGTAAGTCAGGGCAATAGTCCCCACCATTATGTTACCCTCCTATTGGTCGGAGGAGGCAAAGTCCCCACAAGTGGTGGGGCACTAGGGTTATTAGACACTCCTAGAGATGCCGGCTCTAGTAAGTAATTGTTAAGTGAGGCCGACATGTTGGAGTGCACCTCAAGTGAACGCAAGAATATAAATAGAGAGTAAGCCTCTCTATTTATCTCACTTGCAACAAACACACTCACTCATTGGGGCGCATGAGTGAGAGAGGAGAAGCTCTCTCTCAGTGTGAGAGAGAGATACCACTGCTATTGGGAGTGCATCTTACTATTTTGGGGTCTTACAATTTTGTGTTGATTCTATCTCTGAGGAAATTGCAGGGTTTTCTCCTTTATGGTTTCCCCGAGGAAAAATCTTTGTGTCTCTTATCTCTTGTGTTTTTTATTGCTGTGCTTGTTATTCTCTTAGTGAAAAGATCCTAAGATAATAATGCTAGCTTGAATGATGAAAAACTAATAGTGTAGGCCATTGAGAGCTATGTGGGGTATTTTTGGGTTAACAAATGATTTTTCACCAATTACCTCTGATGGGAATATTCTACTAAGTGTTCAACTCCAAGTCCTTTATTCACACTTAGAATAATGTACTTAGATACCTAGGGAATCATTGACATCAATGGTGATATCCCTCACACTTGTTAACAGTCACATATCAATGACTGGTAATCAAGTTGTTTCTATCGTGTTCGACATCATGAAATCTATTCACATTGTTAGAATCATATCGTTGGGGATTGGAATGAAGACCCTGAGTGGTTAGGTATTAACCTGAATATGTTCCTATCCTCAGGCTGTGATGGAGTACTATTTGAATTTATGACATGGATCCAAATTGTATGTTCGGTGGTTGTGTCTAGTATTGAGTCTGTATAAGATGGATCCATTTTGTATTTTCCGTAGCCATGTTTATTCTTTAGTATTATTGATCATGGATCTACAATGTATTCTTGGTAGCCATGATGTAGTCATAGCACATGAATCTATAGTGTATTGATATGTAGCCATGATTGAGTCAGATAGTTGGTCACTAGTCTTGCATCAAATGTAAACTCATATCTCTTTTTTCTCTGATATTGGGTCGACATATATCAAATTATAACATCCCTCTAGCTTCATACTTTGTGGGGAATTATCTTGCACCTAAAATCTATACCAATTATTCAATATCTCAAAATCACTGGCCAATAATTATTTTGGATCCTTTTTCCTTATTCCTATATTGGATGGCACACTTGTCCTTCTGACACAAAGCTCCATCCATCCCTGGCACTTGTTTCACATTGACAATAGGTGTCAGTGGTGCCCTTTCCTTTCCTACAAGGTGTATCAACGCACTTACCATTCTTGTAAGGAGCATCATCTAGCTTGAAAATGAAAAAATAGAAGTTTCGAGAAGCTTTCAAGCAAAATATCTCATGGAGGATGATCCTATATACTTGGGAGGGTTGGCACTTGAACCCCTATCCCATAGGAAACATTCCTTCTTCTCTTCCATAAATATCTCAACTCATTTTGGATTTCCTTAGCCTATAAAAGAAAGCTTCATGGATCATGTGAGGGGAGACCAAGAAGAGCATCCTTATGCTGTTGGACTGAATTCTGGTGTAGAGGTAAATTTGAGAGTCATGTGAGAAAGAGTTTGTACTAGTTGAGTGGTATGTGAGTGTGTCAAAGACCTTATGGAGACACAGCTATTGTCATTAAGGATTTGGTTCTATCTTTCTCTCTTCACTTTTTAATACAAAAGTGTTTCCATTTCCCATATATGATTTATGTCAATATTGATCATTTATTATTAGAATCCTTGATCACTAATATAGATTTTGTATTTATCTTGTTACTCTCATCCTTTTTCTTGTTTCTTGTGTTTCCTTACAGGTATAATAGATCGTATCAAGATCAATGAAACAAAGACAGAACTTCTAGATCTATGGTAAGAGAGTTATTTATTCAAGTAGACCAATCTTCTAGGGAAAGGATATGTTGATGTGTCTTTTTGTTATAGAATTGTACCATACAGGCTGGAGGAACAAGAGGTGTCCACACTAGTTACAGTATTCCTACAAACAAGAGTAGGGGAGAGAGAGGGAGGATATGGGTAGAGAGAGGGGGATAGAGGGAGAGAGGGAGAGATGGTGGGTGTTAAGGATTTGGAGGAGAAAAAAATTAGTGGGGATCCATGGTAGGTGTAAGCATAGGAGAGGGAGAGAATGAGGGAGTATTTTAGTAAGGGTTAGGAGGGAGGGGGGCTAGTTGTAGGCATGGGATTAGGGGGGTGAGAGAGAGAGATAATGGGGGGTTACTAGGGTAGGTCAGAGAAGGGGGGTTGTGGGAGATAAAACGATATAGATCAACTTGGTTAGGGGTTTTACGAGTAGTAGGGAAAATAAAGAAGGGGGTATATTTGAGGAGTTATGGGGTTGCAAGTATAGAGAGAGAGAGAGAGAGAGAGAGAGAATGAGAACTGGTATGGGGGAGTGTGGTTATGAGAGAGATAGGGAAGATGTACCCAGGGGTAGGATTATGAGAGAGATAATGGGAAGTAGGGGTAAGGGAAGTTGAAGGGGGTTGAGGGAGAGAGATAAAGTGGGTAAGGATAGGGGGATGAGGAGTGTGGTCTTGGGTGTAGAGACAGAGATAAATTATATGGGTAAAGAGAGAGGGAGAGAGGCCAAGTGTTAGGAGATTTTGGGAGAGAGATAGGGGTGGGTTTTAGGGGTAGATGGGAGAGAGAGAAGGGGGTCATTAAGGGTTAGGGAGAGAGGGTAGAGAAATAAAAAGGGAGGTTGGAAGCTATTTTTGGGGGAGGAAGTAGGGAAGTGGGTCCGTGTGTGTGTGTGTGTGTGAGAGAGAGAGAGAGATGGATGTTAAGAAATATGGGAAGAGAGATAAAGGGGTGGGGGTTGGTATAGAGAGAGAGATAAAGAGGAGGAATTTATTAGGGGTAGGAGGAGGATGGGGGATATAGGGGAAGAAGTGTTAGAGGTCAAGTAGGTTAGGGTAGAGAGAGATGGAGATAGAGAATTTGTTAGGGGGTTGGGTAAAAGAGAAACATGTGGGGATTATGGATATATGGAGTAGAGCAGAGAGAGAGTGAGAGAGAGAATATTAGTAAGGGTTATGGGGAGGATGGGGAGATACATAGAGGGAGGAGGGATGTTAGTGGTAGTTGTGGGAGTTTGGTGGTGATTGTGAGAGAGAGAGAGAGAAAGAAGCAATGAGGGCTATTAGAGAGGAGGGGCAAAGAGAGAGGGGTGGGGTTATACTTAAAGAGTGGGTGTGTTTTGTGTAGAGAGAGAGAGGGGATGCAAAAGGGAAGTGAAAGAGAGAGAGAGAAGAGGTGATTAGGGGTAGTAGGGAGAAAGGGGGTTGGGAGAGAGAAAGAGATAGTAATTGAGGGGGTTAGGGGTTTATAGAGGAGGATGGAAATTAGAGAGAAGTGGGGTTATGGAGAGAGAGAGAGAGAGAGAGGGGGGGGGGGGTTAATGGTAGGATTAGGAGAGAGAGATAAAGGGGGTTTAAGGAGAGTGAGGGAAGTTAGAAGTAGAGAGAGAGAGGGAGGGATGTAGGGAGATGGGATTGGTGTTAGTGGGTTGGTGGAGAGATAGTGGGGGTTAGGGGTAGGTGAAGAAGGGAGAGAGAGAATGAAATAGATTATATATATGGGGATGAGGAGTGGGGGCTTAGGGGTAGAGAGAAAGAGAGAGAGGTGGGAGTGGAGGTATAGGTATATAGGGATAGAGATAATGGGGTTATGGTTAGTAATAGGGGGACCATTAGTAGAATCATAGAGAGAAGGGGGTGCTTATGGATAATGGGAGTGAGAGAGATAGAGAGAGGGTGTTAGAGGGTTGGGGGAGAGAGAGATGAGTGGGGTTTAGGGGTAGGTAGAGGATTAAGGGAGAGAGAAAGTAAATGAGATATGGTTTTAGTAGTATATAGTGAGAAGAGAGGGGAGAGAGAGGGAGGAGGGAATTTAGTTGTAGTGGTTAGAGTATGGGGATGAGTGAGTGAGTGTTAGAGAGAGAGAGAGAGAGAAGGACAGAGAGAAGGGAGTTTTTGGGGAGTAGTGGAATAGATAAATGGGTTGGGGTTAGGGATAGTTATATTAGTATGGGTT
>LPNX010973226.1:133197-169961 GCA_001517045.1 Pseudotsuga menziesii
GGAATAGTAGTGTAGTTAGAGAGAAGGGGGGTATTTTTTAGGAGTGTGGGGGTGTGGAGTAATGAGAGGAATATTAAGAGAGATAGGGGGGAAGAAGATAGAAAGAGAGGTGGTTAGTGATAGGAGTATGGGAGAGAGAAATAGAGGGAAGGGTTTAGGGAAAAAGAGGGAGGGTAGGGGGAGTGTTAGAGAGAGAGTGGGAGAGACAATGTATGTTAGAGGGTTTGAGGAGAGAAAAAGGGTTGGGTTTTAGGGGTAGGCTGAAGGGTAGGGAATACAGATAATATATTAGGATATCCCTCTTAGGATACCCAAACCAACCAAGAAAATCATTTTGGCCATCTTTTTTGAGCAATAAACTAGGAACAACACTCAGGGAGATACTATGCATGTGTCGTCTAGGTAGTTAGGTATTTAGGCAAGGGTATGGTCCCAATCCTCCTTGATGCATTTTACTTTTGGACCCTATGGTATATCATGAGTTGTGACAACTTGATAATCCTAGTGAGGAACCAAATTTCACCATTCCCTTCTCTCATTTAAGTTTTCTTGTGACCTTAGCTTGTGTAGTATTTTTTGTGTGTAATATTTTCCTTTTATAGAGATTTAGAGAAGAAATATTTAGCCAACACCCTAGCTAAGCTACCTGTGAGATGATCTCATAGGTTGTAGGGATTGCCACCTAACTCTCTTCCTATCGTGGAAGGAAATGAAGGTGGAACCATGGACCAACTAGCTATGATTGATTCGCATGCAGAAAGAGTTCTAGTCATTGAATCAAGGGAAGAAATTTCCTCCTTTCAAATTCATGTCATTGTCCAACAACCTTCTATGGAAGAATTTTTTTTGGTTTTTGAATGGAAGTTCAACATGGTGCACCATATTGGGTGTTCAGTCACTCATCTAAAGATATTGTGGTAGAAGAATTTGTCTCATCTGCTCTTTTTAGGGAAAATTCTCTAGGTCAGTTCATTTCTGAATATGGTACCACTCGACCATCTCTTGTGACCCCCATTCTAGAAATTTCACCGAGTGAATAATTCTTCAAACTAGTCCAGGAAACTATCGATCATTTACGTCACCTAAAAGATAATATAAAGAGGATACGTGTTTCTTCTCTAACTCCTCATTTAGAAATTACCCCACCTAGATATGATTCCCTTCACCATCGCATGTGGCTCTTAACTCAGGGTCACCGGATCAAAACATGGTTACTCATGATCAAGGCCAAAGCTCCATTCCTACCCCACCGACCCAGAATCCCCCACCATTTTCCATCTCCTATGTAGCTTCCACTTCTAGGGGGGAACCTCGATCCTAAGTCGTTTTACCTACTAGGGGAACTATTTCTAGCATGGGGAAAAACCTAGAAGTAGGAAAACTAATAGTTAATACTCCTCCTATGGCCACCAAAATGGTTATTCACTCTTCCAACTTGGGACAACCTTCATGGGTTCAACCCACCACTAGAAATCATTCTTGGGATTATACCTACCCAAGAAATCAACCACCTATGGTCCATCAAAACTATCGACCTGCACCATTGGGGGTTGTTTATCCTGGGATTCCCTACCCAGAAAATGTGTATATCCCATGGGGGAAACATAATTTTTCAAATGTCCCTATGTGTGGAGGACCATTTATGAATACTACTGGGAGTTTTGGAGGTCCACCTAGAGGACCACCTTTTAGAGGTCCACTTGGAGGACCACCTTCTGGAGGTCCACCTAGAGGATCACCACCTAGAGGTCAACCTAGAGGCCCACCACCTAGAGGCCCACCACTTAGAGTTCCACCACCTTTAGGTAAACCATCTGGAGACCCACCACCTAGAGGCCCACCATATGGAGGACCACCCCCTAGAGGTCCAGCTACCTTGGGTGGCCCAACACCTGGAGGATCCTTAAGCAAGTCATTAAAAAACCAACCACCTAATAAACTGGTTGTGGGAACATCAACTATGCTCATTCATCAATCTATTTACGTCCCTACTGGTCCATAGATTCCTTATCAGTATTACTAGTACCCCCATCTTAATCAGCAATTACCATTTATGTCTACCTTTAATCTTCCATATCTATCGAGATTGATCAAACATATTATCCACCATGATCCCTCATGTTCGGCCATATCGGTTAAGTTACCCTCTGATATACCTAAATTTGATGGAAAAATCGGTGATGACCCTAAAAACCACATGATGACATTTCATTTGTGGTTATATTCTAATTCTCTAATGGATGATACCAAATACTCAAAGAAGCAAAACCAACCAGCCACGTCTTCTAGTCAAACTATTTCAACCCCCAATATTTCTTACCCTCCTCTTGTTTCAACTGAAATGAATGTGGTTCAATCCTATGAATTTTAGGGAGCAAAGAAGAAAGGAAAGAATAAATCCAAGAAATATGAGAACCAACAAGAAGGTAATAAAACACAAAACCCTGATGTTGACTCTGAAAACAAGAGAAAGGTAAAATTTCCCTGCCTTATATGTGGAGGTGACCACTACACCAAAGAGTGTCCTTTCCATGAGGAAGTCAGTAAATTTATTAAAAATATCTCCACCCCAGTATTCCTTATAGACCCTTTCCCTACCCAACAAAAATTGATTGACCATCAATCCTTGCATGGACCTTCTTTTTCTTCCATATATGAAGTTAAAATGATGTCAAGTGTGTTACAACTGATTTTACCACACATGGTTGATCACACATTTATGGCCTTCCCTGTCCCTCTGCAGACTCTTTGGACCCCATGGACCAATATTGTACCTTTGATGTTTCCAATATCATCCCTAAAAACACCTATTATTTGTTGTATGTGAATTTTAATTCCTTTCTCATGTATATATGCGGATATTGACCTTAAACCCATGTACATTGGGATGTGTGAATAAGTCCAAATATTTTTGGAGTTTTCCTTGATGTGCATCTGAATCACTTGTCTCTTGGCCTTCCGTATTCCTTGATATTGTTCAGATTTGACCCTCCATTTCCCCATTGGAGTACTATATAAGGAACCCCTTGGCTACATTCAAGAGGAGGAATTGAAGAGCAAGAGAACTATAGTCCATTGTTGTCGTAGCTTGCTTGTACTTGAGTTTGCATCCCTTTGTCCCTTGGATCACTTTGTGTTCTTCCAAATATTTCCTTTTCTTATGAGATTTCTATCGAGAGATGGAGGATTGAGGTGGTGGAGGCCCAAGTGGAGGACTCGGTTTCTCCCCATACGTGCTGACAGAGGTTGTCACTTGTGTAATCTCTGATTTTATTAACAAAAATATCTTTTCCTCTCCAATGATGTGCATTTAAATGAATATTTTATCCATGGATGTGTTTAATTGCTTATACATTATTGATTATATATGCTAGAGTATATCTAACACCATATTGTATAGCATGCTTGTCTTGTTTGCTGTTGCTAAGAGCAAATTGCTAACATAAGCGGGATTGGAAAAATCTCAACGGGGATCTACTTCAACCATCCAAAATAAGGTATGATTCGATATCCTTTAGTGTTAGATGCTTTATTTCTCTTGTGTATTGGGAAGGGATTGATTTCTGCAATTTCTTTGTCTGTTGTGGTACACACCAAGCCATAGGAGGTTTCTCTCTGTAACAGAATTGGCAACTCCATTGGGGAGGCTCCGAGTTGTTTTTCTTTGGGGGTTTTTTGGCATTCAATGTGCTTGAATTTCTCTGATTTCTCTGTTTCTGTGTCGGGTCTGGGGGGATGTTTACCCAGTAGTATCTTGTAGGTGTAAATTTTCTCTCAGCTCTATTTACCTTATCTTTCTCTCTTTTTCTTCCTGTACGCGGGTTTTTCTGGAATAGTCGTGTATGTACGTAGGTTTACTAAGAAAAGTCATGTATGCCCTAATTTTTTGGTTTTTTGGAAAGACTAAGTGTTGCTGGGTGAGTTTGGATGATTGCTGAGTCTTCTTGGATGCTTCTGGATTCTGTATACACCCTTGTTTCTAACCAAAGACTTCTTCTAGTTTGATTTTTGAAAATGTTCTTGTCATTTCATTTTCCACTTTTTGTTTTGAGATTAGTGCATTAGGTCTCTTTTACCTTGGTGCTTTTCTTGGCTATTGTTTGTGAGTGGTTACAGAGTTTGAGGGTTGCAGAGTCATAATTTTTCTTTCTATCTCATTTAATTCAAAAATATAAAAACATTTTGCTTTCTACATAGTTATGCATTATTTTCATTTTGCATTAGCATGGTACTTGCATTAGGTTTACTTGGTGAATCTTAGTAAGATTTTCATATAGGAATGATTGCATATACATTTGAAGGAAAAATTTTGCACTTCACGTAGTAGCAGACCCTATTTTTCATTCGACACAGTGCATTTGCATTGATTGTTAGGTGTGCATTTTACTTCTTGTTGTGTCATAACATCATTAGTTGCACGTCCATTTACCCTTTGAGTAATAAAGTAGATTAAAATCAAAGCATAATAAAATTAATTACACTCTTTTATTTTCTAGGGTGCATCAACAAGATTAGTGTTTAGAGTCTTGGAATAGTTCATTGTGAGTTGATTCTCCAATGCCACTAAACAAAAAAATTAGGTGTCTGTCTAGGTGAGAGTGTGAAATCCTTTATATAATTAGTGTTTCTCAAGATCCTCCTCTTACAAGGGAGTTAAGAACGAGGCAATGTGAATGATTATGATTGGGATGACCCCTGATTGTGATTGATTAGCACCAGAGATATTTCCAGGATTGTATTCGTATCTGGGGGCCTTTGAGGTATTGGCTAGTGCACACCTGGGGTACTAGTTGTGCTTTCAAGATTAGAGCTTTGTTACCCTACCCATATGGTTAATCCCACCTGCGATTGTGCACCAGAGCATTGATTATATCAATTTGACCTTAGTTTCCTTACCTAGGTTATCAAGGGGGTATTTGTAGAGATTATTCTGCATGTGTCTTGGCCAAGTAGGGGTCGGACAACACAGTCTCTATATGCATTGAAGCTGAGAGCCACTATAATTGGTTACAAACCTCTACTTGTTATGTATGGGAGTCTCAAGCCTCTCCTAGGTGAGACATATCTTCTTCATTCAAGAACTCACATATCCTAACGTTGGCTTTCTTATGATTTGGATTTACATTTTTAGGTGTATGCTATATGCACACTAGTTTTCCTAGGGTTTCTGTAATTAGATTGAGTCGTTGTGGATTTAGGTGTGACACCTCACCATTCTCGTCGTTTAGTAGGACTTCCACCTTCCACGTCTCCTCCTCCTTTGGGAGAGGAAATCAGACAGTCCAGGTGGACTAATTCTCACTTTGATTCACACACCATGGGAGATCATGAGGATGAGATTCTAGAGATGTCCTCTCCACCTCATGAGGTTAGGGAGGAAGATCCTACTAGCACATATGATGCACCGCACAAGAACCCTTCATGATCTGGTTATGATCCCTCATTCACAGGTCGTCAGTATTGGTTGCTGGATGACAAGACTCACTATGAACCCACAAGCACTAGTCATATTAGATATGGCATGCCTGATATCCCTGCACCTGATTTGACATATCATGCTGAGTCAGAAGTTGACCCTAGCACTATGCCTAGGGGCACTCCCATTCCTTTCCATGCGTAGATATTTGGGGGCACTAGTCACATCCTTGTGGTGGAGGCATCTTCACATTCTCATCCTAGGTCTAATGTTTGTAATCTTGTGTGGATACCAGAACCAAGATGAGTGAACATTGGGAACACCACTTCCATTCCTTCATATGTCCCTTTGTCTTCAAACCCTGTTCCTTCAAATGCATTCTTAATGAACCATCCTCCCCCTAGTTCACTTGGGCCTTAAGGCTGGAATGTTGCTACTAGCCATGTTCATTCTACGACTATTAAAATGATAGTATCTTAGAGTCGAGTACCTCCTATTTTGTTAGCAAGTCCAGCTCATGGAGCTCCCCATATCCCTAACTATGGACCTTTTCATGGTACATCCCATGGAACACCTTATGGAGCTTCCCATGGACATTCTTATGGACCGCAGTATGGACAAAACTACCAACTGTATGGGTATGGGTATAAACAACCCTCTTACTCTTCTAATTATGGATTTATAGCACCTCATAATCAAGGTACACCACATCATAATGCTTCCATGTAGCCCTTCACGGGTCAAATGGGAGGAGGTTATTATGGCCAAGTCCTTGGTATATATATCAATCAACCTTACATGAACCAAAACTACCAGGGAGCATGGCATTGACGGACTCAACCTAGGCTCCATTTCCTTGCAACATTGAACTTACCTGAATGGTTGATATTGATGAACAATATTGTGTCTCATAACCCAGCATGGTCAAAAGTCCCTAACAAAATTCCTTCATAAATTACCAAGTTCAAAGGTAAGGCTGCTGAATATCCTAGTGAGCATGTCACCACTTTCCACCTTTGGTGCTCTTCCAATTCCTTACACGATGATTCCATCCATTTGAGGCTATTTCAACACACCCTCATGGTTCCTACAAAGAAATGGTATATAGAGTTATCGGGGGGGCTTATGCTACATTTGATGACCTTGCAATGAATTTCCTTAATCATTTCTAGCTACCAGTATGTTACAACGTTGGTACCGAACTCTTGTTGACCTTCTGGAAAGACAAAGGCACACACATTTCAGATCATATTCAAGAGTGGTTAAATGAAAACAAATAATCAAATCCTTTATACCACTAGAGTTTCTTCTTGAATGGTTCCTCAAATCATTGTTACCTAACATCACGAAGGATGTTTCTACATCCAGAGTTCAGAACGAGGAACAAGCTATCTTTAGGGATCAAGAGTTGGATTTGATCTATGCGTAATTAGGAATTTTGTATGAGATTATACTAAATGCTAGAAGATCCAATTTCGACCCCAAGGTCAAGCTTGGGCCACATGTCGATGGTATTCCTAGCTCTACAAGTACCAAACCTGCGGACTCAGTTAGGAAACAAGTGAGCTAGTTATCGATTAACCAGTCTGCATTGGGACAAGCTATGACTTCATCTCAACCTACCCAATTGGTGAGTGTACTCTTCGTGCAATCGTTGATCCCAAAAGGAAACCATCAGCCTGGAAGGAATAAGAAAAAAGGAAAAAATAATTATAAGGGTGGGAATAAGAACGAAAAAATGCTAATAATAATGACAAGAACACTAATAATGCTGTGGGGGACAAGCAGTATAAACATAAGGTGAATTTTTTAAGGACGACCACCTCACTCACTTGTTCCCTCATATGGAGGATGCCTCAAAGTTTATAGCATAGGGGCCAACTGTGTTTACTAATCCTTTACCCAACAATCAAAATATGAACTTAAGGACCATTGATCTTGGTTGTGCATATGGTGGAACTAAAAACCCACCAGAGGCCGCTAGTTTTCATGGTTGCATCAACATGGTGATAGCTTCTAAAGTTGTGACTCATGTGGTGAAATATTATGGTTCGTCACAACTAGACCTTGGGAAAGAACCTTCCCCACCTAAGAGCCCTTTGAGAATCGAAAATCCTACAGATAAACCTAAAGCTCCTAAGGGATTCTTAAATCATTCGGGGCACAATCTTAATGCCCAAGCCACCCAGAATTATTCAGTTGTCAAGGATTTGGGCCAGACGCCTTATGCGATGTCTGCGTTAAAATTGCTTCAGACTTGTCCTCCACAGAGGAAAGCTTTGTTTTCTGCTCTTAGGGTTAGTGATGATATCTCTTCTTCCATTATCAAATTTGAAACCATGGGAGTACGACCTTACTTTCCTTACTACGTGTCTCTTTTGATTCATGTAGTGTCTTAACAACACCATCATGTGTACTGTCAATGATGAAGGAGTTGCTGCTTTCGTGATGTCTTTGTCTTGTTGGAAGGGTTTAGGTTCTCTCTGTTGACTAAATTGTCATTGATGCCAACAGGTGCGTGTTAATGTGTCTTGGTGTCCCTTGAGGGGCCTCTGTGGGTTGAGTAAGTGTCAGCATCAAAGGAGACCTTTTGACTTTGCCCAAGCCCAAATCTGAAGCCCTTGGAGCCCTTAGGACAATGCCAAAAGCCCTATACTTCTTGGAGAGTGGTCAAGTACCCCCAAGTTGGTTTAATCAAAATATGAACAAGTTTAAATGATAAAAATTTTATTTGTTAAAACCTCAAAACATTAATAAAAGATTTAAAGTTAATATTAAAATAAAACATTAAAATATTTAATAAATAAAATAACTCCTTATTAAATGGTACCTTTTTAATAAAATTAAGTTAAAGGTGAAATTAGAACTCCTTATTAAATGGTGCTAACCTTTTAAAATTAAGTTAAAGGTGAAATTAGTTTATAATTTATAAATTCTTTTAAATATACCTTTTCAAGTGGTGATATATTAAATAAATAAACAAACAAAAAACTTTCAAGAGGTCGGCCTTTTTTTTTTTTTTTTAAATACCTCCTTAACGTGTATAAATTCAACTACATATGTCACGTTATTAAAAAGAAGGAGATATAGGAATTCGCTGATATTTACATTTTGTGTTGACTGCAAATTTGCCGAGGGACTGCAAATATGCCGAGGGTCTGCAAATATGGAGTGGGACTGAGTTTTTTTTTTATGGACTGGAGATTCGTGATAGCAGCAAAATATTTTTTTGAGTTTTGATGGGTTGACTGCAAATTCGCCAAGGGATGCTGCATATTTTTACAGCTGGTCACAATTCGTTCATTTTTGCGCTGCGAAGGCACTCGATAATGTTGACGTGATCATTTTGGGTTGGATTTGGTTCATTTCCAGGTTTCAGCGGCTGGGGATTTCTGAGTTGCAGGTTCTCTGTCGTTGTAATAGCTGATTCCTTCAAGAAGAAGAAAGGGCCTTTCATCTTCAAGCTCATTCCTGCTTTCTTCAGTTGTATTGGAAGTTCCCACGGGATATTATCATGTAAATGCCAAGATTATCACAGACTTCATCCACGGTCAAGGAACAAGGCCATCAATTAATGAAGGAATTGAACATAGTGTGCTTCACTATTTTCAGAGCGTTAGCATTATTGAATGTAGTGCCAAATTTACTGCCAAGCTTAGTTACTGCATTCAGCAAAAAAAAATTGTGGAAACAGTTAAAATTCGCTGTCTCAAGATTTGGTGAATCTAATCAGTGAAAGTGCCAGGAAGAAATCTCGTACTCACTGATCAAGCCATCTCTTGGATCTGAACTTACAGTGCCAGGAAGAAATTTCGTTGGGTTAAGTGACAGCAGAATCTACAACAAAACAAGTGTACATGTACAGTTATTAATAAAGAGGCCAGTGATTGGGATATACAGTGCTGTAGAGTATACACAGAATTGTATGAAGAATATACTGTATGTTAATGAAGTGTTGGGTAAGGTGTGCAAGCAATGATAAACTATATTGACTACAATGGTATATTGATGATGCACCTCCATGCTCTTTAATGAACACTTTGCACTCTCCTATACATCACATATTGTATGATGATGAGATGAGTTGATGCATTCAAGTGGAAGCAGTAAGAGATTCTTTTGCAGCAGAGATTTCTTTTTCTCTTGAGAAATTTCCTATCTTTTTTGAGGAGCCCAAAGTCCTATGTTAGCTGAACCATATTACAGTATACTTGACAGCAGTCTGAAGGAACCAATTCGCACAGTCCATTAAGGCTTCCAAAGTTGCCTCAACAGTTTGAAGACCTTCAAAGTAACTCAGTCATCAAGCATCCGAATTGAAGTCTACCTAAATTTTCTACAAGCATATTGTCAGTTCTGAAATTGTTTCAGCAGTAAGGTTTGACTGAATATACATACACAGTCATAAGCTCAGCAAAGGTATGTTACTATACTTACATGAATAGTGGTATGTATGAAAGGTGTAAGTTTATAATTCATGAGATCAAGTCATCCTTAGTCCAAATTTGTAGCAGTCTGATTTTGAAAGAAGTCAACAGTTATTGTTTGGGATTGACTATGAAGTTGAAAGCCTAGAACCCTTGTGATGAAGTCTGTGTTAATGCTGAACTGTGGTGAACTTGACAAATGATAAAATGCTCACAATGACATGATTTGATAGTGTTGAATATACAATGATATGGAGTGATATGTTTCCTGAGATATGCTTGATAATGCTCACACATTTTTCAGTGATAAGTAAAGTCCAAGGTATGTTGGTATGATGATATGTATGCTATAAAGTGATGATACACTCTTACATTCTATGATGACAATGATATGATGCTACATGGTATGATGCTTGCTTTGGTGCGATGAAACACTTCTATGCACTATGATATTACATGGTGATGATGAGTGCACATATGATGATGCACACACTCCTTGACACATGCTATGATATGATGCGGTGATGCTCTCCTATACTTTATCACGGTGCATGCCTTGTGTTCAGCATAAGCAGAGCAGAGTTACTTGTTCAGTAATTGTGTATGATGAGAGGTACATGAGCAGTATGTGGCATTGATATCTGCAGCAGATTCAAAGATTGGATTGGCACAGGTTGCCTTATGAGCAAGTGGTTTGACTTAGATTGGCTAAGTTGTATGAGCAGTTGGCTTGATTCAGGTGGATAGAGTTTGGTGTGCAAACTCATATTGACTTGGTTGGATGACTGATTGGTACAACGTAATTGACAGGTTACTGGTTTAGTTCTAGTGCAGTGATGAGCAAGTGATGATTTTATGAATAATGATCAGATGATGAGCAATGTGATACAGCAGACGGTGATCAGTTGATGAGCAGTATGATGCAGCAAACAGTGATCAGTGGTTAGTAGTGGCAGTGAATGTGCAGTGTGGTACAGATTGTGCTGTATATTACATGTGTTGATTAACAGGTCCACAGGTTCGGAAATATTCTTCTTATCAGGGTGGCAGGACAGGGCAAGGAAAGGAGGTCATAGCCTCCTTCCGGTAGAAGCCGGAAAAATAGGGAGTGGCAGCTTCCTTCGGGTCGTAGCCTGTAAATCAGGGGGTCGTAGCCTCCTTCCTGTTGAAGCTGGAAAACTGAAGTCTTTGTAATAAGGGGGTTGGTTTCCTCCTTCCAGTTATTTCTGGAAAACTATTTTAAAAAGGATTCCGTGGTTTTTCCCCCAGGACTTGGGTTTCCACATAAAAATCTTGTGTACTGTGTTGCTATGCTTTCTATGTGATGATGATGATATGATGATTATAACAATGCTGATGATCATACAATGATAATGTGACGATGCATAATATTGAATAAGTTGTTGATTATAAAAGTTGAAAAAGTAATAAAGACTGCACACACAGATTCACCCCCCCTCTCTGTGTTCCTGGTGTGTTAAACAATTGGTATCAGAGCGGGTCCTTCACAGAAAGTCTTATCAACTTGAAGGAGATCTTTCACACACCATGGGGTTCTCGGTGAATGGAGTACCATTGTCATGTGAGTCAAATTATTACTTGATCTGGAAAATGAGAATTCAGGCTTATCTTGAGGCAATTGGTGTATGGAAGTCAGTTGTTACTGGATATACAGCTCCAAAGAAAGTGAAAACATCAGCTCAAAAGGAAGCAATGAAAAATAATTCTATGGCTATGGAATCCATCCTTGAAGGCCTAGCAGATATCCAAAAGAAGAAGATAGGGAAGTGCATCTCAGCTAAGGAACTATGGCTCAAATTAGAGCAATACTACTCCAATAAAGAAGAGGAAGCAAAGGTTATGGAATTAATGCTTGAAGATCTAACAGATCTCCAAAAGGAGAAAATAGGAAAGTGCAACTCAGCTGAAGAATTGTCGTTCAAAATAAATCAGCTAAATGAAGAACAAAAAGCAGAAGACGAGTCAATACAACATCCAGGTAAGTATGAAGGTATGTTCCCTGAACACTCTGTTTGTAACTCTTTTAAAGATATATGTTTATCAAGTATAGAAAATAAGAGCTATTCTGAATTAATTGAATGCAACACTTCAGGTTATGATGAAAATCCTTGCTCTCCGATGAGTAATAGAAATTTAGCTGATATTATGATAGACAATGAAATTACTAATGTTTCGCAAGAAGTGAAAAATCTATGTGAACAGAAACAGGTATTGAAAGAGCAATTGGACAAAGTTGAGAAGAAGAATCAAGAAGAATATGAAAAGGCCACACAGACCATAATTAATCTGAAACTCCAAATTGAAGAAGCGACCAGAATCAAAGAAGCCATATCCAAATCTTTGAAAGACAAACTTGAGAAGTCATCTACAGAAATTGAAAAGCACTCAGAAGAAATTGTCAAGCTCAAAAGACTACTAGAAGATAAGGAAAAATAATTGATCTGCAAGCTCCAAGACAAAGACAATGAGATAAGTTCCTATAAGGCAAAAGAAATATTGGAAGAGAAGTTAAGAAGAAAACAAGAACTTGAAATCAAATCCTTGAAGGTAGAGTTACGGAAGGTATGTCTGACAAACTTTGAATTTGAAAAGGACCTCTCAGAACTGAGAAAGGAGAACCATATACTACAAGGTCAACTGCAAAAATTCCATGACGATGATCCAAATTCAAAAGGAAAGATGGAGGACAATATCGTTGCTCTCAACAAACAGACAGAAGAAATCTTGAAGAGACAGCTAGAAGAAAAGGAGGAAACAGTCCAGAAGCTGGAAATGGAGGTAGTTGGTCTTAGGAAGAAAAGTAAGAAAAATGAAGCCTTGGTCAAGCTCCAGGACAGTTCAATTGTCCTAGATAAGATCTTAGATTGCCAAAGATCTCCACTCGACAAAACTGGTCTTGGTTACAAGAAGAACAAAGAAAAACTTGAAGATGACACTTGGTCTCTGAAGACTCCAGTAGCAGGTCCATCAACGTCCAAAGCTGCTCCCCAGGCACCTACGCATGACAACAAGGAGTTTGGAAGTTCAAAGATGAAACAAGGAGTTATGTCTGTTCATAAAAGCAACTTCATAAAGGAAACAACTCCAAGACCCAGGTATGAAAGTGGCTTCAATGGTTATTGTTATTGTTGTTCTAACTTTGGTCATAAGGCTATGGATTGTAGGTTCTATGGAAGGAGAAGGGATGGAAGCCCCAATGACTCAGTTAGATGTTGGACATGCAATCAAGTCAGACATGTTGCTGCCACATGTCACACATTGAGGTGCTACACCTGCAGTGGGTTTGGACACAAAGCCCATGAATGTGCCAGTCAAAGAAGTCAACCAAGAAGGAGTACTTCATACATATCAGCAAGAAGATTTGAAGATCAAAAGACAAATACCTACAGTCAGGGATATGCTCAGGCATGGAGAAATGAAGTGGATCAAAGAAGTATTGGAAGTTCCAACAGCTCAGTTAGGTGCTAGTCATGCAACAAATTTGGGCACAAAGCACAAAACTATTGGAATGATATGAGAAAACTAACATATAGCTCATCCAAGAAAACCAGCAAGGACAATGAAGGAACAGATGCTCAAAGGACAGATGCTAAGAAGCAAGTATGGATGAGGAAGACCGAGCAGTCGCAGATAAGAGAAGCTGATCAGAGCAGGGAGGATGGCTGCCATATGGCAAGCCAAGTGTAAGGTCTCTCAAAGACCTTAGCACACCTTGAGTTCATGAGGCTAGAGAATGAACTCGAAGGAAAAAGGATGGTTACTCCAGGTAGACAGACAGGTCCTAGGATCGTGCATATTGACAGGGGGAGCAGTCAGCAGTGATTAGAGATTTCAGAGGCAGGTATGTGGACACCCTTTTCCATTGATGCCAAAGGGGGAGAAAAAGTTGAAGAAGGTAGGTAAAAGAAGCATGATCTAAGGGGGAGTTTTGTGGTCAAAGGTAGCTCATTCGTAGGGGGAGCTTTGGTGTTGTCATCAATGACAAAGGGGGAGATTGTTGACTAAATTGCCATTGATGCCAACAGGTGTGTGTTAATGTGTCTTGGTGTCCCTTGAGGGGCCTCTGTGGGTTGAGTAAGTGTCAGCATCAAAGGAGACCTTTTGACTTTGCCCAAGCCCAAATATGAAGCCCTTGGAGCCCTTAGGACAATGCCAAAAGCCCTGTACTTCCTGGAGAGTGGTCAAGTACCCCCAAGTTGGTTTAATCAAAATATGAACAAGTTTAAATGATAAAAATTTTATTTGTTAAAACCTCAAAACATTAATAAAAGATTTAAAGTTAATATTAAAATAAAACATTAAAATATTTAATAAATAAAATAACTCCTTATTAAATGGTGCTAACCTTTTAAAATTAAGTTAAAGGTGAAATTAGTTTATAATTTATAAATTCTTTTAAATATACCTTTTCAAGTGGTGATATATTAAATAAATAAACAAAAAAAAACTTTCAAGAGGTCGGCCTTTTTTTTTTTTTTTTAAATACCTCCTTAATGTGTATAAATTCAACTACATATGTCACGTTATTAAAAAGAAGGAGATATAGGAATTCGCTGATCTTTACATTTTGTGTTGACTGCAAATTTTTCCAAGGGACTGCAAATACGCTGAGGGTCTGCAAATATGGAGTGGGACTGAGTTTTTTTTTTTATGGACTGGAGATTCGTGATAGCAGCAAAATATTTTTTTGAGTTTTGATGGGTTGACTGCAAATTCGCCAAGGGATGCTGTATATTTTTACACCTGGTCACAATTCGTTCATTTTTGCGCTGCGAAGGCACTCGATAATGTTGACGTGATCGTTTTGGGTTGGATTTGGTTCGTTTCCAGGTTTCAGCGGCTGGGGATTTCTGAGTTGCAGGTTCTCTGTCGTTGTAATAGCTGATTCCTTCAAGAAGAAGAAAGGGCCTTTCATCTTCAAGCTCGTTCCTGCTTTCTAAGGTTGTATTGGAAGTTCCTGCGGGAGATTATGATGTAAATGCTGAGATTATCACAGACTTCATCCACGGTCAAGGAACGAGGCCATCAATTAATGAAGGAATTGAACATAGTGTGCTTCACTATTTTCAGAGCGTTAGCATTATTGAATGTAGTGCCAAATTTACTGCCAAGCTTAGTTACTGCATTCAGCAAAAAAAATTGTGGAAACAGTTAAAATTCGTTGTCTCAAGATTTGGTGAATCTAATCAGTGAAAGTGCCAGGAAGAAATCTCGTACTCACTGATCAAGACATCTCTTGGATCTGAACTTACAGTGCCAGGAAGAAATTTCGTTGGGTTAAGTGACAGCAGAATCTACAGCAAAACAAGTGTACATGTACAGTTATTAATAAAGAGGCCAGTGATTGGGATATACAGTGCTGTAGAGTATACACAGAATTGTATGAAGAATATACTGTATGTTAATGAAGTGTTGGGTAAGGTGTGCAAGCAATGATAAACTATATTGACTACAATGGTATATTGATGATGCACCTCCATGCTCTTTGATGAACACTTTGCACTCTCCTATACATCACATACTGTATGATGATGAGATGAGTTGATGCATTCAAGTGGTAGCAGTAAGAGATTCTTTTGCAGCAGAGATTTCTTTTTCTCTTGAGAAATTTCCTATCTGTTTTGAGGAGCCCAAAGTCCTATGTTAGCTGAACCATATTACAGTATACTTGACGGCAGTCTGAAGGAACCAATTTGCACAGTCCATTAAGGCTTCCAAAGTTGCCTCAACAGTTTGAAGACCTTCAAAGTAACTCAGTCATCAAGCATCCAAATTGAAGTCTACCTGAATTTTCTACAAGCATACTGTCAGTTCTGAAATTGTTTCAGCAGTAAGGTTTGACTGAATATACATACACAGTCATAAGCTCAACAAAGGTATGTTACTATACTTACATGAATAGTGGTATGTATGAAAGGTGTAAGTTTATAATTCATGAGATCAAGTCATCCTTAGTCCAAATTTGCAACAGTCTGATTTTGAAAGAAGTCAACAGTTATTGTTTGGGATTGACTATGAAGATGAAAGCCTAGAACCCTTGTGATGAAGTCTGTGTTAATGCTGAACTGTGGTAAACTTGACAAATGATAAAATGCTCACAATGACATGATTTGATAGTGTTGAATATACAATGATATGGAGTGATATGTTTCCTGAGATATGCTTGATAATGCTCACACATTTTTCAGTGATAAGTACAGTCCAAGGTATGTTGGTATGATGATATGTATGCTGTAAAGTGATGATACACTCTTACATTCTATGATGACAATGATATGATGCTACATGGTATGATGCTTGCTTTGGTGCGATGACACACTTCTATGCACTATGATATTACATGGTGATGATGAGTGCACATATGATGATGCACACACTCCTTGACACATGCTATGATATGATGCGGTGATGCTCTCCTATACTTTATCACGGTGCATGCCTTGTGTTCAGCATAAGCAGAGAAGAGTTACTTGTTCAGTAATTGTGTATGATGAGAGGTACATGAGCAGTATGTGGCATTGATATCTGCAGCAGATTCAAAGATTGGATTGGCACAGGTTGCCTTATGAGCAAGTGGTTTGACTTAGATTGGCTAAGTTGTATGAGCAGTTGGTTTGATTCAGGTGGATAGAGTTTGGTGTGCAAACTCATATTGACTCGGTTGGATGACTGATTGGTACAACGTAATTGACAGGTTACTGGTTTAGTTCTAGTGCAGTGATGAGCAAGTGATGAGTTTATGAATAATGATCATATGATGAGCAATGTGATATAGCAGACGGTGATCAGTTGATGAGCAGTATGATGCAGCAAACAGTGATCAGTGGTTAGTAGTGGCAGTGAATGTGCAGCGTGGTACAGATTGTGCCGTATAGTACATGTGTTGATTAACAGGTCCACAGGTTCGACAATATTCTTCTTATCAGGGTGGCAGGACGGGGCAAGGAAAGGAGGTCGTAGCCTCCTTCCGGTAGAAGCTGAAAAACTAGGGAGTGGCAGCTTCCTTCGGGTCGTAGCCTGTAAATCAGGGGGTCGTAGCCTCCTTCCATTTGAAGCTGGAAAACTGAAGTCTTTGTAATAAGGGGGGTAGTTTCCTCCTTCCAGTTATTTCTGGAAAACCATTTTAAAAAGGCTTCCGTGGTTTTTCCCCCAGGACTTGGGGTTTCCACGTAAAAATCTTGTGTACTGTGTTGCTATTCTTTCTATGTGATGATGATGATATGATGATGATAACAATGCTGATGATCATACAATGATAATGTGACGATGCATAATATTGAATAAGTTGTTGATTATAAAAGTTGAAAAAGTAATAAAGACTGCACACACAGATTCACCCCCCCTCTCTGTGTTCCTGGTGTGTTCATGTTGTCTCAATATTTCAACATGTTGAGGAATTTTTATTGTATATCGTTTTGGCCACATGGGATACTTCCTTCTCTAGATATCCAATGGGATGGAAGACCGTTATGATTGAGGTTGAGGTTGTTGATGCGCCCCTTGACTACAATCTTTTGCTAGGTAGGAATTGGATGTATAGTATGTGAGTCGTAGCTTCTTCCTTATTCCAAGTGGTATGCTTTTTGTTTAATGGGAATATTGTTATGATTGATCAAAATTCATTCCATAATCTGAGTGTTAATGCATCATCGAGAGCTTCAATCCCGATTATCGATCATTCTCAGCCGGCAACTGAGAAAGTGGGTGATTGTCTGTATTCTTCGCTTATTGAAACCTTTAGTTGTCATGTGCTCATTCTTATGATTGGGTCTAGTCTTGGTAGGGATTCATCCTTGTCAAATTCGGTGTCTTTTTGCACTACCCATATGGAATATCCTTGGATTCTTCCTTCACTGAGCACTTCGAGTGTGCCTGTCGAGACAGATGTGCCGTTGCCTACAACAATGGTGATATATCAAGATAATCTTGATCAGGCTGCAGAGCCTAGTCCTTCCTCTTCGTAGATGGAGGAGGAGGACCCGTATGTTCTTCCTGCATGGGTATTAGAGTCATCTCACTCACATGATTTCCTCGATGATGTTTTTCCATCGGATGAAGCTATTATTGAGGCCATGTCTGGGGTTGAGTAACCTTGGGAAGAATTGCATCATCGATCATATTTCATTTCTAAGCTCGATTGTATGGAGTGTGATGAATTTAGGGATATTATTAGCAAGAATATTGGTAGCCTCGTGGTTCCATTAAGCTCTCCTAGTCAGATGGATGATGGGAACATGGCTAATTTGTCACCAACAATTCCTATCAATGTTTCTCGTGATCCTGGCAAGGTTGAGAATGTCTACATTGGGGTGAGTTGTTCCCCTGATGAGATCAAGGAGTATACTAAGTTTTTTAAAGAGTTTCATGACATTTTCACTTGGTCATACAAAGAAATGTTAGGTATAGAACCTCCTATTGTCTAACATGAGATCAAGATGTATCCAGATGCAAAACTGGTTCGACAACTTTTGCGTGCTGTGAATCCTAGAAAAGCACCCACCATTAAATATGAGATAGAGAAACTACTTAAATTTGGTTTTATCTATCCCATTCCCTTGACGGAGTGGGTTTCAAATCTCATTCCGGTGGATAAGAAGCAGGGAGCAATCTGAATATGCACTGATTTTCGTGACTTAAATCGAGCCTATCCTAAGGATAATTTCCCCACACCATCTATTGACTATATTTTAGATAAGTGTGCAGGAAGTGAGGTATTTTCCTTTATGGATGGCTTTCCTGGATATAATTAGATTCAAATTAAGCTCGAGGATCAACACAAGACTGCATTTATTTGTCCTTGGGGTACTTTTGCATATTGAAAAATGCCTTTTGGCCTTAAAAATGATGGAGCTATATTTCAGTGGGCCATGACCTTAATCTTTCACGATCTTAAAACTATTATCGAAGTATATTTGGATGATCTCACTGTTCACTCTCATTTGAGAGTGCGTCATCCATATCATTTGAGATTTGTGTTCAAACGATGCCGTCATTATCAAGTTCATTTAAATCCTCATAAGTGCATATTTTGCGTGATTGTTGGTCATTTAGTAGGATTCATCGTATCCAAGGAGGGTATTAGAGTTGATCCCTTAAAGGTTGAGGCAATACTTCAATTGTCTCCCCAATGTAATATCAAACACATTCAATGTTTACAAGGCATGGCGAACTTCTTGTGGAGATTCGTGGTTAATTTTTCCAACTTGACTAAAGGCTTTATGCGTCTTTTGAAGAAGGACACTCGTGTTTACTGGGATGAGTGAGCCCAGGAGTCTTTTGATGCTCTTAAGCGATCCTTAGCAACGGCCCCCATGCTTAGTCCACCAGACTATAGTCATGATTTCTTGATTTATGTGGTCGCGTCTCAGGAGACGGTTGGTATGGTTTTGGTTTAGGAGGATGAGGAGCTCCATGAGTATGTCATATATTATTTGAGCTGAAACCTTATTGATTCAGAATTTTGCTATTCCCATGTGGAGAAGCTAGCCTTGGAAATCGTTCATGCGGTTCAACGATTGAGACATTACATTCTCCTTCACCAAACTTTGGTCATATCTCATATCAATCCATTTTATTTCATCCTCACTATAAGGATGATTGGGGAAAAAGTAATAAATGGATTGTTATTTTGCAAGAGTTTTATCACGAATTCATTTCGGCAAAATCAAATAAATCGTTAATCTTTACAGATCTTATTTCTAATTTTCCAAACTTGGAGGAGGAGGAGGTTTATGAGGATTCTTTTGTCAATGAGAATATATTCCTCATCTTAGCTGTGGACCCTTGGTATGGGGATATCATTGTGTATTTGAAAACATTGAAGGTCCCTACTCACCTCTCACAGGATGAGCAGCGACAATGACGTCATGTAGCTAAGAAATACCTCATAGTGGATAACACTATGTATAGCCATGGGGTAGATTACATTTTACGTCATTGTTGAACCCATGATGAGGCTAAGGTTGTGCTTAATGATTGCCATGAAGGGGTGTGTGGTGGTCATTTATCTGAGATTTCTACAACCCAAAAAATATTGAGAGCATGCTATTTTTAGCCGGCTATCTTCAAAGATTGCATTAATGCAGTCAAGAAGTGCCACCCTTTCCAGGTGTTTGCACATAATATGCGCTCACGTCTAGCCCCATTGCATCCTATTGTCACCGTCGGTCCCTTCATAAATTGGGGGATTGATTTTATGGATTGCAAATCATCTTCGACTGGGGGGCATCATCATATTATTGTGGCTATCAATTACTTCATGAAATGGGTAGAGGCTATGCCCATAGTTAAATCCGACAGTGAGACAGCCGTGCATTTCATTTTCAACTAGATTATAACCCAGTTCGGCATTTCGAAAGAGCTTGTCACTGACCATGGTAGGCACTTTCAGAAAAAAAATTATGGAAGAGTTAGCTTCCAAGTTAGGATATAAGTAAGAGCACTCCTCTTCTTATTACCCTCAAGCGAATGGATAGGTTTAGGTAGTGAACAAATCACTTAAGTCTATTCTCCAATGAACCATCACACAAAGCAATAATAATTGGCATATCATGTTGTATCCTTCTTTGTGGGACCATATAACCATGGTTAAGACTACCACCGATTTTTATCCCTATCAGCTTGTGCATGGGGTAGAGTCAGTTTTGTCGGTTGAATGCAAAATCCCTTGTCTGAATATAGCTGTGGAGCTTTTACTAGACACTTCCACCTTGGAAGAGCGTTTGGTCCACTTAGAGTAGCTTGAAGAGCAGTGCCAATATGCCTTAGTGGCTCTAGAGGTTAAGGTCCAATATGATAAGTCTGTCCATCCGAGGAAGTTTAGTGAAGGTGACTTGGTCCTTTTGTGGGATCAAGCTAAAGAACCCTTGGGGGTAGGGAAATTTAATCCCATGTGGCATGGTCCTTAATTGGTTAAACGAGTCTTAGAGAAAGGTGCCTATGATCTGTTTGATTATGAAGGGACAACCTTAGTGAAGCCTAGAAATGGGCTCTATCTCAAAACATACTATACAGTATCTTCAGCTAGGGCTGATTTTTGTATATTATTGTACAGTTTTGCATTGAATAGTTAGGTTTTCTTATGGTTATCAGGTTTTTTAATTATATTTTGTTTCTTATGGCAGATGTTGATGTAGTCTTCCTTTTACATAGGATTCGCTGATGGTACTAGCCGCCAAACTCAAAACTCATCTTCGACTGCTTCGGTGATCTATACTCCTATGGTTCAAGTATTGTCTTCAGGAGGTGTATGTTTATGGCCTTATTCAAACAATGTTGCTGAATATAGTTCCATCATTGAGTTATTGCATGATGCCATTTCACATGGTTTTCATTCTCTTGAGGTACATCTTGATTCGTAGTTAGTGGTTTCATAGCTTAATGGCTTGTATCACATTAGGGATCCGACATTATTACGAAGATTCTTACGTGTTAGATTTCTAGAACGATGATTTGAGAGTATAACATACATTCATGTTCGAAGAATTTTTAATCAAGTTGCTAACTCATATGCTAACTATGTGTTAGATTGGAATTTTTTTCATAGACCATAAGCATATAACAAACACATTTTACACACATGTAAATAAAATAAAATTGATCATAATAAAAAAAAAATTCATTAACTTCAAAAAGTGACTTCAGAATACATAAAGTGTCATATACAAAATTGGGGCTTTCGAAACACCAAAACATACTACAAGGTCATACAAAATGTATACACCCAAGCCTCTAAGCCTAAGGTGGAGGAGGGTTCTGATCATGATAGCACACTACGGATCTAGCTAGCCGGTGAAGTAGTTGAACCCATGCTCATGGTACTCAAACCACTTGGCATTGCATGGCGTCAGGCAAGTCCTCGACTTGCGCCATGGGTACTCTATGTGTCAAATGAATGAAGTTTTTGTGGATGCTTTGGAGCATCAGCTCTGCATCCGCACCCATAATATCATCATCCCTTCCCCTCCGTCGATGACGAGGAAATCCATTTGGCCATTATGGTCCTACATATGCATATACATGATAGATTGTCACTATGTGTCATCACACCAAAAACATGTCTTTTTGAGTTCATATATCAAAAAACACAAAAAAATTAAATAATTCAAAAATTGAAAAGTGGGTTTGGGATTCTTTACCTATGTCTTCGTAAGTCACTCCTAGTGGTAGAGGCATATATGGGTCTTCGCAGAATCCTATCCCTACATAGGGGTAGTTGTCTATGATGATGATCTATCTCCACCACCATGGAAAGAAGTCTATTGGGCAGGGGTTAGCCACCTTGCCACCTCCCAGTCTACGCATGACATTTGCCCAACGTCACTGGGATGGATCCTGAACTCCATGTGGATCAATTTCTACCTTAGGGATTAGCCTTGACACTTGCTCAAAACAAATGTGCTCAGTGTACTATTGAACCCAAATTTCCCATCTTGCATTCACTAAGCTGATGTTTCATGTTGCTCAGCAGTGCAGTACTCCATTCATATACTGTAGGTTGCATACACTCAACCGCATCGAACATCATTGGCTGTGAGGCCTGCTGGAGTGAATTCAAACTTGAAATCCTTCCTAGTGCCAAAAGTATGGCTTTCATCCCCATATTCTAAATAGAATTTGTCAGGATTTGACTCCCAACCTTCTCCGTATTCTTAAAGAAGTACACAACTATGTACTCATCTATGTTCAGCCCGCCTGCTAGCCCACGGGATCGGAGGTTCACCACCTCCCCTCGGTGGGACAAACTTGTGATGAAATATATGTCCTTAACCTCAATGCTAAGTGACATCCCATATATCTGAAATTTTTCAGACTCTGGATCCCAATAGTCTACCAGTAGCTGGAGTAGTCTTGGTTTATCCCTCAGGCTGCCAAGACACCAAAACTTGTACAAACCACATGCACATAATGCTTGTTGAGCCATGAGATCACCTTACATAGCTCCCTCAACATCACCATTTTCTCTCTCTCTCTCCACTCTAGCACCATCCTGCACAAAAACAATTTTTTCTATCATGATTTTCCCTTTAAAACCTTATTCACGGCCCTGTACATGGCTTTCGATGCATTTTCCGCGTATGGCGAGACCTATACATGGAAAAAGGCTTTATTTCCATGTGGTTTGAAATGCATAAGTTAGTATGGCTCAAATAAATAAATTAACCATGAAAATTAAAAAAATTTACATCAAAATGAAATAGAGGGGCATGAGTTTCTACCTGGATCAAACATGGAGGGATTCCGCTGGATAATGCTCCTGGAATTCGCTTCGAAAGTTCTGAGCTCAAATGCACTATGTTGGGTAAAAAATTCAAATGGTATGAAATTTTTTAATTTTTTCACTATTTATAGAAAAAATTTGAAACTTTTACCCACTTTCTATAGTTTTTTACCATTTGTGACCGTTTGAGACTGTTTGAACTAATTTCATGTTGTAGGAATCCATTTTGAGTGCGGTTTGACCATGGCTTTGACCCATTCATGCCTATTTCAAGTATTATGTCTAAACTATCATTTAGGTTAGGTTTCACATCCATTTTCACTTTGCATAACCTTATGACCGTTTCATCTAAACCTTAGGTAAAAACCCATTCCATCTTGTCATGGAACCTTCTTGCTGCTTTTAGAAGTGACATGTTGTGAATGGTAGAGATTTCCCATACATAGGTACCCTAGTTAGATGTTGTTTTGTATTTGGTTCCCATGCTAACATTTCTCATTTAGGGTGTGGGAGTCCTTTGTATAGTACCGACATGACTTTGAGGAAGAGATTCATACTCCTCTTGAACTTTATGCTGGCCATTTCCCCGAGCCTCCCTTGTATATGTCAAGTCATAATTGCATTATCATGAGTTTTTTTTGCCTTATTTGAGCCTTACACTGGCTTCCATGACTTTGATTATCAGCCATATGGCCCGATCTTATCTCATGTCTATCCAAGTAGATCCTTTTTATATATCCTTTACAGCTTGATTCCCCATTTTTTTTTATCGAGAGGGGACTTTTACCTGAGTGTCATTATCCTGGACATGTTTCCTTGCATTGAGCATAGGTATGTTCCACTGCTTGGAACTAGTTTTTTTTCCCCTTGACACTCGTATCCTCCTATATTTGTAACTATAAATAAATTTTATTCTTTTTAAGGATTTTCAAAATATCTAAAAAAGTCTAAAAAAAAATTAAAAAACCAAAAATCTGGACAGGAAAAGATGTTGTCTTTGCCAGCAGTCGAGTCGTGTCTCCTTCGAACAGAGCATTGTATATCACATCCATTGGTTGGGTTAATAGTTTGACTTTAGTAACTGTACTCATTTCTCTAATTTTATCTCCACCTACTAGTTAAGCTTCCAGTCCCTATGAAGCCTCTATTGATGCCTCTTGTGTCACAGAGATGTCCCAATTTTGTATATCAATTCTATGCTACCTACATTCAGTCACCATTCACCTTTATGCTCTTGTTCGAAGGAATTTGAATCTTGATTCGGACATTCCTTAGTTGTCTTGAATTTGCATGTCGGCCATTCCTGGTACCGTTACTAGTTTGTGCACATCTTGTCCTTCCACATTATACAGCATTGTTGAGTACCTCATGTTGGTTGATGGGGGATGCCTTAATTCCCTCCTTCCAATGAATTCCATCCCATCGAATTCAGATCATTTATTTTGGGACAAGAGTCTAGAGTAATTTGAGTTCCTTAAGACTTATAGTCATCAATTGTATTTTCTCTTGCCATCGACATTTTTGGGAATACATCAATGTCCCCTGATCGATGGATTATTTCAAATGTTCGACCTCAACACATTTATTCACACTTGTTATATTGCACTCTATTACCTTGATTCCCATTTTCATTATCAGTGGGTGATCTCGCATCTGTTAATGGTATACATCAATGACTGGTAATCAGATGATGGCCTACTATGTTCGACCTTGACACCTCTATTCACATAGTAGGACATGTACTCATAGCGGTGTGTGTAGAATACTTTCTATATTGGTGGAATTCCACATATGCTACCTCCTTGATCGTGCCAGTGTATATGATATTTAATCTCTCATGACTTGAATCCAGTGTATGTCAGATATCTTCAGTCATTATGGATATCTTGATCCACTGTGTATCTTCAACATTCATGGAGATCTTGGTCCTTTGTATATCTTTATCATGGATATTGTGATCTATTATATATTGTACATGGAGATGATCACACATGTCATATTTTGTATCATACCTATTCATGGCCATTGTACTCTTATGTATCTAGGACTGTTATATGTATTTGCATTCATATGCAGATATTGATTATTGTACTATACTGATGGATGGATGGTTCTTCCACTTGGTTCTTCATCACTCCACTTTTAGGATGGATTTATAATCTATTTCGGCCATCATGTCACCCCTCTGACCTCACACATTAGGGGGAATCTGTTACAACTGATTTTACCACACATGGTTGATCACACATTTATGTCCTTCCCTGTTCCTTTGTAGACTCTTTGGACCCCATGGACCAATATTGCACCTTTGATGTTTCCAAGATCATTCCTAAAAACACCTATTATTTGTTGTACATGATTTTTAATCTCGTCCTCGCGTATATACGTTGATATTGACCTTAAACCCACATACATCGGGATGTGTGCATAAGTCCAAATATTTTTGGAGTTTTCCTTGATGTGGATCCAAATCACTTGTCTCTTGGCCTTCCATATGCCTCGAGATCACTCGGATATGACCCTCCATTTCCCCATTAGAGTACTATATAAGGAACACCTTGGATACATTGAAGAGGAGGAATTGAAGAGAAAGAGAACTATAGTCCATTGTTGTCATAGCTTTCTTGTACTTGAGTCTGTATCCCTTTGTCCCTTGGAGAACTTTGTGATCTTCTCAAGCTTTCCTTTTCTTATGAGCTTTCTATCGAGAGATGGAGGATTGAGGTGGTGGAGGAATCAGTTTCTCCTGTTTGCAAATGTGCCGACGGAGGTTGTCACTTGTGTAATCTCTTATTTTATTAACATAAATATATTTTCCTGTCAAATGATGTGCATTTAAATTAATATTTTGTCCATGGATGTGTTTAATTTCTTATACATTATTGATTATATATGCTAGATTTGATCTAACACCATATTATATAGCATACTTTCCTTGTTTTTTGTTGTTGAGAGAAAATTTCTAACATAAGAGTGATTGGAAAAAGCTCAATGGGGATCTACTTCAACCCTCCAGAATAAGATATGATTTGAGATCCTTTAGTGTTAGATGCTTTATTTATTTTTCATATTGGGAAGGGATTGATTTCTGCGGTTTCTCTGTCTGTTGTGGTACACCCCAATCCATAGGAAGTTTCTCTCTATAACAAAGTGAATTAGTGAATTTCGATATTTGATCCCACAACTATGACCCTCCACCAGAGAAGAAGACTAATAATGTTCCACCAAAAAAACTTCAACATCCTCCTCCCCTCCTACCAATGGTATTCAAATTGAAAAACATGTTCTTAATGCAATTATTTGACCACCTAAGAGTACACTTCATAAATCCATATTTAATTTTAACGCATGAGCCACCCAGTATTATAATATAGGAAAATATTTGGCTCAAGCACTGTGCACTATGTCGAATCTTGAAGTACTCCAAACATTCCTTACACAACAGAAGAACTTGTTATCAATTCTTGGAGCAATTGATCCTGGACATAATAACATTATTGCCTTCAAATTGGATGATTTTAAGTCTAGGATATCCTATCGATTGGCTTTCCCATTTTCCATGAAATATATTGGGAAAATAATCTTTCATATCGTATTGAACGAGGGAGCCTCCACTTTGGTCATGTATTTATCATGCTGGATAGCTATTGTCTCTCCCGATATAAACCATTCACCCACAACACTAAAGGATTTTAATGGTTGAGAATTTCCACCCTATGGATTACTTCCCTCTCTCCAGATAAAACTTGGGGGGAAATTAGTCTCCATTCATGTTGAATTTGTCGATGCTCCTTTATGCTACAATATTCTTCTAGGTCAAAACCGGTTCTACGTGATGCAAATTGTTGCTTCATATGTATTTTGAGTAGTCCATTTCCCATTCCAAGGGAATATCGTTACCATTGATCAGTTCCCAATTTGCATATGGTAGAAGACCAGTTTGCAACAACAATTTCATCTAACATCATCACTAATCCTCAACCCCCAGCACTCACCCTTGGTGTTAAGTCAGAGGGTAATTTGAGTAATATTACTAAAACTATTTCTGTTGATATCTTGGTGAATCCTGGAATCATAGAGAACATCAATGTAGGCCAAAATTCTTCCCCTTCAAAACTAGCATCTTATATGGGATTTTTTAAGAAATTTAGATATATTTTTACTTGGAAATACAAATAAATGCAAGGGATAGGTCCTTCTATCATTGTTCATGAGATTAGGACTTACCCTGACGCAAAGCCAGTTCGTCAGAAACTTTGACAAGTGTATCTGATTAAAGAAATTGCCATTAAGGAAGAGATTGAAAAAATTCTTAAGGAAGGTTTTATCTACCCCGTGCCTTTGATTGAATGGGTGTCTAAAATTTTCCATGTCAACAAAAAATAGGGTACCATTAGGGTTTGTATCGATTTCTGGGATCTGAATCAAGATTTCCCTAAGGACAATTTCCTCACCCTATACATTGATCAAATCATCGGTAACTGTACCGAAAGTGTCATGTTCTCATTCATGGATGGCTTTTCTTGCTATAATCATATTGAGATACTTCAATCCAATCAACACAAAATGGATTTTATCTTCCCATGGGGGTCCTTCACCTATATAAAGTTACCTTTTGGTTTAAAGAACGTTTGTGCTACTTTTCAATGCGCCATGTCTTCTGATTTCCATGACATAAAAGACATTATGGAACCCTACTTTGACTACCTTCCTGCTCATTCGAAGCAACGGGATCACCACATTGATTATTTGAGAGACGTTTTTCCTAGATGTAGACACTATAACATCTGGTTGAATCCACACAAATTTGTTTTCTGTGTTGATACTGGTCAACTTCTTGGTTTCATTGTGTCCAAGGATGGCATCGACATAGACCCTCTAAAGATTGAAGCCATCCTGGCCCTACCTGCCCCTACAAATTTTATTGAACTCTAAAGTTTTCAAAGGAAGGAATTTTTTTAAGTTGTTTCATCTCTAATTATGCTGAGAAAACCTATGGTTTCATGCGTTTAATAAAGAAGGATACCCCCTTTGTTTGGGATGACTAGGCACAACATTTGTTCAATACTCTCAAGCATGCCAATATGCATGCAACTATTTTGCAACCACCCAATTATACTAAGTATTATTCCCTGTAGGTGGTTGCATCCCTATCCACCATTGGTATGGTTTTGGTTCAAATAGACGACCATGATCAGTAACATGTGATATACCATTTGAGTAAGATTCTTTTGGTCTCTAAAGCCTGATACTTACATGTGGAGAAATTAGCTCTAGCCATAGTCATCACAATCCATAAGTTCCATCAATGCATTTTTCTCTGAACAACTACGACATATGCAGATTTTAACCCCATGTATTACATCTTGACTCGTCAAGTTATTGGGAAGAAATACTCGCTATATTTTCATTCTTCGGGAATTTGAGTTGAAATTTGTGAAATCCAATTCTAAGAAATATCTTGTATTTACAGATCTTATGTGTTCTCTTCCCCGTATTACTGAGGAAAATGATCCCATCAATTCATTTCTCAATGCATCCATGTTCCTCATTAGTACGATTGACCCCTGGTATGGAGATTTAATTATATATCTCCAGACACAATTGTTTCATCCCAATGCAACTCATGATGAACATCGTCGCATCCACCACAATGATAAATACTACCTCATTACTAATTATATTTGTACCTATGTGGCATTGATACCATGTTACGCCGTTGTTTAACTCATGAAGAATATGAAATCATTTTGAATGATTGCCGCTCTGGAGATTGTGGCGGTCATCTTTGTGGGATGGATACTACCTAGAAAATATTACACATTGAGTATTTTTGGCCCTTGATATTTAAATATTTCATAGAGGCCGTCAAGAAATTCCTACCTTGCCAAGTGTTCACATCGAAAAAGAGCACCCATCCTACTTTGTTACATCTTGTCATCACAGTTAGTCCCTTTGCAAAATGGGGAATTGATTTTGTACATTGTAGACCTACCTCAGACAGGGGGCATGGTTACATTATTGTGGTCATTGAATACTTCACTAAATGGGATGAGTATATTCCTACTTATCTTGAATATGGAAAAACAACTTCTCTTTTTCTATTCAACCATATTATCGCCATATTTGGTATCCCTAAGGCCATTGTGACTGATCATGATTCACATTTTTAGAATAAGATGAGGTTGGAATTAAGTTCTAATCTAGGGTTTATCCATGACAAATCTACACCCTAATATCTACAGGAAAATGGCCAGGTTAAAGCTACCAATAAATTATTAAAAACCATGCTTCAATGGATGGTAGGAAAAGCCAAGTCCATTTGGCATTTGAAACTATTTTCCACATTATGGGCTTACCGAACCACCATCAAGACATTCACTGGTTTTACAACATTTCATTTCATGTATGGACTAGAGGATACTCTTCCTATAGATTGAGAAATCTCTTACCTGAAACTCGCTATGGATGTCTTGAAGAATGTTTCTTGTATTTAAACAAGCTTGATGAGACTCTCACGATGCTACCTTAGAAAACAAGGTTTACACACGATGAATGAAAGCTCAATATGACAGATACGTTCAACCTCAATCTTTCAATGAAGGTGACCTCGTCTTGACTTATGAACAGAAACAGGACAAGTTGGGAGCTGGAAAGGTGGATTTTATGTGGCATGGGCCTTACATTGTCAGTTGTTTCTTAGATAAAGGGGCATATGAGTTAATAGATTATGATGAGATACCCTTGGGAGAGTCTCACAATGGGCTCTACCTTAAAAAATACCATGCCTAGGACATCTAGCATATGTTTTTTGTATATAATGTTTATAGAGTGTTGTTTGTTTTTTGAGTAGTGTGGATTTAGTGTGAATGTAATATGTGTCCTTAAAAAACCTACTTATTTATTCCTCTATTTAAAATGAACAGATGACCACCTATTTCAGTTTCATGGATGGTGATAATCGTTATACCTTGAATCTTGTGTCGAAATCCTGCATATTGTACTCTCCTACTAGTGATCTGGTGATTTTAGGAGGAACTTGTTTGGGCCCTGCAACAAACAACCTTGCAGAGTATCATGCAGTAATTGGTTTGTTGAATGAAGCCTTGGATAATGATGTAAATCATATTAGGGTTAATCTAGACTCACAATTGGTAGTACATCAATTAAACCGAGTCTAAATCATCCAAAACCCCCTACTCCTTTGTACATTTTGAAGAGTTAGGATTTTGGAAAGGAATTTTGAGTGGGTTTCCTATCAGCATATCACAATACATTTAAATATTGTGGCATATTCCTTAGCAAATTTTGTCTTGGATTGGTATCTTGCTCATGTTTAAATTCATTGTAACATCAATTTCATACATTGAATCGTATAGAAACATAGGTATATATTCATTCACATAGAACATTTGTACACACATGTAAATAAAAAGTTTTATATATAAAAAGGTGGAGCTGAGATACAAAAATATTGAATCCATAAGCTTTCAAGTCACTCAAAGTCTGGAACTATCACAATTTCAAATACATATAAATAGGGAAAAAACTAAAGCTTCGAATCTTTCAGTGTAGATATAATACAAAAATAAGGGAGCCACTATGGGATAATCCTCATGCTCATGATAGCACATCACATCCCAAGCCACTCGACGGAGTAGCCTCCTAAAATGGCTCAAAAATCTTGTAGTATGGTGCTGGGAGTGCCTAGGGATCTCATCAATAGAAATGTCAGGTATTCCTATAGTTAATCATTGGAGGTTCTCCTCGATCTCTTAGAGTTCCTCATATACCTATGCATTCTTGAACACCATATCTTTGACTACCCCTCTCCTTTCTACAGGAAAATCTCTTGCTGAACGAGAAGGATTTATGTCTGCAAAAAATATTTTTTTGCATATCTCAGCATTACATCATAATACAGAAAAAATGAAATAAAAATAAAAAACATGTATAGTGATATATTTCTTACATCGGTCATCCCACTGATCTCCCTCTGGTAGTGTAAGGTATGAGTCATCCTTGAAATATTCCCCAGCATAAGCACAATCCTCCACCATCAATAGTTGTCTTCTCAACCAACAGAAGAAGATATGTCCATATGTAACCTTGGGGCCTCCGCCATGCATGCCATTTCCTTTACCCACCTGGTAATCCAAGGGTCATTGGAATCTAACCTACTCAATGGTACCCGAGGTCTCATAAGTGGAACCCTCTCCAGGAAGAAAGATACCACTATAGCTCCATAGTCAAATTGCTTCAACTCTCCCCTCCAACATTTGGTTAGCTAGTCTTTTAAGCTGACAAGTAAGCCATCGCTCCAGTTAAAGATGGTGGGAGACATACACTCTATTGCATAAAGCATGTGATCCCATGTACTTAGATGGTATGGATTACTACCCACAACCTTCTTGATCGTGAAGGTTATGGTCCTCAAGGGTCAATCAACTATGTGTTTGATGGGGATTTTCCCTCCTTGGAAATGGGTCCCCATCGATTAGTACTCATAAATCAAATCATCCACAGATAACTCGCTGCCTCGTGGACCTATCAATTTTACTGGTCTCTCCCCATGGGATTATCCATTCAATAAATAGATGTCTTCCACATGTATGGTTAGAATATGGGTCTCGACCTCGAAATGTTGTTGATCCAGGTCCCACATGCAGATAAAGTGCTCCAATAGATGCATGTATGCCCTCATACCTAGTAATCTAAAATATTTGAGGAGGACACACTCATGGAGGGCCCTCATGGTCATTGGGTAATTTTTCACTTGAAGGTCATCCAACTCATGTTTTATTTCTTTCCAAATCTCCATTTGGTGAGCAGTTTACTTGCCAAAAAAAATTTAAACATCCATTAGAAGCATATTAAAACCCTTGGAAAAAATAAAAATTGCAAATTAATGTCTATTTTTTTATTTTTTGAAGTAACCTAGCCTCTCCAGCTCTTCCTAGAGGAGAACAGAGAGCCAGAGCTCTTTTCCCATATTGACAGAGCACTCTAGGTCCTTTTCCATCTTTTGAGGGGTATGTCGGTGCACCTCCCAAAAGGGAGAAAAACACCAGCCTGTGAACACTTTGTCTCCTTGTATAAATGATACAAAATCCTAAAAATAGGGCACCATGAAAGTGAAGGAATAAGTTCTAGCTCTTACCTGGTCTGAACGATTCAAGAAGAGGTGGTTTGAATCTCTCAGAATCCTTGTTTGAAAATCACCATGTTTGCACAAAAATCACTCAAAAACTATGGTAAAATTACAATGGTAAAAAATAGTTACCATTCCCCTTTTTTATATCAATTTTTTATTTTTGATTGAAATACAATTAATCTAATATTTAAATATTTAGGGGTTTTTCCATGTATTTTCTATAGTTTTCATAGAAAAATTGTTCTAACTTTGTTTTCGAATATTTCATGTTATTTTTATGACATATTTGGCTATGAATGAGTTTCTTTTGTCTTTTTGACACTCTCGGCTAAGATGGAAAAGTAACGAGCTTCTTTTATACCTTTGACATGCTTGTTAAAAAATCAGCGAATAGGTATCGAGTACACTTTTACTATTTTTTAGACTCATTAAAACTAGATTATGAAAAAAGACACCTATTATGGAGTTACCTTAAAGCTCTTTTCATACTCCTAAAATATGAAAATATCAGCAAGTGAACTTGATTCTTTCATGCTTGAAAAAGTATTTGAATGACCATCTAGTCAATGATGGTTTACCCCTTTTGTGGATCGATTAGACTCATTTACGAAAGAGGTATGGTCTAGTTCATTGGAACTAGAAGAGTTCTATTGGGAATTAGTTTATGCTTTCCTCATCCTTGATCCCCAGGAATCATCTTATGTATCTTCGATATGTGATGTTTACCTAATTGTTCACCCCATTCAACCTTGTACAGTGGCTTCCATTTTTGGGCCTCGAGGACTAAATTGATGAAACATTTTACTCTAAAGTATTATTAGTCATTTTAGACTCTCTAAACATGAAAGGATGACTGATTTCATATTTCATCAGAATCATAAAATGAAATTATCAATGACCCTTTCTAGGAATGAACCCCTCCTTTATCATGTTCATAAAACCTATGAGAATGGACTCATCACTTGATGAGATACAACGAGCGTTTGTTACCCTCTTTGAACTCATTAAAATGAAAAGAGGTACTCATTCTTTGCGATGGGGAAATTAAGGGAATGGGAAATGTATTTTCATTTGTAGTTATGGCACATCATAGTCCACCACTTGAACATGGTACCTATCTGCATTTTCATTTTCAAACACTTGGGTATTTAGCTTGTCCTCGATTCGATCCACTTTCATGAGTCATACAACTCCTTTGAAAAAATTCAAAGAATGCATCATCATGTCCTTGCATTACATTTGGTATCTTCCTTTTTGAGTCAATGCTACCAAGTCATTTGTCATGCCATTCAATGTTCAAAGGGAACCTCCTCTGCAATCAACCTCTTCAATTACTTTACCTTTCGTCAAACTTGGTCATATCTGAGTGAGTCTTATGGTTGTTTCATCACTTCAACATCATCTTTTGTTCCATGTTTCATGTCGATGATGACAAAATCATCATGGCCCTCCTTCGAAGAATCTATTCCTGTCGACTTCAACACATCATCCAAGAATTGGACTTAGAAACCTAGTCAAGTACCTTGAATCCCACATGCCTTAATGGTAGGTTTCCTTTATTTCGACAATAATTTTTCATTAATTACCTCTGATTGGAATATTCTACTAAGTGTTTGAATCCAAGTCCTTTATTCACACTTAGAATAATGTGCTCAGATACCTAGGGAATAATTGACATCAATGGTGATATCCCTCACACTTATTAACAGTCACACATCAATGACCATTAATTAGGTTGTTTCTAGCATGTTCGACTTCATGACAACTACTCACATTGTTAGAATCGTATCATTGGGGATTGGAATGAAGACCGTGAGTGGTTAGGTATTCATCTGAATATGTTCCTATCCTCAGGTTGTGATGGAGTACTATTTGAATGTATGACTTTGATCCATATTGTATGTTCGGTGGTTGTGTCTAGTATTGAGTTTGTATAAGATAGATCCACTTTGTATGTTCCGTAGCCATGTTTCTTCTTCAGTCTTATTGATCATGGATATATAGTGTATTCTTGGTAGCCATGATGTAATCATAGCACATGGATCTATAGTGTATTGGTATGTATCCATGATTGAGTCAGATAGTTGGTCATTGGTCTTGCATCAAATGTAAACTCATCTCTATTTTTCCTCTGATATTGGATCATCATCTATAAAATTATTTTACCTATCACATCCCTCTAGCTTCATAATTTGGGGGGAATTATCTTGCACCTAAAATCTATACCAATTCTTCAATCTCTCAAAATCACTGGCCAATAATTATTTTGGATCCTTTTTTCTTATTGCTATCATGGCTAACACACTTTTCCTTCTGACACAGAGTGCCATCCATCCTTGGCACTTGTTTCACATTGACAATAGGCATCGTTGGTGCCCTTTCCTTCCCTACAAGGTGCATCAACACACTTACCTTTCTTGCAAGGAGCATCAGCTTTCTCGAAAATGAAAAAATAGAAGTTTTGAGAAGATTCCAAGCAAAATATCTCATGGAGGATGACCCTATCTACTTGGGAGAGCTAGCACTTGACCTCCTATCCAATAGGAAACATTCCTTATTTTATTCCCAAAATATCTCAACTCATTTTGGATTTCCTTGGCTTATTAAAGAAAGCTTCATGGATCATGTGAGGGGAGACCAAAAAGAGCATTGTTATGCTTTTGGACTGAAGTCTGGTGTAGAGGTAAATTTGAGAGTCATGTGAGAAAGAGTTTGTACTAGTTGAGTGTTATGTGAGTGTGTCAAAGACCTTGTGGAGACAAAGCTATTGTCATCAAGGATTTGGTTCTAGCTTTCTCTTTTAATTTTAAAATACAAAAGTGTTTCCATTTCCCATATATGATTTATATCAATATTGATCATTTATTATTAAACTCTTTGATAACTAATATAGTTATTGATTTATCTTCATTGGAGGAAATTTGGGGTCTAAAATGGGCCTTATAAGAAACCGTGCCAAAATAAGTTTTTGTGAGTTGGAATTCAAGAACCAATAGAATTTCAATAAAATAAGTCAACCATAATAGTTGAATTGACATATTTGTCATTAAAAAAAACTACTTTTTTTGTTCGTATTTTTGACATATCTCATTGTGTTTTTACTCAAAATTCGATCGGGAGAGCTCATTGGATGTGGAATTTGATTCCGCATCCAACGAGTACTGACACTGCATACTTTTGATGGACCCCGCTACCCCAAAAACAAGAAATACCTGAAAAACGTGATGATGACATCATCATCACATTTTTTTAGGTATTTCTTGTTTTTGGGGTAGCGGGGTCCATCAAAAGTATGCAGTGTGGGTACTCGTTGGATGTGGAATCAAATTCCACATCCAACGAGCTCTCCCGATCGAAATTTGAGTAAAAACACAGGGAGATATGTCGAAAATACGAACAAAAAAAGTAGTTTTTTCATTCTTCCTCCAAAATTAGTAACTATTATTTTATTATTTTAACTATTATTTTATTATTTTCCTTAGGAGGCCCATTTTAGACCCCAAAATTTCTCTAATGGTTGCTCTCATCCTTTTTCTTGTTTCTTGTGTTTGTTTACAGGTATAATAGATCACATCAAGATTGGTGAAACAAAGACAAAACTTCCAAATCTACGGTAAGAGAGTTATTTATTCAAGTAGATTAGTCTTATAGGGAAAGGACATGTTGATGTGTCTTTTTGTTCTAGACTTGTACCATACAAGATGGAGAAACAAGAAGTGTTCACTCTGGTTAAAGTATTCCTACAAATAGGAGTAGAGGAGAGAGAGGGAGAGAGGGTGGGTGTCAAGTATTTAGAGGAGAGAAAAATTAGTGGGGATCCATGGTAGGTGTAAGCATAGGAGAGGGAGAGAATGAGGGAGGATTTTAGTAAGGATTAGGAGGGAGGAGGGTTAGTTTTAGGCATGGGATTAGGGGGGCGAGAGAGAGATATAATGGGGGGTTATTAGCATAGGGTGGAGGAGGGGGGTTGTGGGAGATAAAGAGATATAGATCAAGAGGGTTAGGGTTTTTACAAGTAGTAGGTAAAATAAAGAAGGGGGGTATATTTGAGGAGTTATGGGGTTGGAATTAGAGAGAGAGAGATAGAGAGAGAGAGAGAGAGAGAATGAGAACTCGTATGGGGGAGTGTGGTTATGATAGAGAGAAGGGAGATGTATGGGGGAGTGGGGTTATGAGAGAGATAATGGGAAGTAGGGCTAGGGGAAGTTTAAGGGGGTTGAGGGAGAGAGATAAAGTGGGTAAGGATAGGGGGATGAGGAGTGTGGGGTTGGGTGTAGAGATAGAGAAAAATTATATGGGTAAAGAGAGAGGGAGAGAGGGCAAGTGTTAGGGGATTTTGGGAGAGAGATAGGGGTGGGGTTTAGGGGTAGGTGGGAGAGAGGGCAGAGAAATAAAAAGGGAGGTTGGTTGCTAGTTTTTGGGTAGGGATTAGGGAAGTGGGTTCGTGTGTGTGTTTGTGTGTGTGTGTGAGAGAGAGAGAGAGAGAGAGAGATATGGATGTTAAGAAATATGGGAAGAGATAGAAAG
>LPNX010973226.1:170263-208273 GCA_001517045.1 Pseudotsuga menziesii
GGGTTTAAGGAGAGTGAGGGAAGTTATAAGTAGAGAGAGAGAGAGAGGGAGGGATGGAAGGAGACGGGATGGGTGTCAGTGGGTCAATGGAGAGATAAATTGGTGGGGGTTAGGGGTAGGTGAAGAAGGGAGAGAGAGAATGAAATAGTGTATACATATGGGGATGAGGAGTGGGGGCTTAGGGGTATAGAGAGAGAGAGAGAGAGGTGGGAGTGGAGGTACGGGTATATAGGGATAGAGATAATCGGGTTATGATTAGTAATAGGGGGACCATTAGCAGAATCATAGAGAGAGGGGGATGCTTATGGATAATGGGAGTGAGAGAGATAGAGAGAGGGTGTTAGAGGGTTAGGGGAGAGAGAAATGGGTGGGGTTTAGGGGTAGGTAAAGGAGAAGGGAGAGAGAAATGGGTGGGGTTTAGGGGTAGGTAAAGGAGAAGGGAGAGAGAAAGTGAGTGAGATATGGATTTAGTAGTATATAATGAGAGGAGAGGGGAGAGGGAGGGAGGAGGGAATTTAGTTATAGTGGTTAGAGTATGGGGATGAGTGAGTGAGTGTTAGAGAGAGAGAGAAGGGAGTCTTAGAGAGTAGTGGAACAAATAAATGGGTTGGGGTTAGGGATAGTTAGATTAGTATGGGTTTTAGAGAGAGAGATATATATATATATATTTCCAAGGGAGGTGATAGATATATGGGAGGAGGGTGTTGGGGAGAGAAAGAGATAGATATTAGAAGGGTTAGGGTTTTGGGGAGTAGTAGTGCAGTTGGAGAGAAGGGGAATATTTTTTAGGAGTGTGGGGTTCTGGAGTAACAAGAGGAATATTAAGAGAGAGAGGGGTGGGGAAGAAGATAGAAAGAGAGGTGGTTAGTGATAAGAGTATGGGAGAGAGAGATAGAGGGAAGGGTTTAGGGAAAAATAGGGAGGATAGGGGGAGAGCTAGAGAGAGAGAGGGAGAGACAATGGGTGTTAAAGGGTTTGAGGAGAGAAAAAGGGTTGGGGTTTAGGGGTAGGTTGAAGGGCATGGAATATAGATAATGTGAGAGGATATTTTTAATTTATAGCGGGTGGAGAGAAAGAGAGAGAGGGAGGGAGTAGGGGGGATAGTTGTAGGTGTGGGATTGGGGTGTGTGTGAGAGGGAGGGGGGGGGTTGGAAGTAGGGATAGAGCTAGAATAGTGGGGCTTATTTGTAGGTGGAGTGGGTGGTTGAGAGAGAGAGGGAGAGAGATTAGGGTGGTGATTAGGGGTAGGGTGGAAGAGGTAGGTTATAGGAGATAAAGAGATAGAGATAAAGAGGTTTCAGGGTTTTCCATGTAATAGGGAAATTAGAGAGAATGGGGTATCCTTAAGGTGTGGTGATGTTGGGATTAGAGAGAGAGAGAGAATCCATATGGGGGAGTGTGATTATGACAAAGAGGGGGGTTAGGGGTAGGGGTAGAGGGATAAGGGTTATGGAGAGAGAGAGCGAGGGGAATAGGGATATGAGGATGTGGAATGGGGTGTTAGGTGTACAGAGAGAGAGAGAGATTATGGGGATTATGGATTGAAGGAGTAGGTGTTTGAGAGAGAGGTAGGGATAGAAATGAGTGTGGTGATTAGGGGTAGGGGGATGAGGTCGGTCGTGAGAGATAAAGAGATAGAGATCAATCTTTTTAGGGGTTTTCGAGTAGTAGGGGGTATAGTTAAGGAGTGGCAGTTGGGATGAGAGAGAGCGAGAGAGAGAAATGGAGAGAGAGATAACTGGTAAGGGGGAGTGGAATTATGAGAGATAGGGGGTTGGGTGTACGGGTAGAGGGAGAAGGGTTAAGGAGAGAGAATTAGAGAAATGAGGATGAGGAGAGGGGGCTTAGGTGTAGAGAGAGAGAGATATTATGGGGCATATGGGTTTTATGAGAAGGGAATTTAAATAGAAGAGGGGGAGTATAGGGGGAGAGATTGGAGGTTTGGGTGGATACCTAGAGAGAGAGAGAACATAGGGGTGGTTAGTGATAGGGGGAGGGGGGTGGTCATTAGGAGAAACATAGAGATATGGGTGGGAATAGGGATAGTGGAGAGAGAGAGGGGGGTGTGGGGGTAAATAGAGAGGGAGAGAGGGTTGGTGTTAGGGTATTCAGGGAGAGAGATAGTGGTGGAGGTTGAAGGTAGGTGGAGGAGTAGTGGGGAGAAAGAGAGATAGGGGTGTTAGTAATGGTTATGGGAAGAGGGGAGAGAGAGAGAAAGAGGGACAAGGGATGTTAGTGGTTGATGAGGGAGTAATGTGTTTATGTGTGAGAGAGAGATTCAGGGTTGTTAGGGAGTAGGATAAGAGAGAGAGAGGTGGGGATAGGGGTATGTGGAGTACGGGTTGAGACACAAAGAGAGAGAAGGGGAAATTTATTATGGGTAGGGATGAGGAGGGGGGTTATGCGAGAGAAAGAGTTAGAGATCAATATGGTTAGGGGTTTCAAGAATATTAGGGAAGTTAGGGATAAGGGGGTTTATACTTGATGATTGGGTGGGTGTGGAGTAGGTAGAGACAGTGTCGGGTCGAAGAGATAGATAGATAGATAGAGAGAGAGAGAGAGAGAGAGAGAGAGAGAGAGAGAGAGAGAGAGAGAGAGAGATTTGGGTGTAATGAGTTTGGGGACTCAATAGTAAGGATAAAGGGGGAGTATAGATAGATGGGGGTGGGAATAGAGGTAGAGGGATTGTTAATAATAGGGGAAGGGGCATTAGTATAAACATAGAGTGAGAGAGAGGCATTAGGTGATAGATAGGGTGGTTATGGGTAGGAAGAGCAAGAGATGAATTAGTGATATAGAGGGATATTAGGGGTATAAATAAAGAGAGAGAGAGGTTGGTTGGAACTAGTTAGTGATTATAGGTAGTGTTAGGAGGGGGTTTGGAGTAGATAAATATCGAGTAGTATAGTGTTTTAGAGAGGAGGGAAGTTTGAGTGAAGATGGGTTAGATAGAGAGAGAAAAGTGGTGATTAGGGGTAGTGGGGAGGAGGGGGGATGGGAAAGAGAAATATTTATAGATTGAGGGGAATAGGGGTTTTGGAAGGAGGAGGTAAATAATATAGAAGGGTGGGCATAAGAGCTAGAGAGAGACATGGGAGGGTAGTTAGTGGTGGGAGGAATATAAGAGATGGAAAAAGAGGCGGTGTAGGAGATAAATAGAGAGACAAATAGGGGGTGCTTGGTGGTAGGAGTAAGAGAGAGAGAGGTTTGGGTATATTGGGTTGGGGGAGAGATAAAGAGGTGGGGGTTACAGGTATATGGAGTAGGGGAGAGAGAGAATGAAAATGGGCTTTAGTAAGGGTTAGGAGGAGTAGGAGAGAGAGAGAGAGATGGTGGGGATAGAGGTAGAGATAAAGAGATAAAGAAAGAGGAAAATAGGGTTGGTGTTAGGCGGTTGGGTGAGAGATAAAGGTGTGTGGTTTAGGGTAGGTGGATGACTAGGGGAGAGACAAATAGAGAGTGAGTGAGTGAGTGAGAGGGGTTTAGTAAGGGTTAGCTAAAAGAGGGTGTATATATAGAGAGAGGAGAGGATTTAGTTGTAGTGGTGGGAGTATGGGGTTGAGTTTGTGTGTGTTAAGGAGAAGGAGTAGGGGGTGTTATGGAGTATTGGGATATGTAAATGGGTGGGGATTAAGGGTAGGTGGATTAGTAAGGGGTTGAGAGAGAGAGAGAGCACTTGAGGGAGGTGATTAAGGGTATAGGGGAGAGAAACATAAAGAGATTAATATGGTTAGGGGTTTGGAGAGGAGTACTGCAATTAAAAAGAAGGGAGGTATAGTTTAGGAGTGTGGGGGTGTCAAGTAGGGAGAGAAAGTGGGTGTCAGGAATTTGGAGGAGAGAAAAATGAGTGGGGATCCATGGTAGGTGTAAGGATTGGGGGGGAGAGAATTGGAGAGGATTTTAGTAAGGGTTAGGGGGCAGGAGAGTTAGTTGTAGTCTTGTAGGCATGGGATTAGGGGAGAGAGAGAGAGAGAGAGAGAGAGAGAGCTAAGGGGTATTATTACGGTAGGATGGAGGAGTGGGGTTGTGGGAGATATAGAGATAAAGATCGAGATGGTTAGGGGTTTTGTGAGTAGTAGGGAAAACTGAGAAGGGGGGCATAGTTGAGGAGTTATCGGGTTAGGAGTAGAGAGAGAGAGAGAGAGAGAGAGAACTAGTATGAGGGAGTGGGGTTATGAGAGAGAGAAGAAAGAGGTATGGGCGAGTGGGGTTATGAGAGAGAGAGGGAATAGGTATGGGAAAGTGGGGTTATGAGAGAGATAAGGGGAAGTAGGGGTAGGGAAAGTGGAAGGGGGTTGAGGGAGAGAGATAAAGTGGTTAAGGGTAGGGGGATGAGGAGTGTGGGGTTGGGTGTAGAGAGAGAGAAACTATATGGGTAAAGAGAGAGGGAGAGAGGGTGAGTGTTAGTGGAGAGAGAAAGGGTTCAATAAGGTTTAGGGAGAGGGGGTAGAGAAATAGAAAGGGAGTTTGGATGCTAGTTTTTGGGGAGGGAGTAGGGTAGTGGGTGCATGTGAAAGAGATAATGAGTGAGAGAGAGAGAGATGGATGTTAAGGAATACATGAAGAGAGACAGGGGTGGGGGTTAAGGGTAGGTGGAGTAGGGGGTTGGAAGAGAGAGAGAGAGAGAGAGAGAGAGAGAGAGAGAGAGAGAGAGAGAGAGAGAGTCATGAAGGAATTTATTAGGGGTAGGAGAAGGATGGGGGATATGGGGGAGGAAGAGTTAGAGATAAAGTGGGTTAGGGTAGAGAGAGATGGAGATAGGGAATTTGGTAGGGGGTTGGGAAAGACAGAAATAGGTGGGAATTATGGATATATGGAGTAGATTAGGGAGAGAGAGAGTGAGAGAGAATATTAGTAAGGGTTATGGGGAGGAGAGGGAGTGAAACGAAGGGAGGACAGAGGTTAGTGGTAGTCATGGGAGTTTGGTTGTGATTGTGTGAGTGAGAGAGAAAAGTAGGGGGGGTTATTAGAGAGGAGGGGAGAGAGGGGGGGGGGGGGTATACTTGAAGAATGGGTGGGTTTTGGGTAGAGAGAGAGAGGGAATGCAAAAGGGAAGTGAGAGAGAGAGAGAGAGAAGGGGTGATTATGGGTAGTGGGGAGAAAGGGGGTTGGGAGAGAGAAATATATAGGAATTGAGGGGGTTAGGGGTTTATAGAGGAGGACAGAAATAAAAGAGAAGTGGGGTTATGGAGAGAGATAGAGAGAGATTGAAGGGGTGGTTAGTGGTATGAGTAGGAGAGAGAGATAAAGGGAATTTTAAGGAGATAGAGGGAAGTTAAAAGTAGAGAGAGAGGGACAGAGGGAGGGAGGAAGAGAGGATGGGTGTTAGTGGGTCAGTGGAGAGATAAATTTGTGGGGGTTAGGGGTAGGTGAAGAAGGGAGAGAGCGAGAATTGAATAGGGTAGAGATATGGGGATGAGGAGTGGGAGCTTAGTGGTAGAGAGAGAGAGAGAGAGGAAGAGAGAGAGAGAAAGGTTGGAAAGGAGGTGGGAGCAGAAGTGGGGGTATATAGGGATAGAGATAATGGGGCAATGGTTGGAAATAGGGGGGACCATTAGAAAAGGCATAGAGAGAGGGGGGGCTTATGGATAGTGAGAGTGGGAGAGAGAAAAAGGGAGTGGTTACTAGAGAGAGAGAGAGAAAGGGTGTTAGAGGATTGGGGGAGAGAGAAAGGGGTGGGTGTTAGGGGTAGGTAGAGGAGTAAGGGAGAGCGAGAGTGAGCGAGATATGGATTTAGTAATGGTTAGTGAGAGGAGGGTTGAGAGAGAGGGATGAGGGGATTTAGTTGTAGTGGTTTGATCATGAGAATGAGTGAGTGAGTGTTATAGAGAGAGAGTTAGAGGGAGAGAAAAAGTGAGTTTTAGGGAGTAGTGGAATAGATAAATAGGTTGGGGTTTGGGATTGTTAGATTAGTAGGTGTTTTAGAGAGAGAGAGAGACGAGATATTTCCAAGGGGGTGTGATAGATATATAGGAGGAGGTGGTTGGGGAGAGAAAGAGATGGAGATTAGAAGGGGTAGGGGTTTGGGGAGTAGTAGTGCAGTTAGAGAGAAGGTGGGTATTGTAGTAGGGATTTCACCCTAGCTATAGAGCAGGAACGTCTCCCTTCCGTCTATAGGAAGGAAGGGTAGGGTTCCTATGAGAATGGAAGAAGAGAAAGAAATAGAAAATAAAAATAAAAATGAAACCCATACACCCAAGGTTAGGACTAAGCTCCATAACCCTGCATCAAACTTGTTAGAAAACAAAGAGATACCTGCAAGCAATCAATGGATACCTGCAACTTAATGTTAAACCACAAACCTGTAAACAAATAATGTCAGAAAACAAAGTAAAAATAGAAAATAGACAAGTATACCTTCTCTGATTGGAATGGGCCACCATGCCCCAACTTGGACAAGCCCCTCTCAATGGATGGGGAGACTTGGGTCAATGGAGAAATGGAGGAGAGGGAGGGTGAATGGCTTGAGAGTAAAATGGTCTCAAGGCCCTCACACGAGTAGCATAACAATAGGGAGAGAAGGATTTAGTTGAGAGTGACCCCCACCCCTATATTTATACTTTTTCTTAATATTTTTAGGGTTTTAAGCCCCTGGTTGGAGCTTTAACCCCTTTTTTGTGCTTTTAGCCCCTTTCACTCAATCTTTAGCTCTTTTGGGGGTTTTAATCTCTTTTGAGGGGTTTTAGCCCCTTTTTGGAGGCTTTAGCCCCTATGAGAGCTATTTTGGCTCTTTTTTAGGGGTTTTTAAGCCCTTTTTCATATTTTTAATCCTTCTTAAGGGTGTGGAGGTCAAATGTGGTCAAATGAGGGTTGTACGTGGATGTCTTAGGTGGTGTAGGTCATGTAGAGCTCATTATGGGATTTTTTGGGTTAACAGATTGCCCCCTGATGTGTGAGGGTAGGAGCTCATCGTATGGTCAATGGACATCATAAGATTTTCTCGGGAGAGGTGGTGCTTCCTAGGCTGGGGCATGGTGGCTTTTGGTTTTTGTATTAATGTGGTTCCCATCAATGGGTGAGATACAAATAATGTGTGACATGTATATGGACGAGTTGGGAATCCCCATGCTCGTAACACTATAAAAAAGAATCATGTGATCAAAGCTCTAAAATACAAGAGCCGGTCATATACAACTGGTGCTACATAATGGTTTCCTTGATTAGAGGTTGAGTACAATACTTATTTGAAGAACTAATACATTGGACCCATGGAATTCTCATGGAATACTATATCTTCATAACTGATGACCTGTTGAATCTGGGATGGTATATAACTGTGGAGACTTACTGATGGAGAGTCAGTCTTTGTGGTACACTATGCTGCATCAATCATGAATCTATATAGAAGCACTGCTAGGGCTTCTGAACACTGTCTCCAATGCAACCCAAAAATCACAAGGGACATGAACCTGTCTAAGTCCCCTAATATACTCACCAATGTACTAGAGTCAGGTGAGAACCGGGGTCTTCGTCCAAATATTGCATGGACCAATACCGTGTACAAATCTCAACAGTGCGATGATGTAGTTGAAGTCGAGCACGTGAGACACAACCAACCTGAGAGGTAGTAAGGACTCCTCTCCAGTGGTCCAAGGAAATCATCAATGAGGTTAATGAAACTAGGATACAGGGACCTCTAGGTGTATCCTATGGAATAGATGTGTTTTTTTTGATAAAGGGAGACCTACAACTGGCCAAGGCAATGGTGTTTCCTTGACCAGAATCGTGAGGGAGATAACCAAAGGATGTGAGAGAATCTGAGGACTGGCCCACTGAATGGGGTGGGGGGGGAGGGGTTGAACACGGGTAGGGAATGATGGTGGACTCAAACTTCCTTTTCTCAGAGTATGACGGCATGGAAGACTAGGAAGCAAATGAAACTGACTCAAGGTAAAGGGATCATAGTTATAATACTGGGAATGTAACTGTAGATGGGAAATACTTGGGGGAGGTAGACACTTTTGATATTGATGGGAATCCAAGGAAGACACATCATAGAGTACTCTGAACAAAGGTGACCCAAAGTGGGAATGATACCAAACTATTTTATGTGGGATGGTGTCTAAAGACATCGTTGTGGTACGATCTCGTGGATTTTTGGTGATCTTGAGAAAGTAAATGCTTGATGGTTCTTGAAATTTTAGAGAGTCTTAAAGCATGAAGAAGACTCCAGTGGGGGCTCCTTTTCCTTGGTAGTCTCTTGTGCCCGAAAGAGGATAAAAGTATACAGAGGAGAGCTTTCCCATCCTTTAGGGGATGAGAGACTTCTTTACCATTGGTAGTCCAATCAGGATAGAAAAGGTTAAACCTATACTGACTAGATGGTCATTTAGATAATTTTATGAGCATGAATGAAACCAAGTTTTCTCGACAATCTTTTCTTGATGAGAAGGTTGGAAAAGAGATTAATGAAAACCCTTGGTTTTATTTTTTGTAGAGTTTGGCCCCTCTCCTGAGAAAGCATAAAAGGATGCAGAGGGGAATGGTCTTGGCTTGAATGTGTCAAGGTGGTCCTTTTCATTTGATGTCCTACATAATCCGCCAAAGGATATAAATGAGACAATGTAGATTCCCTTTCCTATACTTTAACAAGCAGGAAAGGAAGCACCTGCGCTCTGCAATCTTTTCATTCTTTTAGGAGTCAGAAAAGAGCTTAAAAGAAACTCTAGTATGGTCAACCGATTGCGGTGGCACCGATGGTGCCCCATTTCAGGACAGTGGATAGTGGTTTGAAGGTCATCCATGTAGTATGGATGGAGCAGGTGGCTCTTAAACATACCAATACATGCACAAGATAGATCATGGCAGAGGCACGTGAGTTGGTGCTGTAGAGGCACGCACACTGAGGTGGCTCTCGAACAGAGGTTAGGAGAGTTGTGGTGGACAAAATTGACTACATGTGATGTGAGTGCAAGTCTAGTAGTAGTTATATGCCAAATGCATGCAAAAGAAATAATTTGTCCTTCAGGTGGTGGCCTGGAAACACGCGTAAGGTGTGGTGGGCGGATTAGATAGATATATGCTGAAATAAAATGACGCGCCTTCCGGGCGGTGGCCCAGGAACTCACATGAGTGGCGGTAGGAAAGTGTAATGCAAGTATAGGTCTCAAGACACTTACATCGCAATGATGTGGCTCGTAAATTGAGGTAACTTCTAGGAAGTGGTCCCAAAAATTACTTTTTAAACATGAGATGATGGTCTCGTCAAAAGATAGGAATTTGAGCCCATAGGTGTGAGGGGTGTCTAGAACAGGCTCTAGGTGACTCTTAACCAGTAGCTAATGGTGCTGCCCCTAAATGAGGGGTTTTTTTATTTGTGGTAAAAACATTGTAAAACAAAAAACAAAATCTACACTATAAGTGACTCATGGTGGTGGTATCAAGCATGTGATCTCTTAAGGTGGAGCCCATTGCAGGAATTATTCAAGAGACAACCATCTGATTTAGCAAAGAGATGTGCCCCCTTGTCGAGAAAAAGGTCATTAGAAAGGAGGGGTGACAAAATCTGGCCTTTGATGGGAAGAACGGATTCCACAAAATGGTTGAAAGGGAATGGGGTAAAATCGATGGTGGTTTTACAGATCTCTATATCATCCTGACAGTGTCATTAGGATAGATCAGGTGTGTTTCCACCTTTCACACACCTGGGTCACATGGCATAAATCTTCAAGCCACTCGGTGTGTCCTTGGGGGCAAGTCTCGACTTAAGGCTGTCACCTTGTTCTTGAATCCTCCGTTTAGGCTCAACTCCTAATGAAGCCAAGGGGGGTAGACCCTATTAAGTTACTAAGGATAATTACTTAGTGTTGTGCTGTTAAACTGAATGAGTTACTTAGGAGTTTGCAATTTAACTATAGATGATCAACGATGGCAAGATACAAAAGATGAACACACGAAAGAACAATGATGAGACACAATATAAATATAAAACAAGAGAATAACCAGTGCCTTAGAATGGAGTCAAAAAATAGAAACAATGTACTTGCATGCGCTTGGAGTGAGTGTTTTGTGATTGCCTCTTGGTATGTTTTAAGTTAAAATTGAAGTGTGAGTTGATTAAAATTAGGCAAAGGGGGGGGACTCTAGATATACCCTAGAGTACTTGGAGTATGTCTAAAACTAAAACTTGACGGCTACCCGCAAGGAATATGTGGGATGAAATGCAGTCTCTAGGGCTATTGTTCATAACGCACCTATTAGTGTGTGATAGAGATCGGCGCCCCGAGGTCACTTTTCAGAAGTTCCCACTTCCTTTGGGTATTTTGCCACCATGATGGTTCGATCTAGGTGTTGGATTTTCACCTGTGGGTTTTTTAATTTGGGAGAGTGAGTCCTAATTATACTAGTCACTCAAGTGCTTTTGATACAGCTTGACTGATCGGACGAACCACAGCCAAGTGCAGAGCATACACACTGGAGTCTTGTCAATTTTAGTAAGTTTTAAACTGGGTGTTCTTGTTTAAAAGAAAACCCTCCAGGAACCTCTTTTGATCCAAGTGGATCTCAATCAGGGAATAAAGGAGGGGTTAATTTTATAATAGCTGAAAAAAAAATGATCAAAAGAAAATAGATACACAATTCTAGTTTTCTAATTAGTCCTACCACAAATCTCTTTCCCCTTTCGGGTCAATCGGGAAGTCGTGGGGTAAGTATTAAGATTACTTTGAAATATAAAGTATGGAATATGAAATTAATAATAAAATAAATTATACTACCCTACATATTATATCAATACTATTTTGAAAATAAATGAGCAAAAAGCAACAAAAAGGACACCGCCGCAAATCCCCCCAAGGGGGATGGGGAATGGGCTCGAAAGAGCCTATTCAAAAATAATTCTATTAAAATAAGTTACAATATCAAATAACTTATATAATTCCTTTTTATCCTTATATGTATTGAAATCAAGAGATTACAAGGTGCGAAAATCAAAGGTTTTAGTCAAATGGGAGACCCCTGGGGGGATTTGAACACTCCTGAAGACACTTCCGAACAAAAGCTTCCTTTATTTTCTGTTACACCTGATAAAAAATAGTGAGAATGTTAGAATAAAATATGCCCAAAATCACTTTAATATTACCTTTGGATCAGCCTACCTTAACTCAAAAAAGATGGAGTTAAAACTAGCTAAACAAGTGAAAAAAGGAACCAAGGAAAGCAAGCTTTCCTTGGGATCTTGGCCTGCTGTTTGTGCAGCCAATGAAATATGCACTGATTGATGGATTTATATTTTATAACAGCAAAAATAAATCTAATGCATGCAAGCTACAAGTTTTCTTCAAATTTCCATGCAAAAAGGACGATTTCCCTAAAGCTAGATCTAGAATGCTTATGAAACTTTTTAACTACAATATCTAGACTATGGGATTTGATAAGATAGATCTATGTTGGAATTACTTTTAAGATGATATATCTAAGAAAAATCAAAGCTATGAACAAAGTAACCGGGTAAAAATGTTGATTTTGAGGGAGGAAGAGGAGGAGAGAAATGTCGGTTTCCTTGAAGATCCACAGTGGAGCTTTCAGGTGGAATGTCGAGGGACTATGCCTTTGGAAGGTTTTGAAGAGAGTGAAGAAGCAAACTAGATCAGAATCCTCTCCAATGTAGGAACCTGTAGCTCAGCTAAAATCAAAGAACTTGCCAAGAAACTTGTGAGATCCGATTAGTACATACACAGAGATTCAAAATAACATGCATATAAGCTTATCAAATGAAGGAGATGGTCAATAAACTTATTGAAAAGCACCTTTCCTATAAAGATTATAATAAGTCTATTATCAATCTTAACAATGGATCTACAAGCAATTAGCAAAAAATGAATATAGATAAAGGTTACCTCAGTAAAATAATGGCAATAATCATCCACACATGTAATGGCACAACACCGTCTAGCCTCCAAAGATTTTGTTTATTTCAAATGAAGAATTACAACAGTACAATAGTAGCAGCACCTCAATCCCAGTTCTAACTAGCTTGGAAGAGGGATCTGTGCCTGGATATATACAAAAACAGGGAGATCCAGCCCAGGGGGGGCGCAAATCCCAAGGGCGAAATTCCCCATAAAAGATGCTGAAGATCAACTCTGGATCTAATTTGATCACCTCCTTCAGTCAAGGATTTGTCAGATCCAGTGAATCTGCTTCAGATCTGACTGATTTCAATCAAATTGGCTGAGAATCCATTGATCTATGATTTTGGATTTGCTCCATTATTCATCAATTTATTAATTAAAATAATCAATAATTGATTTTTGGGGGCTTTTTGACCTGAGTGAGGGAAAATCACTCAAAACTAGGAAATAGTGGGTCCATGGGTTTACATGGTGCTCTTAGCTTGAAAATGAGCACCTACATGACTGAAACTGATTATTTGGCCCACTTTTATTACAAATCAATTTTTCCAATTAAACTATTAAAAAATAGCCTAAGTTTTGGAAAAATTAAATTTTAATAAAAAACACTGAAAAAACTAAAAAATTGAAAAATTGAAAAACACCTAGGGGGACTTAGACATGTTCATATGACTCGAAAATGATGTCTAGAATGTTTATACATTCACACATAGACTCTAATAACATCAATAGGCCTAAATTCCAAGCCAACCACCCCAACTTTGGAGGTATGGAGTGAAAAACTTAGAAATTATCAGTCGTTTATTCAACAACCATTAATAACCAAGGGAAAAAACACCCTGGGCTGATCGGATTGACAAATAAAGTCTAAGAGACCGAGTCTTTTATAGACACTATCATGCTAGAAAATTTATTACAATTCCCCCATGGGGTATGAACATGTGATATAGTACAACAAGCACTTCCGAGAAGTAATTCCAAAGGTCTTCTTAAGTCCGAACAAGTTATCCTTGTCCGGTTCATCAGGATCACTCGATAAAAAACCAATAAGTACAACTTAGGTGGTAACAAGGTGGATATTCCATGGGCGAGGAGACGAATGGACTACTAGAGCTAGAGATCATGTAAATGGTTGTGGTGGTTGAGGAAAAAAATCAGAGGGTGGATCTCCTCAATGGTAGTGACTTTGGATTCAAGGGAATGTTTTCGAAGTTGGCTAAGGGCGGCCTAAAACTTGGCCAAGTCTTGGAAGTGGTGAGAATAGTGTCCATACAATCCATAAAGGGTGCAAGCATCGTTTGTTCTCAATGAATTGTTTCTCAGTATTGGCCCACTTGGGAGTTCTACCATGGGGAGGTTTTCTGTTGTATCCATGGCATCCAAATGCGCATGTATTATGGGAATCTCAGGGTAGTTTTGAGTTGGGTGGCCCTGTTCTTTGTAGACGGTGCAAGGTAGGATCTGTCGAGGATCAATAGTAGATTTCAATTTTTTCCCTTGGCCCTTTTTGGGTGGGGCAGTGCAGATGTGGGTGAGGTTGTTGGTTTTTGCAGGTCGGGTGGAGAATGAGATTCGACTGCAATGGGTTGCACAAGGGTTAAGACTACCTGGGGCATTGACAGTTGGGTGGGTGGATTAAGGTACCACATGGAAATTCCTAATGTGTAATTGGGTAAGTTTAAGGTAGCCATTATTGGCTTAGTCATGACACCAGGTGGGGGAAAGAGGAAGGGAATTATGTGGACTGTAGAGGAGCCCAGATAACTCCCTGATGGTTGCATGTGGGGATGAGGTTATGGTGGTAGCTGCACATAATGTTGTGGCTACAAATGATGTTGTGGTTGTTGATGATGCTGTGAATATTGATGATGATGCGGTTACTGATGGTGTTGTAGCTATGGATGGTGTTGTGGTTGCGGTTGGGGCTATGGCTATAGTTGATGTTTAGGTGCAGCAGTGTTGAATGAGAGCATTTACAAATCTGTAGTCTCATTCAGTGTTGGCATTGGTGATACTAAGGGAAAGGAAACCATCATTGTGGTATGGGAAAACAACCCAAATCCCACATTCAACAATGGGGAGGCTGGTATGTTGTCAACTGTGGTGTTGACCGCATGGATGAAATTGGCAGATGCGATTAGCCCTTGTGGATCAATGGTGTTGATCATCAGGATAACATTGGCTTGTGTAGTTAACCCTTGTAGATCATGATAAGTCATTTGGTCAACCATCACGATTTTCCCTTCATAAGGGAACATCATGAGATGGAAAACAGTTGATGCTACGGCTCTCATGGCATACATATAACTTCTTCTGAGGAGAAGGTTATAGTGTAATTGAGCATTGACAACCTCTATGTCAATCAGTACTATTTTCCTAGCTAATGTGATGGGAACATGTGGGAGTATTCCTTGGGATTTAGTGGGATGGCCATCATAAGCCCGTAGAGTAGTAGAGGATTGTTGCAAAATTGGGGAACCAAGCTTCTGTCAGACTAAGGTAGACATAATGCATGTGGATTCCCCCTCATCCACTATGCATCGGTGTACGACCAAATTTCAAATGGATACCATGATTTGGAAGGCAATGGTTGATGGCATCTGTGGTTCTTCGTTCTCCGTACTGAATGTGATCAACTTTGAGTCGGAGGGGTATACAACATCGAGGGCGGTTAGTAAGGATTTTCATTGCATTGGGTAAGTTTTAAGTACCTCAAGAGAGGACATGGTTGTAGATGTTTGGGCCAAGTCATTGATGATGATGTAGCTTATAGCCAGTCTATCCATGACATTTTTGGCAACCCAGCATATGGGGGGGCATGGAGGAAAGGGGGTAAATGAAGAGGTGTGTTGGTTGTTTTGGACATGGATGCCACTGATGGGTTAGTAGGTTTGGTGTTGGTTCTGTACTAGTTTCATCTGGTCTATAAATTTACCTCTTCAGTTGTCATGGCTAGAAGGTGGTGAACACCTATTTTTTCCATTGGAGGTGCCCCCGGGGCATTGGGATTGGGTTGGGGAGCAGGTGCAGTTGATACAAGTTGGGTTGAGCTGGGGCTTCCATATTGGTAGCATGATGAACCTCATTGTGGATGGCCTACTTGGCATGACCCATGAAGGGGCACTCATGTGTATAGCGCCCGTAGACCTCACACAACTTCCATGGCTGATTTATGCGCAGTGGAGCATTACACCTAGGTGCATTTGGTTGTTGAGGATTTTTGGCTGGGTGGTTTGCCCTAGCATTGTTGGGAGGGTTTGGTTGTTGACCACCTCCCTGCGGTTGATTGTTGCCTTGGTTCCGGGCCCAGTTATTTATGGATTCCCCTTATCGGTTATTGAGGGATAGCTAGTTGGGACAATTTTGCTATGCAAACACCTGTCCCAAAGGTGGTGGTAGAGTGGGGTGGGGGATTCAGTAGCTTGCAAAGGTGGTTCATAGTAGACTTGGGGGGGTGGAGGTGCCACAAATGTGGGCATTTGTCCTGCATATTGTTGTGCCAGTCAAGCTAAATCCTGGGCTTGCTGCGGTGGTGTAGGTTGCGCATAAAAAGTGGTAGTTTCGGACTGGGACATCATTCTTGCATAATTCATAGTTTGGTTTGGATAGGTAACACTCGGGGTGTTGCTCGGTTGTGGTGGTATTGAAGGTGGTGTCGGGAAATGTTGTGGTTGGTGGGAGATAGAACCTATGATGCCATCTGCAGCATGAGATTCCCCTAGTGCATCCCGGTAGGTGGTGCTTGCATGTGGAGCATCTGGAATGACAGTGTAAAGGTATCCAGACTATGCGTAAATTAGATCAAACTACTGGGCTTTCAAGATGGCCTCCTCTTTGGATTGGGGACGTTCAGATGCGACGTCCTTTGCTAGAGGTGGTAGCAGAGTTTTTAAGAACCAATCCAAGAATATACTATCATTAAGTTGAATCTTGCACAAAATACGGCGTCACCACCACTTGTGGATGTGGTCGGTTATGTGGGTCACAATATTCTAGGAGCAAGATAGCAAGATATCCACCCGTTCATCGTATCTAACAGGGAGTTGGAAATACTACAGGAACATGAAATCCAAGGAATTAAAATCCGGGTATTTGGATTGTGGTAGCTCAATGTACCACTTTATTGTAGCACCTGTGAGGGTGCATTGGAATAGTTTGAGCTTGATCAAATAATCTATGATGCTATTTGATGAGCACCATAGGTGAATCTTCATGATGTGGTTTTGGGGGCACTCCCCTGCCTTCCCTTCAAACTTGGGAATGTCTGAGGGAAGTTTGGTTGGCATGGAAGGACAAAAGGTTTGATGGAAGATAGGGTCATTTGTTAATCGAGCCAAGTCAGGAAGGTTGAGGACATGAAAGGAAGGCTTGACCCAAGGTTTATATGAGATGGGGAAGCAATGGTGGTGGGGTTGGCAGGGACATGATGGGCCTGCATAACTGGGGGTATTTGTGGCACCATTGTGGATGGGCCACTACCCCCAAGTATGGTGAGTGGCATAGTGAGAGTGGAAGGGCCATTTCCCCCATGTGTGATAGGAGGGACAGTGTAGGTGGAAGGGCCACTGCTTGCAGGCATGCCAAATGTGATAGTGTGGGTGGAAGGGATACTTCCCCCATGTATGACGGGAGGGATGGTAGAAGTAGATGGGATACTGCCCCCAGTTGTGATAGGTGGGATAGGTTTACTGGTCAATATGGGTTGTGGTAGCTAGATTATGATGGTTTTCTTGACCGTTCTAGGGCCACCAACATGGGTGTTGGTGGTGGTGTGGGGTGTGGACATGGGACTGCTGCCAATCACTAGTCTAGAAAATGGTTCTGGATTTGCAGCAGCCATGGGGCTTGATGGTACAGTGTGCAGATATGGCTCAAATTGATATGAATGTGAGTCTAAATCAGAAGTTGTGTGGCCTTCCAATGGCATAGAGGGTTGTAGAGAATGGTCTTGATGGTGTCGGTTTGAGGACCTAAACTATGGTGGATCGCCTCTTAGGCGTGAGCAAGAACGTGGGGGATCAATTGTGTCTGATTTGTATGTAAAGTGGTGAAATATGGTAATGAATTTTGGACCCCAGTTTCAATGGATTCCTGATGGATTTTAGGTGGTCACTCATCCACCAAGACTTCCAGGAAACATCGCTTGGCTTTTTCCTCACAGGAGTGCTAGTCAATCGATTGGGGTCGTTTCTCATTTTGCTTGGAAATTCCTCTCAACGGCTAGCTACTTTGGGGTTCTTGTGGTACTCCTCACAATGAGTTTTTGGGCTGAGCCCAAGTACTTCACGAAGTTGAGGCAATCAGGGACTTATGTCCTCAAGGACTGCTAGTGTTTGACTTAGTGTAAATTATAAATTTTAATCGCTAAATCAGCATCATGAATTGAGTTTGGTTTTTTTATGTGGTATGTTTTGTGTGCATGGTTTTTGTATTTATGTTACCTTTGGTGGCTACTTACATGGTTTATGAATAATTCTCAAATAATGTTTGGTTTATTGAAGAATTCATAACTTGGGTAAATTATTGATGAAAGAAGTACATTGTAAATAGAAAACTAAACACAATCCATACCTGAATCTAAACTGTGGTAGCCTGACTAGGTGACTTCCTTAAACCTGTATTTCTCTTCAACTAGACAAGGGTGCTCAACACAATGGGACTAATCCCATCTATAGATCCTCAGGTCACCCTCCGAGTGCAAGGTCGGTCAACAGGGAGGACACGAACACCGTGAAACCCCCATGATCAGTCTCCACCCCCTCTACCTTCCAGGTCACCCATTTTTAGTGGTTTAGAAAAATGACAGGTGAAGTGCCTATTACTATATGAGCTTCACCCTTCATCTTATCCTAGAATACCTTGAAGGGTGATGGCTGGGTAGAGGAGGAAGGGCTAGGCAAGATGTTAATTTCAATTTAAGGATTGAAACTTATAGTAACTCTATCTAAGCTTTAATCAGATTTGTTAACCAATTAACCATTTTATTTAAGAGTGATTTACATAGGCTGCAATGAAATAAATAGATACTGAAATGAAATAAACATAGATTGATGGAAAGAGGTGGCTGAGCCACACTAACAGTCCCAATAGAAGAAAACAGTCAAGCCCAAAAATGGGTCGCGTACCTGTAGAGGACCTGTTTTTGTGAAGTGGATTGTGATCAAATCGTGAGGAATTACCTCAAACGGTTGAAAATCCACTTCGGAAATGGACCCTTTTACCCATAAGAGTAGGTATATTTGCAAATGGATGAACTATTTGGGCAGAAAATGAGCCTAAACATAGGTGAATTTTTAGAAATTCGGTTTGGCCATTTTTGCATAGTTGAGCAATTTGCAAATCATAGAACGAGCAACAGTAACTGGTATTGTGGCCGAAAAAATAACAAAAATGAAATAAACATATCTATAAACCTAAATAAGCAAAGATATATCAAACTAAGTAAGAAAAATATAAAGAACAAAACCCAGGGATTTAGTGGGATCAATCCGGTATGGGTGCCAAATCTGTAGTAGGGCTTTCACCCTAGCTATAGAGCAGGAATGGTTCCCTTCCATCTATAGGACGAAAGGATAGGGTTCCTATGATAATGGAAGAAGAGAAAGAAATAGAAAATGAAAATAAAAACAAAACCCCTGCACACAAGGTTAGGACTAAGCTCCACAACCCTGCATCAAACTTGTTGGAAAACAAAGAGCTACCTACAAGCAATCAATGGATACCTACAAATTAATGTTAAACCACAAAACTACAAAAAAATAATGTCAGAAAACAAAGAAAAAATAGAAAATAGACAAGTATACCTTCTCTTGTTGGAATGGGCCACCATGCCCTAGCTTGGAGAAGCACCTCTCAATGGATGGGGAGCTTTGGCTCAATGGAGAAATGGAGGAGAGGGAGGGTGAATGGCTTGAGAGGAAAATGGTCTCAAGGCAATCACATGGGCAGCATAATAATAGGGAGAGAAGGAGTTAGTTGAGAGTGATCCCCACCCCTCTATTTATACTTTTTCTTAAGATTTTTAGGGTTTTAAGCCCCTGGTTGGGGCTTTAGCCTCTTTTTTGGGATTTTAGCCCCTTTCGCTCAATCTTTAGCTCTTTTGGGGGTTTTAATCTCCTTTGAGGGGTTTTAGCCCCTTTTTGGAGGCTTTAGCCCCTACGAGAGCTATTTTGGCTCTTTTTTAGGGGTTTTTAATCCCTTTTTTATATTTTTAAGCCATTTTGAGGGTGCGGGGGTCAAATGGGGTCAAATGAGGGTCGTACATGGATGTATTTAGGTGGTGTTTGTCATGTAGAGATCATTGTGATATTTTTTGGGTTAATAGATTGCCCCCTGATGTGTGAGGGCAAGAGCTCATCGTATGGCCAATGGATATCATAGGATTTTTTGGGGAGAGGTGGTGCTTCCTAGGCTGGGGCATGGTGGCTTTTGGTTTTTTTATTAATGTGGTTCCCATCAATGGGTGAGATACAAATAATGTGTGACATGTATATGGACAAGTCAAGAATCCCCATGCTTGTAACGATATAAAAAAGAATCATGTGATAAAAGCTCTAGAATACAAGAGCCAATCATATACAACTGGTGCTACATAATGGTTTCCTTGATTAGAGGCTGAGTACAATACTGATCTGAATAACTGATACATTGGACCCATGGAATTATCATGGAATACTATATCTTCATAACTGATGACCTACTACATCTGGGACAGTACATAACTGTGGGGACTTACTGACAGAGAGTCAGAGTCTCTGTGGTACACTATGCTGCATCAATCACGAATCTATATAGAAGCACTGGTGGGGCATATGAACATTGTATCCAATGCAACTCAGAAATCACAAGGGACTGGGTCCCATAATAGACTCACCAAAGTGCTAGAGTCATGTGACAACCGAGTTCTTCGACCAAATACTGCATGGACCAATACCCTATACGAATCTCAACGGTGCGATGATGTAGTTGAAGTCGAGCACATGAGACACAACCAACCCGAGAGGCACTAAGGAATCCTGTCAAGTGGTCCAAGGAACTCATCAATGAGGTTAATGAAACAAGGATATAGGGACCTTTGGGTGTATCCTCTGGAATAGATGTGTTGTCATCGATAGAGGGAGACCTGCAACTATCCAAGGCAATGGTGTTTCCTTGAACAGAAGCGCGAGGGAGATAACCGAAGGATGTGAGACAATCTGAGGAATGGCCCACTGAATGGGGGGGGGTTAAACAGGGGTAGGGAATCATGGTGGACTCAAACTTCCTTTGCTCAGAGTATGACGGCAGGGTGGAATAGGCAGCAAATGAAACTGAATCAAGAGAAAGGGATCATAGCTGTAATACCAGGAATGTAACTGCAGATGGGAAATACTTGGGGGAGGTAAAAAAAATTGATATTGATGGGAATCTAAGGAAGACACATCATAGAGTACTCTAAACAAAGGTGACCCAAAGTGAGAATGCTGCCAAACTGTTTTATGTGGGATGGTGTCTAAAGACACCATTGTGATATGATCTCATGGATTTTTGGTGAGCCCAAGAAAGTAAATGCTCGATGGTGGTTTCAATTTTAGAGATTCTAAAAGCATGAAGAAGACTCCAGTGGGGGCTCTTTTTCATTGGTAGTCTCCTGTACCCAAAAAAGGATAAAAGTTTACATAGGAGAGCTTGCCCATCCTTTAGGGGATGAGAGACTTATTTACCATTGGTATTCCAATCAGGCTGGAAAAGGTTAAACATATATTGACTGGATGATCATTCAGATGCTTTTATGAGCATGAACAAAACCAAGTTTGCTCGGCAATATTTTCTTGATGAGAAGTCTAGAGAAGAGCTTAATGACAACCCATGGTGAGATTTTTCGTAGAGTTTGGCCCCTCTTCCTGAGAAAGCATAAAAGGATGTAGAGGGGAGTGGTCTTGGCTTGAATGTGCCAAGGTGGTCCTTTTCATTTGATGGTCTACATAGTCCATAAAAGGAGATAAACAAGACAATGTAGATGCCCTTTACTATACTTTAATGAGCAGGAAAGGAAGCAGCTGCGCTCCACAATTTTTTCATTCCTTTAGGGGTCAGAAAAGAGCTTAAAAGAAACTCCAGTATGGTCAACCAATTGCGGTGGCACAGTTGGTGCCCCATGTCAGGACAGTGGACAGTGGTCTGAAGGTAATCCATACAGTATGGATGGAGCAGGTGGCTCTTCAACATACCAATACATGCATGGGATAGATCGTGGCAGAGGCATGTGAGTCAGTGCGGTAAAGGCATGCAAACTGAGGTGGCTCTTGAATAGAGGTCAAGAGAGATGTGTGTGAGTTATGGTGGATGGACATGACTACATGTGATGTGAGTGTAATTCTAGTGGCAGTTATATGCCAAATGCATGCAAAAAAAATGATCTGTCCTCCGGGTGGTTTCTTGAAAACCTGCGTAAGGTGCCGTGGCCAGATTAGATAGCTATATGCTGAAATAAAATGGCATGCCTTCTAGGTAGTGGCCCAGGAACCCACATGAGTGGCAGTAGGAAAGTGTAATGCAAGTACAGGTCTGGAGACACTTACATCATAATGATGTGGCTCATAAACCGAGGTAACTTCTGGGAAGTGGTCCCAAAATTTACTTGTTAAACATGAGATGATGGTCTCGTTAGAAGATAGAAATTTGAGCCTGGAGGTGTGAGGGGTGACTTGAACAGGCTCTAAGTGACTCTGAACCAACAGCTAATGGTGCTACCCCTAAATCAGGGGTTTCTAATTTGTGGTAAAAATATTGTAAAACAAAAAACAAAATCTACGCTATAAGTGACTCATGGTGGTGGTATCAGGCATGGGATCTCTTGAGGTGGAGACCATTGCGGGGATTCTTCAAGAGCCTACTGTCTGAGTTAGCAAAGAGATGTGCCCCCTTGATGAGACAAAGGTCATTGGCAAGGAGGGGTGACAAAATCTGGCCTTTGATGGGAAGAACTGATTCCACACCATGGTTGAAAGGGAATGGGGTAAAACCGGTGGTGGTTTTACAGATCTCTACATCATTTTGACAGTGGCGTCAGGATAGATTATGTTGATATTCCATGGGCGAGGAGACAGATGTACTACTAGAGGTAGAGATCATGTAAATGGTTGTGGTGGTTGAGGAAGAAATAGGAGGGTGGATCTCCTCAATGGCAATGACTTCAGATTCAAGGGAATGTTTTTGAAGTTGGCTAAGGGCGGCCCGAAACTTGGCCAAGTCCTGGCAGTGGTGAGAATAGTGTCCATACAATCTGCAAAGGACGCAAGCATTCTTTTTTCTCAACAACTTATTTCTCACTATTGGCTCACTTGGGAGTTCAACCACAGGGAGGTTTTCTATTGTATCCATGGCATCCAAATGTGTGTCGATTATGGGAATATTAGGGCAGTTTTGAGTTGGGTGGCCCTGTTCTTTGTAGACAGTGCAAGGTGGGATCTGTCGAGGTTCAATGGTAGATTTTGCATTTTTTCCCCTGGCCCTTTTTGGGTGGGGCGGTGCAGATGCAGGTGCAGTGGTTGGTTTTTGCAGGCTGGGTGGAGGATGCAATTTGAACGCAATGGGTTGAATGGGGGTTAAGACTACTTGGGGAATTAGTGGTTGGGCAGGTGGATCAAGGTACCACACAGGAATCCCCATTGTGAAATTGGGTAAGTTTAAGGTAGCCATTACTGGCTTACTCATGAAACCAGGTGGGTGAAAGAGGAAGGGAATTGTGTGGACTGGAGAGGAGCCCAGATAACTCCTTGATGGTTGCATGTGGAGATGAGGTTGTGGTGGTGGCTGTGCATAATGTTGCGGCTATGAATGATGCTGTGGCTGTTGATGATGCTGCAGCTACTGATGGTGGTGCGGCTACAGATGGTGTTGTGGTTGTGGTTGGGGCTACACCTGTGGTTGATGTTTGGGTGCAACAGTGCTAGATGAGAGCATGCACAAATCTACAGTCTCATTTGATGTCAATGGTGGAAATACTAAGGGAAAGGAAGCCGTCATTGTGGTATCAAAAAACAACCCAGGGCCGACATTCAACAATGGGGAGGTTGGTATGTTTTCAACTGTGGTGTTGACCGCAGGGATGACATTGGAATATGCATTTATCCCTTGTGGATCAATGGTGTTGATCGTTGGGATAACATTGGTTGGTGTAGTTAACCCTTGCGGATCGTGATAAATCAGTTTGTCAACCGTCACGATTTTCCCTTCATGAGGGAACATCATGAGACAGAAAATAGTTGATGCTATGGCTCTCATGGAATACATATAAATTATTCTAAGGAGAAGGTTATTGTCCAGTTGAGCATTGACAACCTCTATGTCAATCAGTACTGTTTTCTTGGCTAATGTGATGGGAACATGTGGGAGGATTCCTTGGGCTCTAGTGGGATAGCCATCATAAGCCTGCATATTAGTAAAGGATGGTTGTAGAATTGGGGATCCAAGCTTCTGCCAGACTAAGGTATAAATAATGCATGTGGATGCCCCCTCGTCCACTATACACCGGTGTACGACCAAATTCCGAATGGATACTAGGATTTGGAAGGAAATGGTTTATGGCATCTGCAATTTTCCATTCTCCATGTCGAATGTGATCAACTTTGAGCTGTAGGGGTCTACAGCACCGACAATGGTTAGTAAATATTTTCATTGCATTGGGAAATTTTTAAGTACCTTAAGAGCAGACATGGCCGTAGGTGTTTGGGCCAAGTCATCGATGATGCTGTAGCTTACAGCCGCTCTAGCCGTGACATTGTTGGCAACCTGACGTATGGGGGGCGTGGAGGAAAGGGGGGTAAATGAAGAGGTTTGTTGGTTGTTTTGGACGTGGATGCCACTGATGGGTTAGTGGGTTCAGTGTTGATTCCATACTGGTTTCTTCTGGTCTATAAATTGACCTCTTCAGTTGTCATGGCTAACAGGTGGTGAACACTTGTTTTTGCCATCGGAGGTGCCATTAGGGCATTGGGATTGGGTTGGGGAGTGATGCAGTTGCTACCAGTCCTTGGATGGGAAACAAGTTTTGGAGCACCATTGGTGGAGGCCCTGGTGGTGCTTGGTTGGGTTGAGTTGGGGCTGCCGTATTGGTAGCATGTTGAAACTCGTTGTGGATGGCCTGCTTAGCACGACCCATGAAGGAGCACTCGTGTGTATAGTGCCTATAGACCTCACACAACTTGCATCGATTTTTTATGCGTAGCGAAGCGTTGCAGATAGGTGCATTTGGTTGTTGAGGATTTTGGGCTAGGGAGTTTGCCCTATAATTGTTGGGATGGTTTGGTTGTTGACCACCTCCTTGTGGTTTATTGTTTCCTTGGTTTTGGGCCTGGTTATTTCTAGCTTGCCCTTGTTGGTTATTGAGGGCTGACTGGTTGGGATGGTTTTGCTATGCAAACACCTTTCCCAAAGGTGGTGGCGGAGTGGGGGCAGGGGCTTTAGCAGCTTGCACAAGTGGTGCATAGTAGACTTGGGGGGTGGAGGTGCCACAAATGTGGGCATTTATTCGGCATATTGTTGTGCCATCCAAGCTAACATCTGGGCCTACTGCGGTGGTGCAAGTTGTGCATAAGAAGTGATAGTTTCAGACTAGGACATCATTCTTGTATAATTTAGAGTTTGGTTTGGATAGGAAACACTAGGGGTGTTGGTTGGTTGCGGTGGTATTGTAGGTGGTGTTGGGCGGTGCTCTAGTTGGCGGGAGATAGAACCTATGATGCCATCTACGGCATGAGATTCCCTCGATGCATCCCGGTAGGAGGTTCTTGCATGGGGAGTGTCTGGAATGATAGTGTAAAGGTATCCAAACTGTGCATAGATAAGATCAAACTACCAGGATTTCAATATGTCCTCCTCTTCAGATCGGGGATGTTCAGATGCGATGTCCTTTTCTATAGGTGGTAGTAGAGTTTTTAAGAACCAATCTAGGAAGATCCCATTATCAAGTTGAATCTTGCACAAACTACGACGTCGCCACCACTCATGGATGTGGTCGGTTATGTGAGTCTCAGTATTCTGGTGGCAAGATAGCAAGATCTCCACCCCTTCATCGTATCTAATGGGGATTTGGAAATACTATAGGAACATTAAAGCCAATGAATTAAAATCTGGGTATTTGGATTGTGGTAGCTCAATGTACCACCTTGCTACATCACCTGTGAGGGTGTGTTGGAACAGTCCAAGCCTGATCAAATCATCTAAAATGCTATTTGATGAGCACCATAGGTGAAACACCATGATCTGGTTTTGGGGGCACTCCCCTTCCTTCCCTTCAAACCTGGGAATGTATGAGGAAAGTTTGGTTGGCATGGGAGGCCAAAAGGTTTGATGGAACATAGGGTCATTTGTTAATTGAACAAAGTCAGGTAGGTTGAGGCATGCCATGAAAGGAAGGTTTGACCCAAGGTTTATATGAGATGGGGTAGCAATGGTGGTGGGGTTCCCAGGGACATGATGCACCTGCATAACTAGGGGTACCTATGGCCCCGTTGTGGACGAGCCACTTCCCCCAAGTATGGTGAGTGGCATAGTGAGAGTGGAAGGGCCATTGCCCCCATGTGTGATAGGAGTGGTAGTGTAGGTGGAAGGGCCACTTCTTGCAGGCATGCCAAATCGGATAGTGTAGGTGGAAGGGATACTTCCCCCATGTATGACAGGAGGGATGGTAGAAGTAGATGGGATACTGCCCCCAGTTGTGATAGGTGGGACAACTTGACTGGTCAATATGGGTGGTGGTAGCTGGCTTATGATGGTTTGCATGACCATACTAGGGCCACCAAAATGGGTGTTGGTGGTGGTGTGGGGTGTGGACATGGGTCCACTACCAATCACTAGTCCAGAAAATGGTTCTGGATTTGCACTAGCCATGGGGCTTGATAGTGTAGCGTGCAGATCTGGCTCATATTGATATGAATCTGAGATTGAATTAGAAGTTGTGTGTCCTTCTAATGGTGTAATAGATCATCGAGAATGGTCTCAACAGTGTCAATTCAAGGACCCAAAGTGTGGTGGATCGCATCTTAGGCATGAGGAAGAACGTGGGGGATCAATTGTGTTTGATTTGTATGTCAAGTGGTGAAATATGGTAATGAATTTTGGACCCTAGTTTCAATGGCTTCCTAATGGATTTTAGGTGGTCAGTCAACCACCAAGACTTCTAGGAGAGAGCGCTTGGATTTTTCCTCACAGGAGTGCTAGTCAATCGGTGGGGGTCGTTGCCCGTTTCGCTTGGCAATTCCTTTCAAGGGCTAGCTACTTTGGGGTTCCCATGGTACTCCTCACAATGAGTTTTTGGACTGATCTCAAGTACTTTCCATGGTTGAGGTAGTCAGGGACTTATGTCCTCAAGGATTGCTAGTGTTTGACTTAGTGTAAATTATAAATTTTAACGGCTAGCTCAGTGTCATGAACTAATTTTGGTTGTTTTATGTGGTACGTTTTGTCTGCATGGTTTACCTTTGGTGGCCTCTTACATGGTTTATGAATAATTCACAAATAATGTTTAGTTTATTGTAGAATTCATAACTTGGGTAAATTATTGATGAAAGCAGTACATTGTAAATAGAAAACTAAACACATGCCATACCTGAATCTGAACTGTGGTAGCCTGACTAGGTGACTGCCTTAAACCTGTATTTCTCTTCAAGCAAGAAAGGGTGTTGGGATCTCAACACAATGGGACTAAGACCATCCGTAGATCCTCAAGTCACCCTCCAAGTGCAAGGTCGGTCAACAGGGAGGACGCAAATTCCATGCAATCCCCATTGGTCTCCACCCCCTCTACCTTCCAAATCACTCATTTTTAGTGGTTTAGAAAAATGACTAGTGAAGTGCCTATTACTATACAAGCTTCACCCTTCGTCTTATCCCAAAATACCCAGAAGGGTGATGAATGGATAGAGGAGGAAGGGCTAGGAAAGATGTTAATTTCAATTTAAGGATTGAAACTTATAGTAACTCTATCTAAGCTTTAATCTGATTTGTTAACCAATTAACCATTTGATTTAAGAGTGATTTACACAGGCTGCAATGAAATAAATAGAGGATTAAATGAAATAAACATAGATTGATGGACAGAGGTAGCTGAGCTGCATTGACAGTCCCAATAGAAGCAAATAGTCAAGGCCAAAAATGGGTCGCACACCTGTAGAGGACCTATTTTTGCAAAGTGGATTGTGATCCAACCGTGAGGAATTACCTCAAATGGTTGAAAACCCACTTCGAAAATGGGCCCTTTTACCCCTAATCATAGGTGATCTGGTGGATTATTCATCTTCAAATTTACACTAATCCAATATGGTACATGGTTCAAATAACATAACATATGCTAAACATAGTGCGCGACTAGCCTTAAGGGGCCGCGCGGTTCGACACGCAGTTCACGCAGCTTGTATGGGCCGTGCAATTTGCGCAGCTTGCATGGGCCGTGCAGCTTTCGTAGTGATAGTATGGGCCGTGCATTTTGTGCACCATCAAGAGGTAATATAAAATGGGTTGTGGCAGAGCCCGCGCGGTCCCATATGCTTCGATGCTGCGACATTGATCCCATATGCTGCGATGCTGTGACATTGGTCCCATATGCTGCGGTGCTGCGACATTGATCCCATATGCTACGATGCTGCGACATTGGTCCCATATGCTGCGATGCTACGACATTGGTTACATGCTGAGCTGCTGCGACATAGATATCACATTTTCTGCAGCCTGTATATATCGGTTGCTGCGACATTTGTGAATTTGGTGGTGACATCAACCGGTTACATTACATGTGGCATAGCCCGGTTGCAAGATTATTGCAACATGTTGTGAATCAGCACATGTGCATGGAGTTAGTTGCAACGTTTCGGGGATATGGAACGTCATGGTAACATAACGCTTGTGCAGCGATTTGGCGAGGTTGCATGGTTCAGTTTTAGCATATGGTTGTAACGATAATAAAGAAGATAATAGCTATGATGATAAAGAGGAATCAAAACCTGTTACTTATCCTTGCCCTGAACGTTAAATATAGGATTTCTTTTCCCTTCGAGGGGGACAGAGGAAGGGGGACTCAGATTGTTTAGAGTGCAGAGCTTCATTTTTCTGTTATGAGAAGCTTGGGGAGTTTCCGCGAAGTGTCCAGATGTTGTTTCTGTTTGGAGTCAACATTCTCTATTATATATTAGCTTTCTTTGCCTTGCGAAGGCTAATTGTAATTTTATAGAAGAGAGGTCTTAAATACTTCATACAGCATTCTATTTACAGTTGCTGAAGTTGATTCCAGAACCATTTTGTACCATTTTTAAAACCATTAACTGGATCGGTACCCATTGGAGAGGGATTGAGAGACGTAGCCCAGTGGAGGGGGTGAACTCTGTTATCAATTTATGTGTTTGTGGCTCTCTGTTCCTGTGTTTCTCATTTCTGTTCAGTTTTTCTATTTCATTTCCTATTTAGTTGCTGTTATATCAGATTTCAGCATTTAATTAACTGTTAAAGCTATTCGATGAATTAAACAAACTGATTAACGCATTCTTTAAATAAACTTTTAATTGCACTCAAGTTGAGGTCCGACGGATCATGTTATGGTATCAGAGCAGGTTAACTGCTTGTGCAAGTTTGTGGATGCTTACCAGGTCCAGGTTAAAGCTTGGTGAAGGATAATTAATTGAAGTAGATCCTGATATTGGCTCAAAGAGAACATTCTCAAGAACCATGTCTTCTCCACGAGCAGAAGAAGAAGGACATACATAACGGGAAAAACCTGTTATGTCAGAAACTGAGTTTTTGGAGGCTTTTATGAGCATGAAATCCATGATGGAAATTGTACTCGATGAGCGAGAAGAAAGGAAGAAGAAAGAAGAAATATCTTCATCCAAAGATGCAGAAGTGAAGAAGGAAGAAAAGGGTAAAGGAGTAGGAGGTGATGGTGATCCTCCTAAAACTAATCAAACTTTCTCTTCTTCTCATACTTCTCATTCTAATAATGCAAATCCTAATATGCCTTATTTCAAATTGGATGTAAAATTTGAGTTACCAATTTATGATGGAGATTTAGATGCTGAAAAGTTAGACAATTGGATCAAGCAGCTTGAAGTATATTGCAGGGTGCAGGGCATTAATGATGACCCTTCCAGGATTCAATTGGCCACTTTGAGAATGAGTGGTATGGCTCTTACTTGGTGGGAGAGCAAGATTCAGCAAGATCTTTGAAAGAATGGTAAAATTATTTTAGTTTTGAATGAATTCATTGAAGTATTAAAAAAGCAATTTTATCCTTTAGGTCACCTGCAGCAATTGATAATGAGTCGGAAAACTTTTAGACAAGATAAAGGACAAAGCATTCAAGAATATACTCATGAATTTAGAAATAGGGCTATTTCATTGATTGTTGCATTGGATACGCAATAAACTCTTCTTAAATATATTGGTGGCATGCATTCTTATTTGTGACATACTTCGTTGATGTTTAATCCCAGTAATTTGGATGATGTATGTGTTCAAGCTACACATTTAGAAGCTAGGGGTAAGCATGATAATGATTCTTTTATGAAGAAGTCATCTAAATTTGACAACAAAGATGAAATAAAAGATAAGGGAAAGAAAACAACTACCATCATGAAAGAGGGTGAAAAACCCACATGCTCACATTGTCAGAAAGAGCATGATGTTTCTAGGTGTTGGAAACTTCACCCAGAGTTAAAGCCTAAATGGATGGGAAGAAATAAAAACAAAGATAAAGATAATCAAGTAGCTACTGCCATAGTGATTCAAGACTTGGGATCTGATTCAGGTGATGAGACTAAGATCACAACAATAGGGATCTGAGGTAAAGATAAAGGTATATCTCTTTCCATTGATGCAAGTTCAAGTTCTAATTCATGTGCAAGTACATGTACAAATCTGCTATCTACTTCTATGCAAAGTGATAAAAGAAGAAGTGAGCTGTTTCATGTTCGTGTCATTACAAATCATACAAATATTGATACATTGTTTGATAGTGGTTCTCAAGTGAATTTTATATTAGAAGAAACTTAATCTAGTTACTAGTCCTCATGAAAAACCCTATCCTCTTGGTTGGGTTACTAATGATACACAATTGCAAGTTACAAAGAAATGTGTTTTGAAATTTGCAATCACTGAAAATTTTATGGATGAGGTAGAACTAGATGTAGTACCACTTGACATTTGTGGAATTGTACTTGGGAATCCATATTTGTATGACCGAAAGGCAGTCTTTTATAGAGAGCAGAACAAATATCATCTCTTTAAAGGTGGTGTGGAATACATTGTTTGTGCACATTGTATGAAAACAAATCTAGCATTAGTCACTACAAGTCAAATGAAAATGATAGTGAATGCTAGTAGGAAGTTTGCATTAATGGCTGTTAAATGTGGATCATTGGAAAGTGGTAATCTGGAACATGGAATTAAATTAATTAAAAGTGTTCCCGAGTATGGTTCTTTGTTACAGGGACTTGAAAGACTATCACTTACTAGAGATGTACAACCTGAAGTGTAGTTGCAGCGAAGCATGTCTCTTCCAAATCTTGGCATGAATCTGATGATTATTCAAAAGACTGTTCATGATTATTGTGTGATGTGCAAATCTATTGATAAAGGTTTGGGATTGTACACATCTATTCATACTTCATCTCGTCCTTGTAAAAATGTTGTAAGGGACTTTGATGGGGGACTATCAATTAGTTTGTGCTTTCATTATATTGGGGTTCATGTTGGGATTCCTATGACTGTTGTACATGTTCGGCACTTCCGAATATTGGGGAAATTTTTGTCAGTTTTATGGGGTCTTAGGGACACTAATTTTGAAAGGAGCACAATGTATTATCCACATGTTACTGGGAAAAAATGGGTAGTCAGTAGAACAATCATTCGATTTCTTCAGAATTATTGTGATGAACATCCTAGAGCTTGGGGTGAACAGTTGTAGCACATGTAGTACATTAAATCTCCTTTTGAGACTTGTTTTTGTTATCTGTTGAAGTCACATGTGGAATTTTCTTTTGGCACAAAAGATGTGAGAGTTGGACATCATGATGCAAAGAAAATAGTGTAGCAGATAGTGCAAGAACAGTAGGAGAAGAGTCAGGCAATTTACAAAGCCATGCATGACAAGCATCGAGTTGATCATCAATTTCAGATTGGTGACAGAGTTTGGTTACATATCACCAAAGAAATAATGAAAGGTGAAGGTAAACAGCTTAAGCCTATCAGGTATGGTCCTTCTGAGATCTTGGAAAAGATCAGTACTAATGCTTTTCGCTTGAATTTACCTCCATACATGCAAATTTATTCAGTTATCAACGTTGAGAATCTTAAATTATATGAGCCTCCTATGATCATGGATGAGGAAACTAACATACAGATTCCTTCAGTTGATGATTTGGCACTTGAATACATGAAAGAGTTGCAGGATGATGTTATTCTTGACATAAATGTAAGGACTTCATGAAGGGGGAATGCTGAGTACCTTCGAGTGGGTCTTAAAGGCATGCATCCTAGCAAGGCAAGATGGATGGAGATTGGAAAAGTGAGGGGGCTGTACCCTCACTTACTTGCAAAGTGATTCAGGATTTTGGTGGTCCAAAAGCTCTCCAATGGGGAGGAATGATCCGGTGGATTATTCATCTTCAAATTTACACTGATCCAATATGGTACATGGTTCAAAGAACATAACATATGCTAAACATAGTGCGCGACTAGCCTTAAGGGGCCACGTGGTTCGACGTGCAGTTCGCGCAGCTTGTATGGGCCGTGCAGTTTGCACAGCTTGCATGGGCCGTGCAGCTTGCACAGTGATAGTATGGGCCACGCAGTTTGTGCACCATCAAGACGTAATATAAAATGGGTTGTGGCAGAGCCTGTGCGGTCCCATATGCTGCGATGCTGCAACATTGGTCCCATATGTTGCGATGCTGCGACATTGATCCCATATGCTACGATGCTGCGACATTGGTCCCATATGCTACGATGCTGTGACATTGGTCCCATATGCTGTGATGCTACGACATTGGTTACATGCTGAGTTGCTGCAACATAGATATCACGTTTTCTGCGGCCTATATATATCGGTTGCTACGACATTTGTGAAGTTGGTGGTGACATCAACCGGTTATGTTACATGTGGCATAGCCCGGTTGCAGGATTATTGCAACGTGTTGTGAATCAACACATGTGTGTTGTATATCAACACATGTGTGTTGTGAATCAACACATGTGCATGGAGTTAGTTGCAACATTTCGGGGATATGGAATGTCGTGGTAACATAACGCTTGTGCAACGATTTGGCGGGGTTGCATGGTTCAGTTTTAGCATATGGTTGTAACGATAATAAAGAAGATAATAGATGTGATGATAAAGAGGAATCAAAACTCGTTACTTATCCTCGAGAGGGACCTAGAGACGTAGCCCAGTGGAGGGGGTGAACTCTGTTATCAATTTCTGTGTTTGTGGCTCTCTGTTCTTGTGTTTCTCATTTCTGTTCAGTTTTGCTGTTTCATTTCCTGTTTAGTTGCTTTTATATCATATTTCAGCATTTAATTAACTATTAAAGCTATTCGATGAATTCAACAAACTGATTAACACATTCTTTAAATAAACTTTTAATTGCACTCAAGTTGAGGTCCAATGGATCAATAGGAAGATTCACAAATGGATCAACTATTTGGGCAAACAATGAGCCCGAACATAGGTGAATTTTCAGAAATTTGGTTCGATCGTTTTTGCATAGTTGAGCGATTTACAAATCACAAAATGACCAACAGTAACTGGTATTGTGTCCAAAACAATAACAAAAATGAAATAAACATATATATATAAACCTAAATAAGCAAATATATATCAAACTAAGTAATCAAAATATAAAAAACAAAACCTAGGGATACAGTGGGATCGACTCGGTATGGTCACCAAATATGTAGTAGGGCTTTCACCCTAGCTAACAAGCAGGAATGACTCCCTTCCATCTATAGGACAGAAGGGTAGAGTTCTTGTGAGAATGGAAGAATAGAAAGAAATAGAAAATAAAAATAAAAATAAAACCCTTGCACACAAGGTTAGGACTAAGCTCCACAACCATGCATCAAACTTGTTAGAAAACAAAGAGCTATCTACAAGCAATCAATGGATACGTGCAAATTAATGTTAAACCACAAACCTGCAAACAAATAATGTCAAAAAACAAAGCAAAAATAGAAAATGGAAAAGTATACCTTCTCTGGTTGGAATGGGCCACCATTCCCTAGCTTGAAGAAGCACCTCTCAATGGATGGGGAGCTTTGGATCAATGGAGAAATGGAGGAGAGGGAGGGTGAATGGTTTGAGAGGAAAATGGTCTCAAGGCACTCGCATGGGCAGCATAACAATAGGGAGAGAAGGAGTCAGTTGAGAGTGACCCCCACCCCTCTATTTATACTTTAGATTTTTAGGGTTTTAAGCCCCTAGTTGGGGCTTTAGCCCCTTTTTTGGGCTTTTAGCCCCTTTCGCTCAATCTTTAGCTCTTTTGGGGGTTTTAAGCTCGTTTGAGGGGTTTTAGCCCCTTTTTGGAGGCTTTAGCCCCTATGAGAGCTATTTTGGCTCTTTTTAGGGGTTTTTAAACCCTTTTTCATATTTTAAAGCCTTCTTGAGGATGTGGGATTCAAATGGGGTCAAATGAGGGTCGTACAGGGATGTCTTTAGGTGGTGTAGGTCATGTAGATATCATTATGGGATTTTTTGGGTTAACAGGTATATTTGAGGAGTGTGGAGTAATTATAGGAAGATTAAGAGAGAGAGGGGGCAAGTAGATATAAATAGAGAGGTGGTTAGCGATATGAGTAAGGAAGAGAGATATAGATGGATGGGGTTCGGGATGATAGGGGGAGAGACGAAGAGAGAGAGAGAGAGAGAGAGAGAGAGAAAGAGGATAGGTGTCAAAGTATTTGAGAAGATAAAAAGGGTTAGGGTTCAGGGGTAGGTTAAAGGGTGGGGAATATAGATAATGAGAGAGGGTGTTTTGAATTGATAGGAGGGTGGGGATAAAGAGAGAGATAGAGGGAGAAGGGGGGATAGTTGTAGGTGTGGGATTAGGGGTGTGTGTGTGTGTAAGAGAGAGAGGGGGGTTCTTGGGAGTAGGGATAGATCTAGAGTAGTGGGGTTTATTTGTAAGTGAAGGAGTGGGTGGTTGAGAGAGAGATAGAGGGAGAGAGATGAGGGTGGTGATTACAGGTAGGGGGGATGGGGTAGGGTTTGGGAGATAAAGAGATAGAGATCAAGAGATTTAGGGTATTTCCAAGTAATAGAGAAATTAGAGAGAATGGGGGTATCGTTAAGAAGTGGTGGTGTTGGGATTAGAGAGCGAGAGAGAGAATTTGTATGTGGTAGTATGATTATTAGAGAGAGGGGGGTTAGGGGTAGGAGTAGAGGGAGAAGGGATAGGGAGAGAGAGAGAGAGAGAGAGAGAGGGGAATAGGGATATGGGGATGTGGATTGGGGATTTAGGTGTAGAGAGAAAGAGATTATGGGGATTATGGGTTTAAGGAGTTGGTGGTTGAGAGAGGGGGGAGAGAGATGAGTGTGGTGATTAGGAGTCAGGGCCTGAGGTGGGTCATGGGAGATAAAGAGATAGAGATCAATATGTTTATGGGTTTTTCAAGTAGTATGGGGTTATAGTTAAAGAGTGGGGGGTTGGGATGAGAGAGAGAGATAGAGAGAGAGAGAACTGGTATGTGGGGGTGTAATTATGAGAGATAGGGGGTTGGGAGTAGGGGTAGAGGGAGAAGGGTTAGGGAGGGAGAGAGAAGGGAGTAGAGATACGAGGATGAGGAGTGGGGGGGTTAGGTGTAGAGAGAAATAGAGAGAGAGAGAGAGAGAGAGAGAGAGAGAGATTCTGTATATTATGGGTTTAAGGAGAAGGAAAGTTAAATAGAAGAGGGGGAGTATAGGGGGGAGATGGGATGTTTGTGTGGATACATAGAGAGAGAGAGAGAGAGAGAGATCATAGGGGTTTTTAGTGACAGGGGGAGGGGACGGTCATTAGGAGAAACATAGAGAGATGGGTGGGAATAGGGCTAATGGAGAGAGAGAGAGGGAGAGAGGGTTGGTGTTAGGGGATTTGGGAAGAGAGAGAGAGATAGGGGTGTTAGTATTGATTATGTGGAGAGGGGAGAGAGAGAGAAAGAGGGAGGAGGGATGTTGGTGGTTGGGGAGGGAGTAATGTGTGTATGTGTAAGAGAGATAGAGATAGAGATCAATATGGTTAGGGAGTAGGAGAAGAGAGGGAGAGAGAGAGTTGGGGGTTATGGGTATGTGGAGTAGGGGTTGATATTGAGAGAGAGAGAGAGAAGGGGGAATTTATTATAGGTATGGGTAAGGAGGGGGGTTATGAGAGAGAAAGAGTTAGAGATCAATATCGTTAGGGGTTTCAAGAAGAGTAGGGAAGTTACAGATAGGGGCATTTATACTTGATGATTGGGTCAGTTTGGAGTAGGAAGAGGGAGGGAGGGGTCGAAGAGATAGATAGATAGAGAGAGAGCGAGAGAGAGAAATGTTAGGGGTAGAGTGATTAGGCTAGATAGAGAGTTAGTGGGTTAGGTGCAAGGGTACTAGGAAACGGGTTAGATAGAGAGAGGGGGAGCTTATGAGTAGAGTCTAGAGAGAGAGGGGGTGGGTGTTATGGGGTTGGGGGAGAGATAAAGGGGTCATGGATAGGGTAGGTGGAAGAGTAGGGGACATTAGAGGAAATTTCAACTCAAAAAGTAATTTTTATTTTTGACATATCTCCCCATGTTTTTACTCAAATTTTGATTGGGAGAGCTCGTTGGATGCAGAATTAAATTCTGCATCCAACGAGTACCTGTTCAGCATACTTTTGATGGACCTCGCTACATCATCATCACATTTTTTCAGGTATTTCTTGTTTTTGGGGTAGCGGGGTCCATCAAAAGTATACCGAGTGGGTACTTGTTGGATGTGGAATTTAATTCCACATTCAACAAGCTCTCCTGATCAAAATTTGAGTAAAAACACTAGGATATATGTTGAAAATACAAACAAAAAAGTAGTTTTTTTTATGATACCTATCCCCAAATTTATATTAAAAAAGTGTTTAAGACCTATATGGTATTTCAAATTTAAAGCAATTTCATTGGGTAACACATGATGACATGGAATTTGAGTTAAAGTTAAAAGGCCCATTTTGAGTTGAAATTTCCTCTAATGGAGATAGAGAAAGAGTGTGAGAGAGGATTTTAGTAAGGATCAGGTAGAGGATGTGGGAGAAAGATAGAGGGAGTATGGGGGTGAGTATGTGTGTGTTAGAGAGGAGGAGTAGTGGGGTGTTAGGGAGTACTAAGAGAGATAAAAGGGTTGGGATTAGGGCTAGGTATATTAGTATAGGGGTGATAGAGGGAGAGAGATAAGAGTGGGGTGATTAGGGGTATGGGGGGAGGAGGGTTAAGGGAGAGAAAGAGATAGAGATTAGGAGGGTTAGGAGTTTTGGGAAGAGTAGTGCATTTTGAAAGAAGGGGGTTATAGTTGATTAGTGGGGGTGTGGAGTAGCGAGAGGGATATTGAGAGAGAGGGATAGATGAGAGGCAGGGGAGGAGGAGATGGATAGAGAGAGGGAAGGGCTAGGGAGAGAGAGGGACGATATGGGTAGAGATAGAGGTACAAAGGGATAGAGGGTGGGTGTTAGGGGTTCGGAGGAGAGAAAAAGGGGTGGAGTCCAAAGTAGGTGGAAGCACATGGGAGGGAGAGAATGGGAGAGGGTGTTAGTAAGGATCGCATGGAGGAGGGGAGAGAGAGGGAGCATGTGGGTTAGTTGTAGGTGTTGGATTAGGGGGAAGAGATATATATAGATAATGGGGGTTATTAGGGGTACGGTAGAGGAGGGGGGGTTCAGGGACATAAAGATACATGTCGAGAGAGAGAGAGAGAGACTGTGGGGATTACGAGTTTAAGGATGAGATGGGATGTCAAAGAGAATGGATGGATTATTAGGTGAGATATGGGAGCTAGGTATGGATTCGTAGAGAGAGAGAGAGATGGTGGCCATGATTGTTAGTGGTATGGGGAAGGTGATTAGGAGAAACATATAGAGATGGGGGATTATGTATACAAGAGAGAGAGGGATTAGTGATAGGAGTAGGAGAGATAGTGATAGAGGGGGTTTTAAGGAGAGAAATTGAAGGTAGAGGTATAGAAAGAGAGGGAGAGAGGGTGAGCATTAGTGGGTTGGTGGAGAGAGAAATATGTGGGGGTTAGGGTTATATTAAGAAGAAGGGGATAGATAGAATGAAATAGAGTAGGGATATAGGGATGGAAAGTGGGGATCTAGAGAGAAAGAAAGAGAGAGAAATTTGGGGGGTAATGAGTTTGGGGAAGAGGAGGAGTAAGGCTAAAGGGGGAGTATATAGAAAGAGGGGGGTGTGCATGGAGGTGGGGGGATGGTTAATAATAGGGGAATGGAAATTAGTAGAAACATAAAGAGAGGGGAGGCAGAGAGAGAGAGAGAGAGAGGGATGGGATATTATTGGTAGTGGAGAAAGAGAGAGATAATGTGATGGGGTGGTTAGTTGTAGGAGTAGGAGAGAGACAAAGATAGACACAAAATAGATGGGGTTAGGGGTAGAGAGAGAGTGGGAAATAGGGAATTTGTTAGGTGGTTGGGGGAGAGTGAAATAAGTGGGTATTAGGGATATGTGGAGTAGGTGATATAGAGAGAGAGTGAGAGAGATGGTTTGTAGAGGTAATGGGAATAGGGGGAGAGAAAGAGAGGGAGGTTAGTGGTAGACAATGGGAGTTTGGTGGTGGTGGTCTGTGTGTGTGTGAGAGAGAGAGAGGAGTGGGGGTATGTTTGAGGAGTGGGTGGGTTTGAGAGAGAGAGAGAGAGAGAGAGAGAGGGAGAGTGGGTGGGATGGGAGTGAGAGAAAGAGAGAGGGACAAGTGGCTATTAGGGGCATTGGGGAGGAGGAAGATTTGGAGAGAGAAAGATATGGGGAGTTTGAAGGCTAAGGATCTGGGGAGGAGGGAAATTAAAGAGAAGTGGGGGTATGGAGAGAGAGAGAGAGGTTAGTTGTAGGAGTAGGAGAGATAGTGATAGAGGGGGTTATAAGGAGAGAAAGTGAAGTTAGAGGTAGAGAAAGAGAGGGAGAGAGTGTGGGTATTAGTGGGTTG
>LPNX010973278.1:2383-76319 GCA_001517045.1 Pseudotsuga menziesii
ACAAGTAAGGTGGATATTGAGGTGAGGCTTTCTCTTTGTGTCATGGATTGTTTGTACCATGAGTAAGGATAGGGGGAGAATTGGTTTGATTACCGTTGCAATCATGGAAGTATTCTAGTGGCCAAGTGGGTCGTGTGATGTCATGAGAGTTCAACTTCTTTGTATATCTTATTTCAATATCAATTTCTTTAAATGCAATATTTAAGTAGATTTTGAGGGACTTTCATATGTGCAATATGATATGATATTCTCATCTCTTTTAGGTGTTTGGTTTCCTCATATTTTGATTAATTTTGGATTCCTAGAAGATGGTTGTTGTTTTGATTTGTTGTTGATGGGAAGGTAGAGGGGTCGGTTGGAACTTATCTTATCAACTAATTTTTATTTGGAAGGTCTGCGTTCATGTGCGGTGGAGCTATCCCATTTTTTATATTAGAGATTGAGTAGGAAAGTTGTCATTCTTTATCATGATTTGTGGGATTATATCTCTTGTTCTTGGAAGGAGTGGCACACTCTTACTCAAGAGTATGGTTTAAATGCTTTTTTTTTTCTTTCAATTATGGATCTTTTGGGGGTTTATATCCCAAAGGCTAAGTTCGATAAATAGAATATTCGAATTCCTAGGACTTTTTAAAGAGATTGGAGTTGGAGTTTAGGTTGATCACTTCAATAGTATGAATCTCCTTACCTATAGTTCATACTTCATTATAGGGATCTATTAAAACTTGTCCTAAATACTAGCTAGATATATAGTGATTAAGAGGACAATTGATTTGTCAATTGCACAATGTATGGTCATATATGATTTCTTATAAGTTGGAATTTTTTTCATTTTTCGTGATTTATTATGGGGTTTGAAGTAAGGTTAAGCTGACCAAGAGCGATTTTTTTTTTATTAGTTAGCATTCCAAAACTACAAAGCACAAGTTTTGGGAGTGTCAATATGACATAAAATGTTTGAGTTTCATATCGCACTTGCGATATATCGCATATGCATTTTGTAAATTTACATATCGCATATGCGATATATCGCATATGCATTTTTTAATGTTACATATCGCATATGCGATATGTAAAATTACAAATCGTGAATGCGATATAGATTTCCACGAACCTTAGCCTTGTGTTTGGGCTCGGGTTATTCCGAACGTGCCATTAATAACGCATATGCGTTCTTGATTTACACTTCGGAAGTGCGTTTCTGATTTCCTAAGTGGCACCAAAAAGTGGAACCAACTTCGTGCGAGCACCCTGTAATTAAAATGAAGCTTGTTGAGGAAGCTATCAGGTCAAAACTTAGTAAGCTATCTACCCGAGAATTTGCACTAGGCCCCACCCCAAGACGTCAAGTGATAGCTTACTCCATTACCCTTCGGTTATTGCTTACAGCTCCATGGGCATGTTTCAACCGCTCACAGACTAAAATTGCAAAGGATTTCCATGGAATAGAACAGTCTCCACACTATGGAACATTGTATTGGAGGAGATAGAGATCGTGTTCCATAGATTTTAACTCAGTTTTCAAATAAATGTGATACGCACAGCTCATCATAGGGTCTTCGCACAGTAAGAGAATGATTTCAATTCATAGCAGATTAGAGAGAGATCTTCACATGATCATACATGCTGAGAGATCTTTGTTGCAATAGTCTTCTTCGTTATGGTTGAGAATAGATCACCGTATTGCAATAGGTCTTTAACTAAAATAATATGCAGCAATATCATACATATTAGGGATTTAGTGAAAAGCATCTCCAACAAAAGCAAAATCATTTTCACCAAGATTCTTCATACATTTTCATGGGCTAGGAAGAAGCAGTAATGTTCTGCTCCATAAGATGATTCCAATCTTCAAATAATAGTGGTTGCAACCTCCTGTACTTGTCTCAGAGGTACCAACATTTAATCTGTTCAGTAAAAGTTATGAGAAAGAGCCATTAAAACATGAAGTAAGATATCTTCAGTGGGTCTCGGTCTCACATAAGGGTAACAGAGTAAGCTATCACTGGATGGCATCGAAGGGGCCCCGGTGCAAATCATCGAGTAGATAGCTTACTCCGGTCAAAACTTCTAGAGATGTATCTTTCGAGAGATAATTCCTATTGTATAAATATATGTTTATGATTTAATATAATGTCGAGCTCCGTGTCATTGTTTGTGGAATTTGTAGAGAGAGATCTTCACATGATCATACATGCTGAGAGATCTTTGTTGCAATAGTCTTCTCCATTAGGGTTGAGAATAGATCACCGTATTGCAATAGGTCTTTAACTAAAATAATATGCAACAATATCATACATATTAGGGATTTAGTGAAAAGCATCTCCAGCAAAAGCAAAATCATTTTCACCAAGATTCTTCATACATTTTCACCGGCTAGGAAGAAGCAGTAATGTTCTACTCCATAAGATGATTCCAATCTTTAAACAACAGTGGTTGCGACCTCCTGTACTTGTCTCAAAGGTACCAACATTTAATTTGTTTGGTCAAAGTTCTGAGAAAGAGCCATTAAAACACGAAGTAAGCTATCTTCGGTGGGTCTCGGTCTCACATAAGGGTAACGGAGTAAGCTATCACTGGACAACATCGGGCCCCGATGCAAATCGTCGAGTAGATAGCTTACTCCGGTCAAAAGTTCTAGAGATGGAACTTTCGAGAGATAATTCCTATTGTAAAAATATATGTTTGTGCTTTAATATAAAGTCGAGCTCCATGTCATTGTTTGTGGCAGTTGTAGCTACATGATTATTCCCTCTCTTCTATTATCAGTAAGGCTTTAGAGCTCTCATAAAGCTATTCCCTTTCAAAAAGTGGTATCAGAGCATAAGTGAGGTATCCAAACCCCCTGTTTTAGACTGTCGTTGCAATGACTCTCTTGAGCGTGGTTGAGCTCGAGTGTCTCTCGTAGCGGATTTGTTTTTTGGTTTTCAGTAAACCAAGTTGGAGTTGGAGTTAGTTTTATCGCATGCTTGGTTTTCACAACCTGCACGTTTGTGATTTGTTTGATTGGAACTCTGTGGTTGTTGCAGAACCACCATCATTTTCGTTTTCCTTGGACAATAGTCAAGTGGGAAGGTCTCTTTAGAGAAGCATTCAAAGAATGAGAGTCAGTGTCGTAGGTTGAAGTAATGAGTTGTCAGATTGAAGTCCATTCAAGAGTGATGTTGTGTGGTAGAGGTTCTAAGTGAAGCTGTTTGATTTCGATGTATTTACCTACCATGCTAGGGCACCAATGTAGTGTCGTATGCGTGTTTTGACAAGTGGCACAATTGTCCTGGTTTAGTGTTCAAATCCATGTAGTTTAAGTTTAGTGGTGAAAGAAGGTGCATGTGTGCTTTAGATTGCACTTATGGAGCAAAAAAAGTAGGAGAATCCTAAAGGTAAGGGTGAAATGACGGTGAAATGTTGGAAATATTAATTACTCGTTGATCTTTTTATCTTGTTAGTTGATCTTTTTATCTTGTTAGGTGACTCTGCCGAAGTTTGTAGCTAGTCATGCTTTGTCGTTGAACCTCTATAAAAGGTGAAACATCATTGTAAATTTCCAAGTTTGTATTTAAGGAAAATAGCCTCTTGTTGTGTTTCTACAAGATATATAAATCCAATGTTATGGTTGAATGCATGTTTTATTTAGCTGAATTACTTGAGTAAATCTTGTTTACATTTACAAGTTAAGTGAAAGATACATAGAATCCATAAACATTTCACCTAGTAAAACTTAGTTTTAGGACATTTCACGTAGTAAAACTTAGTTTTAGGACATAGTGATCCACACAATTCTTCCTTAATATTTGGTTATATGATTTTGTAAGTATGTGGAGTTATAGTTATGTCGAGTTTTACTCCAAGTTACTCGTCCTAAAAAGCGTTTTTCATTTTATAAAGTACAAGTAGACTTCTCTATTCCATTTTTAACTTTAGAATATGGAACTAATTGTGTTTTCTAATGAATATATTAGCAGCACTTAGATTTATTCGACCTAGCAATGTCACTGTTTGAATGTGACCATGGAACAACGTTCTTACCAAGTACACAAGAGTTATCTAAAATATGTTTTTTTTACAACCTTGTTGGAATTCCACAAGATTGACCTAGAAGGAGACACAATCTTTTGAATTCATAAATATCTTTTCAAAATACTTAATGTTGATATTGTATTTCAATTGAATACTAGGTAGGTCTCTATAGTGGAATTTTTCTTCTACCACTTTAAGATCATTTGGGAATTAGGTAAGTATGTTTGGGAGGATTATTCTTTTACCTCTTTCAGAGCAACACAGAATTCTTCTTTTCCAACAGTGGTGGAAAATTAGTATATACTTTATTTATTGATTTATAGATTCTCAAACTTTCGTGCTAATTAGGTATTCTAACTCTTTTGTTCATTACTAAACTTTTCAATTCATCCATCCTACCAAAGGATTGTGTGGTGGATATAGAATACAGTACTGGATTTTGTGGTGGGTATAGAATACAGTACTGCGAGAGTCACTCCATGGAATTTGAATATAAATAAATGGAAACTATACCCACGCCTTACCACATACACTACCCTGAAACAATTCTTTTTTTAATTAACATTAATTTCCAACGACTAGTGAAGACTTCTCCTGTAAATTTACTCTATGATGCCCAATTGGTTAATGCCAAGAGGTTAATTGTGTTAATTTGAAATATCAGTGATGAATCTCACAGCGTTTTACACACTTTTAATTGATTTTTTTGGTCGTATATGTTTGAACTTTTGAAGTGATTCCCCAAATTAAAATGTCTTCGCAGGTTACAGGGCAGCAACAAGTTTTACCTATTTACTTAGATGTGGTCGAGAGGTCATACTTCGACAGCTCAGACAAGGTAACGCTTTGATTGATAGGATGTTACTCAAACTTTCATTAAATACTGGAACTTATCTGAAAGAGCTAAAATTGTTGACATTAATACATGAACTAATGACCACGAGACTTGTGATGTACAGGTAGTAAAAGTGTCAGATGAGATTGAAGAACTGTTTATTCGACATTATGCAGCTGATGACCGCAGAAAGGCCATGACATATCTCAAGCCAAAACAATCCAAAGACTCCCATACAGTCACATTTTTTATCGGTAGGAAATATTGATATGCTAGTCTTATACACTTAAGCGAAATGAAAATATATCTTCTTAAACTGGTAGTCCAGAGAGGTCTAGTTTATGTTCATATCATTGCAGGTCATTCAGGGCTATACAGCAGATAAAAAGCAGTCATTTCTGAGAATGATTTTAGCCCAGAAAGGGGATCATAGTTTTATTTGAAATTACAATGAGATGGTGGGAGTCGTACTTTTATTTGGAATTATGATTTATTTGTGGTTTTATTAGGGTTATTCGATAAGTGAGGTTTTAGGGTTTCTCGATCCATGAGCTCAGAAGTAAAACCTGAAACCTACTGGATTGGTCAAAATAATAAGGGTCTCTTTGACACATTTCCAGTGAAGATGAATTGGGTCCAGTTTTTGTTTTTAAACAATAGAAGCCTATTTGAGACAATTTCAGTGAATAGTGGTTAAAATAACACACTTTATAAAAATTATTTCTGTCGCATAAGTTAACTTAATTAAAACTTATTAGGGGGTTTTACTATATATTTGGTTTGTTCCATTTATTTGCATTCTTAACCTAGCATTTATTAAAATGTACAAGAAAAAACAACTCTTATATTTTATTAAAATTATATGGTATCATGGTTTTATGTGTGAAGCTATAATGATTGATACTTATATCATATAACTTTTATTTAGTTTTAGTGATGGTGGAAAACATGGATATTTGGTATTTTGGGATAATTTTATTAAAATTATAGAGTAGGCTTTATGTATGAAGCTATATTGATGGATACTTATATCGTATAATTTTTATTTAGCTTTATTGATGGTGGAAAACATGGATATTTGGTATCTTGGGATAGTAGATGAGTTTGGGATAGTAGATGAGTTTGAAATCATTTTTTTTGGTCTTAGTGTAAGACTTACAACTGCATTAGATTGACTAATAATTTTTCTTACTAAGAATTTTCACAAAGATCTGCTTAGTTTTCCTTAATAATGACAATGAGTTCAGTCCCATTTAATAATAAATTATGACAAGTTTTGACTTCTCTTTTAAAAAAACATTCAAACTTTGTTTTTTAAAATTTTAAAAATATAACTCTACTATCTCTCCTAAAATAAAATAAAAGATTCTTTATCTATCATTTTTTTTTAAAGTCAAGGTTCTTATCTATCATTTTTTTTAAAAGACACTAGTTACATAATTTTTATTTTGAATTTTTCCAGGATGCTTCTTAGCTTTGTTTCTAGGATACATTATCATGGCCCATTTAACTAAGGCATACATGGATAAAACCTACTGGGAAACAAGTTACCCAGTTTTTAGGTATGATTCTTCTCCAATGTTCAACCTTTATAAGTTTTACATCCTTAGTCTTACTCTAGCATGATATGAATACAACTCTTTTAAACATTATTCATACTTTTCTTTTTCAAGTAAAGATAATTGGTATATCAATCAAATTTTAGTGTATGTCAAGTAATCTCTGCCAAGCTATACTCATGGGAATAAATGTTTGGGTTTGCTTATAGCTTGTTGACTTTACTAAATTTGCACATGAGGCTTGTACGGCTGTAATATCATCCATCATGTGGAGAAAGCACCAAATCAACTATATATTCATCTTTGAATTTGCGTAGAAAAGAGAACTTAAATGTTGGAAATATTAATTACTCGCAGATCCATGTCTGATCTCAGTGGACTCTGTTAGAATATGTATTAGTCCAGATCTTGTTGGTTAGGTTGACAAGAGGGAAGAGTCCACAATTCGGCAATCTAAACCAGCCGAATTAAATTATGAAGCTAAGTTTTATTAAATTGAGCACATAGATCTGTGGACAAACACACAACTCACAAAATAGATCACACAATTTACTTAGCAATTGAAGAATGAAACAGTGCAAAAATGGCTTGCAGCTGTGAATGCTTTCATTAATAAAAACGTAATCAGATAATAATTACAATGAAGTACAATGGCTTTAATAGCCACATGAAATTCGAAAGCACATGAGGAAATTCGAATTGATAGACTCTACTTGACTTTAGGTAACTAAGACCTTGTCTAAATCACTATCGAAAGACTCAATAGTTAACTGACCTTGTCTAAACCATAACCAGAGTTCATCAAAGCTCTAAAACACAACCCAAGTGTTACATTCATTGTTGACTAAGGCTAACTACCTGTGGTAGGTGAGAAATGTGCCCCTCCTGAGTGCAGTCAGGTAAACCTAGCGCTAACTGAATGTAGAGGACTAGAACTAAATGTAACTCACTCCTAACTTAGCTTAACTAGTCATCAATTGGACGGAACTAACCTTGGTTGGTTTCGGCACTCCCAATGGCTCCTAAATTGTAGGGATTGGTCTAGGAGGCTCCTAAACTGATGCAATTAAGTGCAATCAATGGCAGTAAGCCTCAATTAGTGTTCCCCACACTTTAGTAACTGAAACATGTGCCCCAATTAGGCCAAGTGGACCCAATGGTGCTAATGACTATAAATAGAATGGACGGACTCTCGATTTAGACATGACTCCTGATTTAGACATATGACCAAATTTGGACAAGGGAGGATTAATAATCCTAATACCCCCCCTGAATGCTAACTTGGACAAACTATGGGCCCTAGTAACTAAGACCATAGGTCACCCATTACATCAAGTAAAATAAAGTAACTGCTTAATAAAAGGAGCTGGGGCAAAAACCACATGGGAAAAAAGTCCCCCCTCTATCTAAGCAGGTAGAATCAGATCTCAAGTTTGAAAAACTTGAAAATATGTTGCTGCAATCTTCATCCCTGTGAGGTAGCGAAGTAGCATGTATGGTGTGTTGTGCACAGGTATTCTGGGGCCTAGCATGTAGACTTCTCCTTCTTCTCCAAAAATGATAATGGAAGGAAGGAGGATTGTAACCTTTGTCTCTTGCTAAATGAAGAGGTGTATGATCATATCCATTCTTCTGAATGTAGTGAGACTAATCCCTTGCCATATAGCATCTTATAGGGAGTCTATTGCATCTCTCTAAAGGAGGTAAGATTGCATGGCATAGCGCAAGGGTCTTTCCTTTCTGAGTGTCAGGTGAGTTTCCAGTCATCTTCCTAGCTTCCAGTTTGGAAGTGGGGACTGAATCTAGTTCTAAGTCACCCTGAATCTCAATCTCATAAACTCATAAAGATGGATCTGCAATACTAGTAGAAGCTGTAAAAGAAGTAGATGTAATGATTTTACCTTTCTTTGCAAGTGAGTGCTGAGAGTGTACTAGTTTTGAAGGAGGCATGAAATGTGAGAACTCATATCCTTTTGAAGCATGATTTGCAGTACCCTTTGCTATGATGTTCCCAGTAGAGATATATGTGATCTCCACTGAATCAAGACCAAAGATCACTCACTTTGGAGATCCAATATGGGTCATCTGATAGACAAATAATAGGTTTGAAGCTAGGGAGGGAACAAATAGCACATCTTTGAAATTTCCATGTTCAAGCTTGACAGATCCCTTCCCCTTTGTTTTGACTTTACTGTTATTGCCCATTTGAATACTAGGACCATCAAAGGAATGAAAAGAAGAGAATGATTCTCTGGATGCAGCCATGTGGTTGGAAGCTCCTGAATCAATGATGAAGACATGTGCTGATGTGCAACAAACCTTCAGTGCATGGCCTTTCCTTTGGTATTCTTCATCTTCTTCTTCTTTAGAGTCATCCTTCCTTGCACTAGCAGGTACATAAATGTTATGTTTCTTCAAAAGAAGAGCCATTTCATCAAGTTGTCTTCTCATACATGACCTTTCTGAATGAAAGCCCCTTCCACAATAAGAGCAGAGGACCTTTCCTTTACCATTATTCTTGCTTCTCTTCGAACCTGAAGGTTCTTTTGACTGCTCTTTCTTCATAGGAGACTCATCCCTTTTCTTCTCTTTTTCATTCGCTACCTTATCTCCCCTTGCAACCAGAGCTAGATATTTCAAAGATCTAATGATCCCCATTTGGATCAATTTATCATTCTCAGAAAGAAGAGATTGGATGAAGGCATTAAGAGTGGGCATCTTCCAATTTGGAGTAGTGAGCCTTATTGTTTGGAAGGTGGATACACAGACTGAGTAGTCTACATTGAGATTTATGAGAATGGCAAGGATGAGCTGATGTTCATCCTTCTCCACTTTGCATTGCTTCAACTGATATATCAGGTTCTTGAACTTTGTGAAGAATTCATTCAGTGATTCAAAATTGGATGGATTAAGAGTGATCAGATCATTTTCTAGTAAATGGATCCTCATCTCATCTTACTTATCAAATAAGGAGGCAAGATTGTCCCAAACCTCCTTGGGAGTCTTCAATTCTTGGATGTGGAATCGAATATCTCTAGAGACTGAGGAGAGCAAGTGTCCATGGGATTCTTCAAGCCTGTTCATGTACTTAGCTTTGTCTTTATCTAAAGCTGGCTCTGCCTATGTTTCTTCTATGAGTCTAAAGAGCTGCTTGGTGTGGAGCATTACCACCATGTCTTCCTTCCACTGGTGATAGTTGAAGGGAGTGAGAGGCTCCATTGGATGAGCCATTTTGAATGTAGTAAGAAGGACTAAGCTGTTGTAGTGAATGTAGTGAGAAGAAAGGCATGCTTGTAGTGAATGCTGTAAGAAAAGATGATAACCTGTCACACAATCAAACATACAAAGTAAGGTCGATAGTCTGTACTTTTGGAATTTCCTTCACACCCAGCATAGTTGATCAAGCAAGCTTGATCAACAATTTCCTAACTTGGGATATTAAGTGGTAAATTCTCCGCTTCTGGTGCAATACTGGAAGGAGCAATTTGCTAAAAAAAAATGATCCAGCTGGAGATATGAGGAGGAGAGGTGTCTTGTCTGCCAAGGCTCTGATACCATATTAAATTGAGCACATAGATATTTGGACAAACACACAACTCACAAAATAGATCACACAATTTACTCAGCAATTGAAGAACGAAATAGTGCAAAAATGGCTTGCAGCTGTGAATGCTTTCATTAATAAAAAAATAATCAGATAATAATTACAATGAAGTACAATGGCTTTAATATCCACATGAAATTCGAATCCACATGAGGAAATTTGAATTGATAGACTCTAATTGACTATATGTAACTAAGACCTTGTCTAAATCACTATCAGAGGACTCAATAGTTAGCTGACCTTGTCTAAACTATAACCAAAGTTCATCGAAGCTCTAAAACACAACTCAAGTGTTACATTCAGTGTTGACTAAGGCTAACTGACTGTGGTAGGTGAGAAATGCACCCCTCCTGAGTGCAGTCAAGTAAACCTAGCACTAACTTAATGTAGAGGACTGGAAATGAATGTAATTGACTCCTAACTTAGCTTAACTAGTCATCAACTGGGCTGAACTGACCTTGGTTTGTTTCGGCACTCCCAGTGGCTCCTAAATTGTAGGGATTAGTTTAGGAGGCTTTTAAACTGATGCAATTAACTGCAATTAGTGGCAGTAAGACTCAATTAGTGTTCCCCACACTTTAGTAACTAAAACATGTGCCCCAATTAGGCCAATTGGACCCAATGGTGCTGATGACTATAAATAGACTAGATGGACTCCCGATTTAGACATGACTTCTGATTTAGACATATGACCAAATTTGGACAAGGGAGGGTTAATAATCCTAGCAAGTTTGTAGGTAGATAGTTATTACACCCATTAATGGCAAGTCTGTAGTTTCACATAGAAGCAAATTTTCAGGTTTCCTATAAATAGAAGAAGAAGATTGTAATCAAGTTAGACAATAGACATAAGAGAAAAAGGAACTCTAGGTGAGAAAAAGAGAGAAATAGAGAACTCTGAGCAAAGAGTGAAGTTGAAGCTCAAGCTTCTGTGTGTGGGTGACTCTATCAAAGAGCCAAAGCTCTATAAAAGGATTAGTAGGTGAGCCAACAAGTTTGGATCAACAAGTTTGTATTACCCTTTTGTTGTTTCTGGACAAGTTTTTTATCTGAAATAGTTTATGGTTCAATGCATGTTTATTTAGATGCACATTTCCTCTAGAGTTACTTGGATAAATGTTATTTACAATTACAATTGAGTGAAAGAACAAGAATCCTTAAATTTCTCATCCAGTGGAAGTTCCAGGTTTTATGACAAAGTGGTCAACTCAAGTCTTCCTAAATATTTGGCTATATGTTTTTTATAGTTATGTTGAAGTGTTATTGTGTCGGTTTTTACTTCATCTTACTCACATGTGAAAAACATTTGTAATTTATTAAATCTTTTAGACTAAGAAACATACTTTGCAAATTCCCACTAAAACCAAACCAGAGCAAGTGATTCCAAGTAAAACAATCGAGTAAAATCGACAATTTTTCGAGTGAAACGAACAAGTTGTCGAAGAGGTCAAATCGACAAGTTTTTGGTTACCGAAACCAACAAGTGGTGGAAGTAAAACCTGTCGGTAAAAACTGACAAGTAAGAAATTGTAAAGGAAAAATAGTTGCGTCTAAAAGGCCAACCAAATTTGGTATACTTGTCTAGTCAGTTTCACCCAACAAGTAAAAAGAAAAAGAGTTCGGCGTGAAATTTTTTAATAACTGAGCAGTAAACTCAAGTTTAGTCAGCTAGGTTTTGGCTAACTGGTATCAAAGCAAGGTTTAGGAAATAAATCTTGTCTTAAAAGTGCAAAAAGTAATTTTCTAAGGAAAAGTTAAAAATTAAAAATGGATTCCACTTCTGGTTCATTGCAAACACCAATTTTTATAGGAAAGAATTATGAATATTGGTCTCTAACAATGAAGGCTTTGTTCAGAGGTCAAGTTGTCTGGGAGATACTCCAGCATGGTTAAGAAAAACTAGCAGACATGAAATCATATAATAATCTCACACAAGCTGAGAAAGATTTCTTGAGGGAACAGAGGAATAAAGATGGAAAAGCTCTATTCTACATACATCAATCCATGCATGAAAGCATACTCCCAAGAGTAGTGGCAGTAGTTAACACTAAGAAAGCATGGGATACATTGGATAGAGCCTATCAAGGCTTGGGAAAGGTAAATACTTCCAAGTTGCATATTATGAGAAGAGATTTTGAATCTGTGTCCATGAAAGATTCAGAGACTGTAGACTCGTTCTACACCAAAGTTGTTGGTTTGATAAACCAACTGAAATATCATGGAGAAGACATATAAGACCAAAGAGTTATTGAAAATATTCTCAGAAGTCTTCCCCCAAGATTTGAAAACTTGGTTGTGACCTTTGAAGAGAAAACAGACATGTCAATGTTTACCATTGATGAGTTGCAAGCTTCACTCATCAATCATGAACACAGACTCAGCAAAACACATACATCATTGGAAGGTGCATTTGCAGCACAATCATCCATAAGCCATGGTAGAAGCAAGGGGAGAAACAACTTCAGAGGTAGAGGAAGAAGTTCTTCCAGAGGAGGACGAGACAAAAGTCCTGCAAATGTTGTTGGTAGAGGAGATAATCAGAATCCAAGTCAACCGAGTAGCCAGAGGTTTGATAAATAAAAAATCCAATGTCATTATTGTAAGAAATTTGGTCATTATGCATATGAATGTAGGAAGAAAAAATAAAAATATGACCAAGGAAGGAAAAGCCTAAATCAGTCGACCAACACCAGCACTCCGACAAGTGCAATGTTAATGGCATCTACATCTCCAATTGAATGCAATGTTGTTCAAGAAATTCCACATGACATATGGTACTTAGATTCAGGCTGCAACAATCATATTACTGGTAATTTAAATTTGTTTTCCAATCTAGATAATTCAGTTCAAACTGATGTTACACTTGGAAACAATGTCCAAGTTACTATTTTGGGAAAAAGGAATTATCGGCATTCTAACCAAACACGGGGAGAGTAAGTATATCCCTGATTTCTATCATGTCGAAGATATGAAACATAAGTTGTTGAGCATTGGACAGTTGATACAGAAAGGCTACAGAGTCTACATAGAAGATGATCACTGTGTGAATAAAGACAAGCGTCCAAGAGACCAGTTGATAGCAAAAGTGCTAATGACAAGAAATCTCTTGTTTCCATTGAGGATAGTTCTTGACATGAAAGGAAAGACAAATGCAGGAGCTTCGTTTAAGGAAAAAATTAAAGAAACAGTCGAGCTCCTCTAAAAGAAAGTAAATGGAAGTGCTGATTTGCAAGATGCATTTCAAATAGAAGTTTAGGATGAATCCTGGGTGTGGAATTTCATATTTGGACATCTGAATTTTGGTGGGATAAAGCTACTATACATAAAGAATATGGTGAAAGGATTGCCATTGATCGACAGACCATAAAAGGTTTGTGAAGGATGCATTTTTGGCAAGCAACATAGAGACTTTTCCAGTCGAAAAGTCATATAGAACATGCACAACACTTGAAATTGTGCACTCTGATATTTGTGGTCCTATGCAGACATTATCTATTGGTGGCTGCAATTATTTTCTAACTTTTATTGATGACTACTCAAGAAAAATATGGGTATATTTTCTGAAACATAAATATGATGCATTTAGTTATTTTCACGGGGACTTCACTTAGTGAACCTCTCACATAGCACATGCGATCGTGGGATATTAAAGGATACCCTTAATTTCAAGAGGTATTGACCCAAACTCTTTTTTTTGAAACCCCCTCCTAATACTTAAAACCTCCTCCCCACCCCTTTTTATACCTCAATCCTTATAAACCACCCTACCCACCCCAACCTTAAACCCCTCATCCCCCCCAATACCTGCAATATATTGGTTCAATTTTTGATAATTTTAAAACCCACAATATGAACTAACATGATAGGATATTGGTCAACAAGTGAAGCCCCCATGGTTATTTTTAGTAGTTCAAGGCACTCTTGGAGAACCAGAGTGGACACCACATTAAGATCTTAAGGACCGATAGAGGAGGTGAATATGTTTCAAATGAATTTCTAAATTTTTGCAAGACTCATGGCATTTAGAAGCAATTCAATGCATGATATAGACCTCAGCAGAACGATATTGCCAAAAGAAATAACAGAACCATCATGGAGATGGCGTGCATCATGTTGGTAGCCAAGAATTTGCCAAATGAATATTGGGGTGAAGTAGTCACAACTATTGTATACATTATGAACCAGTCTCCAACAAAGAGTGTTAAGAACAAAGTTTCTCAAGAAGAATGGACAGGTATGAATCATAGTGTTTCTCATTTGAAAGTTTTTAGTTGTGTTGCATATGCTCATGTTCTAGATGAGCTGATAAATAAGTTAGGCAATAAGGGACAAAAATGTATTTTTGTCGGCTATTCTGAAGACACAAAGCATACAAGTTGTATGATCATGTCACAAGGAAAGTGAAAATTAGTTGAGATGTTCAATTTGTCGAGAATGAATCATGGGATGGAACTGTTGACATAAATGTTAAGATTGTGTCGAATGTCAACAATGATGATATGGCAGAGGAAGTGGTTCAAACACCACATGTAAGTCAACCGGTCATAGAAATGTCAACTCCCATGAAACCATGACATGGTTCAGTATAAGGACCATCGACACAAGTGGCAGCTCAAGCTACACTGACAAGCAAACCAAGAGGACAACAAACTCCATCAATCATTTCGTCAAGGTTGACATCGACATAATTGATGAGGACAAGAAGTCTGTGTGAGATATATGAAGTTGGTACACCAAATTCATTCTCTCTCTTTGTATTATTTTCTCCTATATATGATCCACTAACATTTGAAGAAGTTGCTGAAGAAGAAGTATGGGCACAAGCCATGGATGAAGAAATAGAATGCATTGAGAAGAACCAAACATGGGAATTGGTTGATGTACCAAAATACAAATATGTAATCAGTGTCAAATGGATATACAAGACCAAGTAAGATGCTGATGGGAATGTGCAAAAGTAGAAATCAAGAATGGTAGCAAGAGGGTTCACACAGCAACCCAGCATAGAACTCAATGAAACATTTGCACCTATTACACGCATGGATACAGTGAGAACAGTCTTGGCCATTGTTGCACAAAACAAATGGCCTATTTATCAAATGGATGTTAAGTCAACATTTTTGAATGGATATCTAGAAGAGGAAGTATATGTGGAATAGCCACAAGGCTATGAAGTTCCAAGTCAAGATCATAAAGTGTACAGGCTGAAAAAGGAACTATATGGTTGGAAGCAAGCTCCTATAAATTGGTACAGCTGGATTGATTCCTATCTCACTGAAAATGGATTTCACTAAAGTGAAAGTGAACCAAAATTGTACACCAAAGTGAATGAGCAAGGTAATATGTTAATTGTCTTCTTGTATGTAGATAATTTAATATTTACTGGTGACTTTGGCATAGAAGAATTTAAATTAGTCATGGAAAGTGAATTTCAAATGATTGATCTGGGGCTTATGAAGTTTTTTCTGGGCATTGAAGTTCAAGAGTCTGAAAGTGGTATTTTTATATCATAGTCAAAGAATGCAAGTGAATTTTTAAAAATATTTAACATGTCTAATTGCAAGACAACCCCAATGCCAATAATAAAAGGTTTAAAATTGAGCAAGGATGATGAAGGATCAATTGTAGATCCTATTAAGATTCCATATGATAAGCTATATTATCAACATTCAATTCAATTTCACAAAAAAAGAATATAGATAAGATCACTGAAAGAAACAGTATCACAAGATCAACATAGGTTTACCCTGGGAAAACCCTAAAGGGAAAAACCGAGCAAGAAAAGATTCCTCAATATAGATGATCAAAAGATAAAAGATAAGACTTCAGACTTGTCCTTCTCCTCCTTGCAAATAAGACTCTCTCTCTCTCTCATGCACTACACAAGTGTGTGACTGTATGTTCAAATGAGGAGCGCTTCTCTCCTATTTATATTCTTTCGTTCACTTGATATTTCACTCAACCAATTTGGCCCCACCAAATTTGATTGGGCCGACTTCTCTAGGAGGACTCAAAACAAATCATTATTATATTCCGGAGGGTGCTAATGACCCGACTTACAACAGAGGGGTTTTCCTCATGACTCTTTATTTACCTAGTACAATATTAATGATTCTCCCAATAGGAACATCGGGGTACAATAAGTGAATACAGTTTGAAGTTACAATAATTCAACACTCCCCCTTAACGAGAAGGGTATTCTACAACAACAACAAAAACAACAGTAGGAGAAGGAGAGAGAGAATCTTCAACATCATCAGGGTGATACATCTATAAATCATTGGAATCGTTTTCATCATCTTTGACATATAGTCTTCATCTTCAATTTCAGCAGCAACAACATTTGGATCATTTGATCGACAACATCATCATCAATATTTTATTCTTCTTCAATCAACAACATCATCGTCAATAATACTTTGACCTTTCAATTAGAAACATCATCATCATCAACACTTTGACCTTTCGATCAGCAACATCATCATCATCAACACTTTGAGCAACATCATCATCATCATCATCAATACTCTTATCTTTCGATCAGCAACATCATCATCATCAACAACCTGCAATCCACAGTACGAAGACAAAAGTCTATGGATCACTTTAGGACTTAAGTCCAGGGATGGTACAATCCTACCACATTCTGTAGGACCGAAGTCACCGTATACTATTATGGAATAATCGCTCCCTATCACTTTACACTAATACATTTGGGCGGATTTTTCCATGAAATATTTCCACATTTTGAACATTCGTGGATTAATATTTATTTTTTTTATCATGGCGGAAAAACTGTGGAAATATCAACGTTGTTAATTTTCGAGGAACTTTCATCTCTATATAGGCGATATATGGCTATCTTTGAAAACTCACCAAACCAATGCCAGCTTTCAACATCTCTTGGTTGTTTACGCGCAGGTCAAATCATGCATTTTCGACACATTTGCTATAGTTGCAACAAGGTTCTTCATGATTGATTGAGCATGGATTGAGCATAGATTTCTTTATCAACCATATCCAAAACTAGAGAGATCAATGATACTCTGCAATAATCATCTAGCCGTAAATTCATAAAAGGTAAGCATTCGTCCTTTTTTGGGGGATACAAACTAACATTGAGGCTCAAAATAACAATTGTATTCTTCGGGTCATGTACCTTAGCAATGAATTTAACAACCTTGCAACTCCCTCCTTTTATTTAAACCAGAGTAATTGCAACAAGAGGGTCCAGTCAACAATGACTCTAGCCAATTCATTTTTTTTATTGACCTGATGCTCCACTAAGCTATTTTCCATTGACACAATGTTAATCACTTTCCACAGTAGAAGGACAACTTTTGTTTGGACCATTTATGCCACCTAGTGTTCCAATGCCCAAACTATCAAGGTCTCCTTGTGAGTAAATCAAAGGTCATTGCACAACACTTGTTGGCATCAATGAAAACTTCATTCTGTTAGACACAATGCTCATTGAGGGGGGGCGAATTAGTGAGCTAAGGATTCAAATAAATTTCAAATTTTTCTACCAATATTATATCATTATTTCACAATTTCTTCAAAAACATATTTATCAAACAACAATATCAACTAGGCACATGTCATTCATCAATTAAACACATCACTATCAAGACATTGCACAAGGGACACAAGATATAGTTTTGTAATATTTATATAAGTGGAGACTTCAATCTCCAATATGGGCTACAACCCATAAGGTGGCACCACCCACCAGAATGGTTCAATCAGCTACAGCTGACTGGGATGCTACAACATCCAAACAAGCTTCAACTTGTCAAAAGACCAATAAGTCTTTCCCCAGCTCCACCCAACCTCCCTATACAAATTTCAGATTACAAATTACAATTGATACATCAGACACTTCCAAAGTTTGTCACAGGTACACACATCAAAAATACCAATCAACAAGTCTTCATTCTCTACTCAGCAAGTCATTCAACATACAACATACTGCATCCCTATCTCAACTTTGTCCATACACCATTAGTATCTTGTTGAGTATTCATCATGACTAACTCATATCTGTTCTATTGTCTAAGATCATTTCTTCAACACCCTGTTCCTGGAGCATTCTGCCCTAAACCAATTTTCAGCAAGAGTATGTCAACATATTGTCCATCGATTACATTGGTATCATGTTACATTGCAGCCCTAGATCAGCATCATGTTGTGTCCTTCATCATTACTTTAGCATATTAATTTATGTTCCCAACATCACTCATTACTATGCCCAACATCATGCACTTCAAATTATCAGTCAAATTATCATTTCGGTGAATCCTAGAAAATCAAATATATAGACGAATATTATGTTGCTCCTGCTGCTCCATCACACTTTCCTCACACCACCGAACTGACATCCTCATTGAACCTTTTGAATTCTCCACAAGAACTCCCAAACTTCCTCCATATTCTCATTTGAAATAACAACTTATCTTCTATATTTATACCTTTTCTTCTCTTGGATTTAAGGAGGCTGACATGTCTCTTTAAATTAAATAAATAGTTTTTTATTGCCATGTCTTAGGAGGCTGACCTCATCACCAATTTATTTTTGTTATCATTAAGCAAAATTTATTTAATTTTCCACATCATCATCATTTTAATTTTATGTTTTATGCCAAGACTTGGCCTTCTCTTATGCCTACATGACCTTCTTCAACTGCATGTATGGGGGTCTTTGATCTTCCAATAAGTATGCCCACACTGTCCATCTTCAAGGTGCCAGTAGGTGATGTATTCAGATTCCTGCAGCTAGGGTTTAGAGATTCCTGCAACTCCTCATTTGAGCCATCAAAGATTCCCACAACTCCCACAAATGCCCACAGCAAGTCCTTCCTTATGCCCACAGCTCACACCGGGATGCCTGTAGGTGGCCATAAGGGATGCCCGTAGGTGGTGCTAAGAATATTCCCGCAATAGGAAATATCTTATGCCCAAAATAGTTTCTATCATGCCCGTAATTGTCCTCATTTAGCATGCCCACATGATCTTCTGGAGATTCCTTCAATATTTTCCTTGTCCACTATTTGATCATGACTGTAGCCATCTATGTCACCAAGTTTGCTTATCTATTGTCATGTCACCATCTCCTTGTCATCTTTGCACCAACATCTTTGTCTTGCCCAAATCATCTTCAAATGACCACAGAATGGGTCATTTGACTCTCTAGATGTTCCATGCTTGTCATGCTTTCTTTTCAATGTCATTATGCATGTCCTTAGTCATATTTGTCCTTCATTTCTTGTTCCAATTACACCTTGCCATGTCATCATGCTTAGACACCTCTTCGAATATATGTTTGTTGTTTATTGTTTTAATAAAATAATCAATTAAAACTTCTTCTAAACATTGCATCTCTCCAATATTAAGATGTATCTCTTCAAAACTCTGTCTTAATTCTTTTTATTAAATTTCTGTTTATTTTTCTAAATACATTCATGTAGCTTCTTATTTGATAAACTCTCTTTACTATTTTTCACTAACTTTGTAGGTCCATCTTTTGCATATATGGGCATCATAATGCAAACTAGAAGTATGGCTAGATAGCCACCTCAACAAGGATCGGATCCACGTCACCTTTTGAACTTTTTGATACACACGCATTATCTAGAGATCATTTGAAAATAGGCTTCCAAACTGTTTAATTTAACACTTAGACAAAAAAAAATTTAACTTGTAAAAACATTTTTTCTTCTACTTTGGCAGATTGATTTCTCCCTCATGTGATCACCATAAGGAAACCTACAAGCATGTCTAGGTATCCATTTCAACAATGAACAAGACCATATCACGAGATAAATCTGTTGACACACACACAACCTCTGGCAAGCATTTCAAAATAGATTTTCAACCTCTTTTGAACATCAAAACATATTTCTTCCCATTTTGGCAGACTCCTATTTCACACGTGTGAACACTCTATGGAGACCTGAAGTCATGAGCAAATGGATAACTTACCAAAGAATGGATCCATGACATTTGATAAATTTACTTGCACAAAGACAGCCCTTGGCGGGCATTTCCAACTGACCTCTCAAACTCCTATTTTTAACACAATCAATTTTCTTTTGTTCTCACTATGCAAAATATTATTTTTCCTATTTTTGGCAGATTGATATTTTGTATATGAGACCATCATAAGACAACCTGAAGGTATGGCTGGATAGTCAGTTCACTAAGGAACAGTCCTATGCTACCTGATGAATTTTATCATCAAAATAACCCCTCCTTTCGAGCATTTCAAAATGCCTTTTCAATTTCCTGAATCTAACGCAATTTTCTTGTGTTCTTAAAATGCAAAATAATATTTTTCTTACTTTTTGGCAGATTTATATCTTTGTCATAAAACACTCCACAAGATAGCTGAGACCATGGTTAGATGCACCCAGCAACAAGCTATAGCCTGACACTTTCATAATATTTTTCTCATCATCCTATGAGGTAGGGCGGGCATTTCCCTGAGGCCACTGAGGCAGTTTTGCCAGTACTGGAATAGTGCAAAATAACTTGAAACTCTGTTTTGGAAGACCATTATCTTTGTCATCAAACATCTTCTTTGAGAAATGAGACCATGGTGAGATAGACTCTTCAACAATATGTAGCATGATAGCTTCAGATAATTTTTATCATACACCTATAAGGTACGGCAGGCATTTTCCCAAGGACACATGAGCCAGTTTTTCCAACACTTGGACAATTTTCTTAGTCTAGTCCAATCTGCCTAAAACACTGTTTTGGAAGGTTCATAACTTATCCCTCATCTACTTCCAAGACAATCTAAAGACATGGCCAGGTATGCCAAATATCAATCTACAAGACTCCCATATGGTGCAAACATTTTCTTAAGGATACCTGAGCCCATTTTCCAATACTTAGTCATTTTCATGTTTTTCACCAAATTACTATATTTTTTCAAAATGATTGTCATTAATGTTGTCATCAATGACAATCCTATTCATCACAGTCTTCATGTTTTTCTTTATAGAAATTGGTTATAATATACTGCACTTATAAATATACTTATATCTAATGTATTTGACAAGTTGCTGTTTGGTATGGTGTAGGTAAGACAATTAATTATCACTACAAGGATTTTTCACTATGAATGAAAATGCAAGGAAGCTTGCTCAGTTTAGAGTGGCATTAGAGGTGAGGGTAGATGGAAAATGTTATTGCCCTTGCTCTGATTGCAGGGGCTTGCAAAGACGAAGAATTTTAATAACGACAGCTGAAATACATTGTAGGGAGAAGAGGCACACCTAAGGGGGTTATGAATATCGTCCCTTGGTAAGAGGTTATCCAATTTTTAATGTATTCTTTGTAATAGTCATCATGTCATGAGTTTCATTAAAATGTCTTATCGTTTTATTATATGTTCTATACACACTAATTTTACTATGTTGTTTGTAAATATATAGACAATGCCCCCAAAAAGTCCTCTTCCAGAGAGTTATTTGCCAAGTACTAGAAGAAATACACATTTACAGGGTGATGAACATCTAGATCAGAATATTGAAGCTAATCAAGTTCTTAATGATGATATGGATGGAGATAACGTTAGTGATACAAATCAGGAAGATAAGATACATAGATTGATCCAAGACATATTTTCTCCAATGGATGAGGACAACTAGGATGATAGTCATGATGTTGATCCTCTACTCGAGAAGTCACGTCAACCTATTTATAAAGGCTCAAAAGCAAATCTTCTATCTGCTATATTGTTGTTAGTGAACTTGAAGGTTTTGAATGGTTTATCAAACACCTGTCTCATATAGATACTAAGGTATGTAATTTGTTAATTATTTATGTCTTCATGTTCACATGTACATAAAGGGTTGACATTTTTCCTATATTGCTATTGTTATATAATTTGTAAAATATGGATGTGATATTGATGATTAATATTGTTTACATTGAGTTATTCTTTTGAATTTTGTAGATTGTTTGGTGAATTTCTATTACCAACGTCAAATATTTTACCACACACATATCCAGAGATATTTGTGATTATGAAAGAATTTGAAATGGAGTAGCAAGCTATTGATGCATGTCCTAATGATCATATCATATACTATGGACAATATGCATTATAAAATGAATGCCCATAATGTCAAACAAGTAGGTATCGAGCCGATAAAGTGACAAAAAAGGTGCCTCACAAAGTTCTTCGTTATATTCCAATAATTCCATGTCTCTAGCGGTTGTTTAGGTGTCAAAGTATAGCACAGTTTATGGATTTCCATGCAAAGAATAGAAGTCGAGACGATGTTCTTTGAATGCCTGCAAATGGGTCTGCATTTAGGTACATCAAAGAAAAGTGGCCAATTTTCAAAGAAGAACCTTGTAGTGTTAAACTTTCGTTGGAAACTGATGGTGTCAATCCATTTGGAGAGTTTCATTCTACCTACTCAGTGTGGCCTATTTTTGTTATAAAAAATAACCTTCCTCCTTGGATGTCGGTCAAGAGAGAGCACACAATGTTGGCAATGATTGTTCCAGGTATTTAATTAATTTGTATTTTTTTACTTGAAAGTATGATCACTTAATATTTCAATTCTTTGTTTCTTGCATGATAATTATGTCTCTTATATATAATGACATATAGCTAAATATAATTAATCATGTATGTTGGACCAATTAGGTAAGTACCAGGTTAAATATATGAACGTATATATTGAGCCTCTTATCGATGAGTTGCTGAAGTTATGGGTTGGCGTCACTATGTATGACATCTCTAGACCAATAGGGCAAAGACGACTTCAATTCCATGGAATACTTGGATGGAAAATTCATGATGCTCCCGAGTTAACACATTTTTGTGGTATATTGTTACTTCCTTTTGTTCTTTAATATTATATATATCTATTGAAAATATCATGCATTATTTTAAATGGTAATTCTAATTCACTACACTAATTCATATATCTTGTAGGTCTTCAAACAAAGGGTAAATTTGCATGTCCAGCTTGCAGTCCCAGGATAAAATATCATCGTTCAAGGAGTTTAGTAAAGGAAGTGTTTGATGAGTATAGGCACTTTCTGCCTAAGAACCATAGTTATCAAACTATAGACAAAACAAAATTTAATGGTAAAGAAGAGAATGGAAAAAAACCATGGAGAATGACACCTCACCTATGGAACTTGGAATATAATAGAAATCGTCAAGGTATGCCAAATTATTTATGTTTGTTGGAATATTGGTCAATACTTAGCCAAATTTTTGAATATGCAAAACAATATTTTTCCTACTTCGGTAGATTGATTTCTTGCACATATGACCATCATAAGGAAAACTGAAAGCATGGGTGGATAACCACTTCAATAAGCAACATATCTATGTCACCCTATGAATTTTATTAGCACAAGGACATTGTTGAGTATAGTTGTCATTGATGTCAAAGGAGGTCATTAATGAAAAAAGAAGTGTTGATATGTCATGTGTGATTAGGTTGAAAAACACATGTTGGTGTCCTAATGTCTCATGATGTCATTGTTACATTCTGGTAGTAGTTGGTAAGGGTATGATAATTTGGGGATTTTGACTGAGTGTTGAAAAACTACCCTAAAGTAGTCGCCTTATGAAAATGACCACCGTAATTCATAAGAAGAAGAAAATTACCGCCATGACCTGCCATCCCATAGTTTGTTGAAATATCTATATGACCATGGCCCCAGTTCTTAGAAAAACTCCTTGAAGAAGAAGATATAGGTCCCCCAAAAGAAGGATTTTTGGTCAAATTAGTGAGAATTTCTCTAGGGAAATGCTTGCCATAATTTGTGGGTTGAAGAAAATGACCACACCACATGGTAATCCTGTAGTTGTATGTTTTGTCTACCTGACCATGTTCTCAGATTGGTTTGATAATGCTTGAGGAAGAAGATATGGATATGCCAAAATAGGGTTTCAGGCAGTCTTACACCAAAGTTTAGTAAAATGCCCACCTAGGGAAAATGAAGATGAGTCTGGAAGTGAAATCAGCATAGGTGTGCTCAGTAAGGTGTAATACATCATCTAGTAGCATTAGTTCAGGTTTTGGGTGAAATGAAAATTCCACCTTAGGTTTTGGACAAATTTTCTGAGTATGGAATTATTGGTAAAATATGCCTAAGTGGCCTCAAGGAAATGCATGCCACCTCTCATAGGATGATGAGAAAAATTATCTGAAAGTGATAGGCTCTAGTATGTTGGTTGCTGCATCCAAACATGGTTTCATATTTCCCAAAGAGTCTCTAAGGAGGAACATATCAATCTGCCAAAAGTGCCTCTCACCTTCATTTGCACTATCCCAGTAAAATGCCCGCCAAGGTTAGATGATGAGGTTGCAGGAGAGAAGATTGGCATGGTTGAGTTAGTATGATATTCCTCACATTGTGGATATCTCACTATCCAAGTTTGATGAAAAAAATAAAACCAACTTGGTGACTTAGGGTTTGAACAGATTTGTCTAAGTGTCAATAAGCAGTTTGGAAGACCACTTTCAAATTCCTGCTAGATGTTGGGTGTATGTCAATAGGTTCATCAATTGGCATGGATTTGTTCTTTGTTGAAATGGCTATCCAGCCATACTTTCAAGCTCACTTTTTTCCATAGAAACTTTTAGGCTGACTTACAATGGTCACATATGCAAAATATCAATCTGCCAAAAGTAGGAAAAATACTATTTTGCATATTGAGAAACACAAGAAAATGGCGTAAGTGTTGAGAACAAGATTTTGAGAGGTCGTTTGGAAATGCCCTCCAAGGGCTGTCCTCGTGAAAATAAATTTATCAAATTTCATGAATCAAAGGCCACTTGGACTAGTTTTCCAACACTTAGCCATGTCCAAGAATTTCTCCAAGGTTTATCCTAAAACCCTATTTTGGCAGACTTATAACTTTCTCCTCAGAAATGATTAAGGAAAATTGAGACCATGGCTAGATAGCTAGTTCAACAAACTATAGCCTGATATGCTAGTGTGGGTATTCTATTCAAACCATGAATTATGGTAGGCATTCTCTTAGAGTATTTTTGACCACATTTTCATATTTAGTCAATTTCCAAAGTTTCACAAAGTTGCCATATTTTTCCAGAATGATGTCAGATTACAACACTGACTTCCTGATAGCACCAAAACACCATTATGTGTCTTTCTAGCCTCACCATACATGCCACATCATCATACTTTCCATGTCATTACTTCCTTTTTCATTCCTTTATCTTTCACTGAGTTTACCTTGCCATCATGTCTTTGGTTATCCTTTTGTCATTCAATGAACTCCTTTGACATCAATGACAATCACATTCAACTTGTATCATATATTATATAAATCTTTGTTTTTTTTAGTGAATGATGTTCAGTGCGGTATGTATCTATAGTGATTAATTAGTGTTAATTGATTTTGTTGATGTTTCATGAATGTCATTAAAGCACGAATAGGCTTCCATGAGGAATAAAAATTTACCCGATGCAATTCAGTAGGTTACCATACTATGATCACCTAAAAATAGTTCATTTGTTTGATACAATGCATATCAGGAAGAACATAACAGAATTGTTATGGCGAATATTAGATGGTAGGACTAACAAAGAAAGTTCTGGAAAGATTTGTAGTGACATCCAAGAAGCTAATCACCCATTGCAAAGTGTGATCATTAATTCTAATGGTGATGGATGTCAACAGAATATTAGTCTTCCTTGGTTCTTGACGGAGCAACAGAGCAATATTGTAAAAGAGGTCATTAGAAAAATCAGGTTTTTGACGGGGTTTTCGTCTAACATAAATAATATCTTAACGAAAAAGGTGATTTCGGTGGGGTTAAAACACATGACTGGCATATATTCATTAAGGTAATTGTGAGTTTTTAATATATTTACTTATTGGTATGCACTATTTTATTAATTTTATTCTCTTATTTGGAAATAAATAATAATTATGTGTTTTTTGATAGAGCATGTTCTACCTTTATCTCTCCCAGACAACTTTGACAACAACATAAAACAAATTATTTATGTTCTTGGAAAATACACGAGGTAAGTAATTTTTTATATGGAAAATGTACTTGGTATGTGATTTGTAGCAGAACTTATTGACATATTATGTTTTTCCCGCAAATTTTATATATGGCTTGATATTATTTTATTGCATCATTTATAGGTGGCTTTCCTCAAAAGAAATCCATAAAGAAGATTTAAGGTATTGGAAGAGAGAAATTCTCTGACTAATGTGTGAAATGCAACAGTATCTACCTCCAGCATTTTTCAATGCACAAGAACACTACGTCATACACCAATTTGAGGAGATTGAATTATGTGGATCAGAACACACAAGATCGGTGTGGATGGTGGAGAGGCAGTTGAAGTTGTTGAAGGATCTTGTTAGACAAAGAGCACGTCTTAAGGGTTCTATGGTTGAGGGATATATGGTATATCAATGCATGGTGTATATTAGTGAATATCTACCTAAATTAGCAAAAAATGTGAATGTGCCTCACATTTGGCATCTCAACTCCATCAACAAATTTGAAGGGGAGGTCCTATTGGGAGAAGGTACAATGAGGACCATGAAAGGTAATTATTAGATTTTGTGGAATTAATATATTACACATTTATTTTTCCAATTTTATTTTATCATACTGATTTGTTAATTTTTTATTAATCCTGCATATTCAAATGTATTAAACTATGCATGTAATGATATCTAATTAATGATAGTGAATTGTTATTTTTTCATACAAGTGCTCGAGTGTGGAATTTTTTACATTTATACATTGCAAACAACCTTGATTGGATGGAGCATTGGATAGAATATTGTGAAGAATATTGCTTTGGTAGGTTATCATGGGAAGGGGTCAGTAAGATGATTAAAACAACTCATCGTCATCGACATCAATTTCCTGATCTTACGTCGCAAAGGGAAGTTGATTTAGCCTATGGTTTAAAAGATAAAAAGGAAAGTAAATTGTTTACCCACATTTTTCTAGTTACTTCCCATTTTTTCAATGTATTTGGTTTGTTTAAGTTTTCAAATATATTTTCTAAGTCCTATATGGCGTTTATTAATTCACAATGTATTTTTTACTTGTTTTCAATGTTGAAGTTGAAACATCACAAGACTATGTGGTGTAATGGTCGTAAATTTTGTATCAAAATGTTGGATGATAAGATGAAACCCTTAGAGTGTGGGATAACTGCAGTGTTTAAGGTCACCAATGTTTCCTCTAGAAGTGAAAGACATCCAGAAGAAACTGAAAATAGGTACTATGGGCATTTGGAGGACATAATTGGGTGTGTTTTTAATTCCTTTAAAATATTTTGTTTGAGGTGAAGTGGTACAATGCCACATGCCCCAATTTTGCAAAAAAAAAAATTATCTTATTTGATTTTATTTAAAGACAATATGTTATATTTTATGCTAAGTTGTAATTGATTACTCATCGGAGTCGAGGATATTTAATGTAATTTTGAATATTTAATTATAAATAAATAAAGGTGGAGACAACAGCTTAGGAGAGCTATTAAAAGAGTGTTTACTGGTCAAATTGGTGGAGGAGACTGGGTGGAGAGAAAACAGACATGTGGCAGCATCCTCAAACCACTTCCAACTGTTGCAGGTGGAAACCTCCCTACATTTGGGGTCATGATCCCCCAATAAAGTGGGATCATATCAGGTGGCTCAATTAATGACAACTCACCCAAAAGACCTAGGCAATCTTTATAAAAATACCCATTGAAGAGAGCTGAGGCTGCTCATTCTAGATAAGTGATCATTCAGGTGAATGTACTTCAAAGAAATTAAATGGAAAGGGAATTTGTGGAAAGATTTTAAGGGGTTAACTGCTAAGTGATCTAGTGCATCTTTTCAACTGAAGGATCTTATTGCTGAGTGCAGAGTGTTTACTGAGTCATTAGACTAGTTTGTTGTTTGCATGCTCCACCAGTTCTCAGCCAAGAAGACCAGGAACAGGCTCGGGGGTCCTCATGAAGCGTTGTTTGAGCACTCTCCAGGAGTTTGGTAAGGAGGAACAACCTCCTAACGCTGTTGTTGTCCATCTTAATCATGTTCTACATTCTATTCTGTTACTATGTTAAATAGTAAAATGTTAATCTGACTGGTTAATGAATGTTAAATGTTTAGTTGTGAACTTCCATAGTTAGTAATCTTTTAGTTTATTGAAAGAATGAATCTAAAATAGATGGAAAATAATTCTAATCTGTGTTTTTCCACGTCTGGAAGGACCAGATTGTACTCCAGCACAAACATAGTATTTAAAAGTAGATGAAGGAAATGATAAGAGACTAAAATGATTAGATGTGTTAGGCATTTCATATTAGCAAAGTAACTTATTGCAGTATGTAGGTTATTATCAAAAAGACCAATAACTTGGTTAACTATGTTCCTTGTTTATGTAAATATATTGGTAATGAAATAGTCGTATTCCATTACAGGTAGAAGAATAATTATGTTAAGAGAATACACTAGTAGTTAATATGATATGTTTATACACAGTATATTATACTTTCATTTCAAATTAAAATATGTAGGAGGGTAAATAGTGTTATGTTGTATACATATTTTCTTTATGTTTATTAAATAACCAGTTTCTTATGCAGTAAAGGAAATGTAGTTAAACTACTTTGTTTACATTCATTTCATTAAATATATAACTACTATTCATATAGCTTATTTACTAATAGCATTAACTAAATTAAGTCTAAAATTTACTAATAAGCAAGTAGTGAATTACTAAAGTATGTAAAACATAAAGAGCAAACTAAACTAAGTTACAGAAGCTGAATTCTAAGTATTCTTCAACTAGTCAACTTTAGTAAATTAAACAATAAGAATATGATAATAATAAATTCATAAATGAGATACACATCTATGTAAGAACTGTTCTGTAATTATTAACAGGTTTATACCTGCAAGAGTAACTACAGGGTCGAAACCCTTTATTAATTTCTTTGTCTTAATAAAAGAAAAACAGTTAAGCTATAAATCTATTATTTAGAACATTATCATTAAACAAATTGAACTATTGTAGACTGGTTACAGTCTTTATAACAAATACTTATATACAGATAGTAATACTAACTTAAACAATATTTGTTTTACAAGTAACAGAACCTACTTAAATTAATTAAAAGAATGACTTTAAACAAGGGTTTCATTCAGGAAATCTTAGCTCATAATTCATGAGCCAAGAAGTAAAACAATTTATACCATGACTGAATGACAGTCCTAAAATCATTATCAATAATCTAAAGCAAATAACAAACAGTAAATTAATATTACACAGTTGAATAGGGTAAATACCCTAAGTGGACAGAGCTACAATAATAGCATTTAGATAAACTGAGTTCGAGCATGAAGGAAAACCCTTTTGCTTTAAAAACCCTGGGTATTGCTTGGTAGGCCGAAAGGCTTAAAACTTAAACAGAGTACAAAAACCAGCTTTGAGCCGATGCACCCATATCGTGATATGGGGTTTAATAAAGAAAAAAACTAACAGACTTTATAATAACACTTACAACATTGTAAAATTATTTTTTCACGAGAAGAGAGCATTACAAGTCACGGCATTGAGTCGGAGTCACCCTGCTGTAAGCAAGGGTTTTAAAACAAAAACAAACTCATAAACCGAAGAACAATAACCCAAGACTAGGAAGGACCATGCTGTAACTTCTTCCAACTGTAAACAATTGCCCTAATTCTGTACAAGCAAGGAAGGCCATTTTATAACCGAGGCTTACCAGTAGACTAAACGCCGGTCCAAATGAGAAGTGGCTCCTTCCAAATGTTATGCAAACTATCACCTGCATTTTGAGAACATAAATTTAATTAAAAACTTGAGCGTTGAATTGAAAATGTAAATTCTTTTAGTTTTCAACTTCTTAACAATGATGGGTTACCTTTAATCCTGAAAACCGAGGCCGAGGTCATGAATAAGGTAGACTGATACCACGAGTACAACAACTCTTATATTCACTTGAGAAGGAGGTAGCGGAGTTTGAGATATCAACCACATCGACAACTGGAGCAAGAGCAAGCCAAGGCAGTGGCCAAGCCACAATTTTCAACACTGAAATTATCAACTGTGTAATACAATATTCACACACAACAAGATTGGTTATAGAATCAACTCAATTACGAGCTATGACTTACAACTCTCACCCTAAACAACAACTCTTTAAAAAAAATGCACAGACAGTGGAGATGGAGGCAAGTAACTACGAGCCCTCATGGCCGCGGTAAAACCAACCATGTAGAGACCGAAACCCTTGCTGAAAAATGTGGAATAGGGTTTCCAGGTAATCTTTTTAAGTCAAGTATTGCATGACGAGGAGAGTTCCATGTGCCCACATTTCGATCCACATCATGGTGGGTTCTTTTGTATAGTCTTCACTACATTATTTCAGATCAAATAATTGTCAATTATTCACATCATTGCATACAATGATAATGTATCTTATACATAAATTTAATATCATAATATTGTTACAACTAAGTCAATCCTTCATAATGAATGAGGGTTGCGCTACCATTTAATCTAATGTTAAACCTTGTAAATAGCTTTGGTAAAGAACCAATTTGCATATGGATTTGATGCACTTGTTTCGCAAAGTTTTTATTTATGATTTTGATGCCTAGTTTTGTAAGGATCTTATAACCTTTCATAATCAAACTTATAAGAAAAGATCAAGAGGATAGTAGAAGCTTGAACAAGATTGATAATGCCTTTATTAGCTTAGTCTTATAATCATGAACTATGATTGTTAAGCTATAGGAATTAGATTTAAAATAATAAGGTGTATATAGGTATAGTAACATTTATATACAGGAATAGCTCCTACTTTTAAAAAGGAATATACAGTACTAGAGGTAGGATATAAAACCTACAAGTACATGATCTTTAACTCCATAATAGTTACCAAGTTCTAAGATGAATTCGAATCAAGATTAAGTTAAAATTTGGAGTTTAGAATAGTAAACTCTTTAGGATTTTATTGCACTACTTTTACATTTAAGTAAATGGTAGGGTAATGTGAAGTTATCGCATGATGTTAGTCATAAAGAAAATGGGAATTCAAGTCACAACTTGACGATATTTTTTCTATGCGGAGGATACTTTAAAATTATGGGTGATGTTAAGTTGATAAATTCACTATATTAAAGCCTAATTAAAATAGAGCTAAAAAGTACATAGTAGGCTTATAGTCTGAAAGGCTTAGGTCAATTTCTATAATGATAAGCAGCGCTTTAATTATTTTGATAATAATAGCAATAGACTCTTATGCCCAAGGAAGAGTTATGAAACTATATCATGAGCTCTTTTAAGAACTGTAAATCATTTAGAGTAAAGTTAGAAGGAGGTTTTATCTATCTTAAAGATCTTTCTGATAAAAGACAAACAGTAGGGTGACTTTAATAACCCTTATGACACAAAGATGAAGTAATACCATATTGTGAATCAAGTAAAAGAAACATTACTTTACCTTGTAGAATCTTGAGTCTTCTAAGCAAACTTCTACTCTAGTAGTAATTTTATATGAAAAGAAGTATATATGGTTTAACGCTTTAATAAAATTTTACTGGGTCAAAATTTACCTGTCAAGCCTGTAAAGATCCATAAATCCAGATACGTTAGCAATCGCTAAGTAAGCCCCAACTAGAAAATGACTCCTCGCCTACTTGAAATTCAAACCATCAGTACAACTAATTATTCGAATGCAGATTACTTACACCACATATCAAATTTAAAACAACATTAATCTATATGTGTTAAGTTTAATGGTTACTTCTATTTTCTGTTTCAGTTTTTCTATTAGCTGCTAGCAATTATCTAACTGCAAGTGTAAACATTTTATGTTATCTCAAAATTTTAAACTTTTGTGAAAATTTGGGGTTTTGACATACATGATATGGATGCATGAACATGATCCTGAAAGATATGTTATTGAGCATGCCAATGTATTTACCATGGTTAATACAAGGCCATTTGAACTGGGTACAGAGCCTTATGTTCTTCCAAGTCAATGTGAGCAAGTCTCAGTACTAAGAGGTACCAAGTAAAGCAGGTTTGTTATACATTTTTAGATACGTTCCAAGAAGAAGACTAGTAAAGTATAATCATGTAGATGATGAAGATAATTACGAAGAAGAAGATAATGATGATGATTCAGATCAGGAGTAAGTGGATGTAGTCGATGTGTTAGATGAAGAAGTTGAATAGGTTGATCATCCAAATGTGGTAGACGATGATCTCATTGACGATGTCGATTACTATATTAGTGAAGATGCCATTGATGATGATGTTGATGTGAATGAGCCTTTCATCAATATGTATTCTGAACTAGATCCTGATACAGATGTTAAGTTGGATGAAGAAGAAGATGAATGATATTTAATTATTGAAGAGTAGAGGCACGTGTTTATATCTTTTATGTCATGATGATCTTTATATGTTTTTTATTTCCAAATTCCTTTTCAACTTTCTAATTTTAACACTTAGCCATTTTTTTGTTCTTAATATGCAAAATAATATTTTTCCTACTTTTGGTGAATTTCTGAAAAATGGGTTTCAAATATCCCTTCATATCTCTCAATCCGTGATACCTATGTAAAAAATAAGAGATGTTTTTATGTATGATGATCATGTTGATCAACGCATAGTGCAAGGGTATGATGGGGGATCTAGGTACTTGGGCTCCACGAGTAGTCACCAAAATGGACCTCGAGATGACTTGTCAGGTTCCCTACCTTTTGGAAGAAGCAATAATGATCGTTTATTGACATTTAAAGAAGATGACAATTTGTTGGTGTATAAACATATTTTTTAAAATTGTTCACACGAAGGTCATATGTGTGATCGTGGGATTAAGAATTGCACGTTATTTTTTTTGGTAGTAAAGATTACCATTATTATCAGAGTTTTGGCATAATGCCAATTTTGGAGGATCACCAAAGCTAGTAAAACCCCTACAAAAAAAACAAAGACAATTACTTTGCATGAAGACATGGTTAGAATGAATCATTCACGATGGAACAAAATTAAATAGACAAATTTGTAATGTTTTTTATAATTTTTTTTTATGAAGAGGTATGATAGTTATGAAGGGTCAAATAGAATTTGTGAAAGTGCATACCCAAGCAAAGCGTTGATTTGTTGCTAAAAACCTCTTTGCGGGTAGAATTTGTGAGTCTGAAAATCAATCTGTGGGGAGAATTTGTGAGCCTAAAATATAGTATGCATGCATCACCTCACCTTCGCTTCGAACCTGGATAACCATGGCCAAACTTCAAATAGGGGCGTCCATCATGAAGAGCGCAGCTGAAATATGGGCATCCTCCTCCGCAACCCCAGTTGAAACATAGGCATCCACAGATGATAGGGTAACAATAAAAAAATTCTATAAGAATTCTGATGCATGGAAAGATGAAAATATGTGGCCACCAGGTATGGAAACTATCCTGAGGAAAGCAAAATTTTTTTACTTTTTGTGGGGAATGTTTAGTTATGTTGATGAGGAGATAGATGAGGCAATTTCAAAATATGATGCTGGAAATATAGAACTCATAATTTTTGGGAATCAGTTATAGCTCAACCTTGATTTGGTTTCCTGAGCTACAAATATTCCACGCAGAGGGGGAGCGATTTTAAGCTCAAGGAAAACCCCCAGATAGGAGAAGAACTAGATGTCCAGTAAAATTTGTGGAAGAGAAGTAAATGTTCCGAGGAATGGTTTAAAAATGCAATATTTCCCCCCGAAATATACAAAACCTTAATTCAGATTGTCCTTAGGAAAATTCTGAATCATCATAGGGATGACATTTCGGGTGAATGTATGTGGGTAGTGATACATTGGGTGGAAGATATACCTGTAGATATTCCTTATCTACTGGCTAAGAAACTCCACTTTGCCCTGCAAGAGAGCCAATTAAGGAAGGTTAAATTTAGTTTCCCGGGCACACTTCAAAAAATTATTGATTTTTGTCAACCCCATGCTACTAAAACAGAGATTGGTGATATCAACCAGCATGGAAATATATCTTTGCCAAAACCAGCTGTTCATAAAACATACATTAGGAAACGTAAAAGAAGGGAACATAATGACGAATTTCCAGTACATTCTCCTCAGTGGAACGAGGAATTAGTACAATATCTTGAGCACCATGGGGAATTACCAATACACCCTGTTGAATAGAACAAGGAATCGCCAATACAAAGTCCTGAGCACCATGGCAAATTACAAGTATAGTATCCTTATTTGGTCACAAATGATGAAGTTCATGCTACCATAACTTTGAAAGAGTTTAAGGGGCATGTAGATAGAGGTCATTGGGAGGAGGTGACAAGCAATGAAATGGAACAAACTATTGCTCACTTTTCCATTCCTCAATAGGTTCTTGATAGAATTCCTCCTAAACAGTTGGCAATTGAGTATGATTGTTCTTCCAAATTAGAATCAGGGGCTTTCGCTATGCATTTAGACATTGCATCATATAATTTTGATAGTAGGTATGTGTTCATCCTATATGATAAAATGGAGCGTTTCAAGGAACAAGCTTCATATATATGCAATTGGGCGGAAGAGTGCTTGAGAAAAGATGATAATATTTTACAATGCCTAAAACAGATAGCAGTGTTGCAGAAGATAGTTGTGGATAATCAATTCAAAGCGAACAGAATTATAAAAGGGAAAGAAGAAATGGTTAAATTATTATCCAAAGAAGTAGAAAAAAACACTGATGATGCTAAAAAAGAAATTCAGTCCGTGAGGGTTGTGTATGAAGAGGATTTGGAAAAATATAGTGTTGAAGCGAGTGAACTCAAAGAAGAGTTGAAAAAAAGACCACCTGTTCTCAATGTACCACTAGTGAGGATATAAATGGGTCCTTTACAGGTAATGGAGAAGAAAATTAAAGAATATGAACATGTAGTACAAGAATATAAGTTGAAGTTGAAAGAGTGGGAGGGAAGCCATGGAAAAAAAGTTGGAGAATTAGAATCAATAATTTCTGATTTCAGAAAAACCATTTTTAGGCAAGCTGATAAACCAAAAGGAACAAGGTTAGCAAGGATCTCTAAAACTTTAAAACTTTAAAAACAAAGTAGAGGAAAAAATATTTCCAGTAAAGACGGTGGTGAGGGTGAAGTTAAGGGTACCAAAGGAGATGAGGGTAAGGGTAAGTGTAAGGGTAGAAGGAAAAATACATCTACAGGTACAATGTCCTTAGAAGAGTGAGAGAATTCGTTAGCAAGTCGAGAGAAGATCCTACAAGAATGCTTCTCAGTGAGCCTTGCACTAGGTGATTTGTATGCCTCATCATCGTTACATAAAGAAATGAAAGAGATGATGGCCGGGAAAGATGCAAAAATAAGGGAGATGGAATCAAAACTCTTAGGAGGTATAAAAGTTCAGCATTTGAGATGTGATATGGAAATTCAAACACTTAAATCCACAATTGCTGATTTAGAGAAGGAATTAAGGGCCACCTGCTACGAAGACTGCAATTCCTGTCCTTCCCAATGAGAAGGAGTTGAGGGCAAAAGAGCATGAGAAAGAAATACATAATCTGAAATGTGAATTGACTAAAGTTAAAAATCAATTGAAACATAACAGAGAGAAATTGGAGGTCAAGGAAGAACATGAATCAACGAAGTATAAGAAAAATGTGGAAATGTTGAACAAATTGATGGCAGAAAAAATGTTTTGCTTGAAAATTAAAAAAAAAGTTTCACAGAGAGTTAAAGAGTTTGAAAAGAAATCGCAATAAGTGCCTTGTCGAACTCCAGAACAATTACAGTCTTCTATGAAAGGCAAGAGAGACAATTAATATTTGTCTTCTGCTCAAGAGGATGGATTGCAACCATCTTTGAAACATGCTAGACATGTATAAATCAATGTATATATGTATTTATCGATAGTTAATGAAAAACAATATTTGTATGACGGAGTTTTGTATTTATCGACATATAATGAAAAATGCTTTTTAGTTGGCATATCAATGTATATATGTATTTATCGAAAGTTTTTTTTCGTTGTATGATGGAGTTTTGTATTTATCAGCATATAAGATAACATTACAGAGAATTCATCTTCGAATTCAATTTTTTCAGTGATCAATACAAGATTGCTTGTAGGTTGTGAAAGAAAGCATCAATCTCTTCGAAATAAATTAAATTTATGTATGTTAATTAAATAATAAACTCTGTTTTGTTTATGTCTCTTATTTATTTCAGATTTTTTTAATTAACTGGACGAGCAATCTCGATTTAAATCTCTGTCTTGTGCGGGCATCTAAAAAACTTGTTTAGTATATATTTTTAAGCTATGCTTGGGCAAACTCATATGCTGTGTGAACATGATTTTTTTCAACATGGAAGGTTAATTTTTCACTCATGTGACCTCCATAGGGAAAACTAAAAACATGACTGGATAAACACTTCAACAAGGAATAAATACATGTCATTTGATGAATTAATTGACACACACACATCATCTGGTGGGCATTTGAAAATAGCATTTTAAACTATAGATTGACCACTTTGACAAAATTATAAAACCCTAAGTCAAAATGAGGGATTTTTATTTTCACCAATTCCTGAACCAATGATACCAGATGATGTAGTACATCCCATTGAGCACAACCAAACTGATTTCCCCTTCAGAATCATCTTCTTTTGAGTTGGGCGGGCATTTTACCAGACTGGAGAAAAACAAGCCAGAGGGCACTTTTGGCATACTGGTAACTTCATCTTCAGAGAGTTTTTGAACAAAATAATGATGTGGTTATATGCACCAATCAACACTCTAGAGACTCATACCCTCAGAACAATTTAATCCATCAACTACTGGAAATGGCGGGCATTTTACTGAGGTCACTTACGCATTTTTACCAGAATTTTTATCAAACCCTAGGTCAACGCGATGAGATTTTTATTTTCATCCAATTTGAGGTGTGAGACACCCAATGGGTAGAGGCCAACATGGTGATTCCATCAGGACCACATTCATCCTATGAAGCTTCTTTGTCTCTCCTCAGCAGGAATTTTCTTCTTCTAATGAATTATTGTGGACATTTTCATAACATAGCTGCTTTAGGGAAATTTTTCATCACTTAGTCAAATTCCCAAAATTATCATACTCTTGAAAACCACTATCAGAATGTAACAAATACATCATGAGACATTAGGACACCATCATGTGTCTTTCCAACCTCATCACATCACGAGACTCATATTTTTGTCATCTAACCATCACTAAGTAAACTGAAGGTATGGATGGATAGCCAGTCCACTAGGAAACAAGACCATGTCACCCTTAGAATTTACTGAGACAACCTGAGCCTCTGGCGGGCATATCAAAATATATTCTTAACTTATTTTGAGCATCAAAACATACTTCTTCCTATTTTGGCAGACTCATATTTCACATGTGTGAACACCCTATCGAGACCTAAAGTCATGAGCAGATGGAAAACTTACCAAAGAATGGTTCCATGACATTCGATGAATTTACTTGCACAAAGATAGCCCTTGGTGGGCATTTCCAATTGACCTCTCAAACTATTGTTCTTAACATTTAATTAATTTTTCATACTTTTGAATATGCAAAATAGCTTTCTTCTATTTTGGCAGATTGCTATTTTCCTCATGTGGTCATCATAAGAAAAACTAAGAACATGGAAATGTATCCAGTTCATCAAAGAAAAACTCCATACCCTTAGATAAATTTATCATCCTCAGGACAATCTCTAGTGGGCATTTCCATGAAGCCACTTAGGCAATTTTGCCAGTACTGAAATAGTGCAAATATGGCTAGGAGGCACTTTTGGCAGGTTGACATCTTCCTCCTTAGAGACTCTCTGGTGAGGCAAGCGACATGGTTGTATGTTCCATACAACACTCTAGAGACTCACATTCTCAATACATTTTTCACATCATCCTATGAGGCATGCCATGCATTTCCTTAAGGCCACTGGGGCAGATTTAACATCAATTCTATACTAAGATAGATTTCTCAATTTGGTCTAATCTGCCTAAAACACCCTTTTGGAAGGTCCATAAATTTTTCTTCATCCACTTCCAAGACAATATGAATACATGGTCAGGTAAGCCAAAGACCAATCTATAAGACCCCAATGTGCTGTAGGCATTTAATCTAACCCATAATTTAGGACAGGCATCTTTTTGAATAGCTATCCAAACAAACTAGCTATAGGACGGTGCCATGGTGCGGGAATTCTTCTCAAACCATGAATTGTGGTAGGCATTCTCTTAAGACTATTGGGACCAATTTTGACTAATTATTCCATACTTGGTCAATTTCCCGATTTTCACCATTTTGCCATATTTCTCCAGAGTGATGTCATAATACAAAAATGACTTCAACTTCACGTCACATCATCATCTATGCCATGCCATGTCATCATATCCTCCATATCATCATTCAAGCCATGTCATCACCACCTTTGTCTTTCCTTTGACTTTCATAGAGTTCACTGTTTCCATCATGTCCTTTGGTTATTCCTCTATCATAACTGAACTCCTTTTGACATCAATGACAACCAGATTCCATATTGCCAACATGATGGTGGTGGTGGTGGTGACGAAGGCAACGATGATATATACAAGTTGAATTAATAAATTATGTAGAAACATTTTTACTAATAATGGCATGACCTGGATAAGAGTGTTTTTGGCATTCATGGCTAATGTGGATATATAGGTCTTCTAAAGTTTGATATAAATATTTTGTTCTTGAAAGGAATGTTGGAAGTAAATATATACATGTATTGTCTCAAAGGATAAGTTCACAAGGGAGGGAAACAAAAGATGTGAAACATGAAGAAAGAATTTAATGAGATGAACGAATCATCTTGAAATTGGTACTATTGGATAGATGGTCATTTGATTAGAGATGGTCTTCTATAACATTAAGATGGAAACAATAATGTGTGCATCAAGTGGGTTGGTAAGAACATTTCTAATCTTAAAACTATATGTAGATGAAGTGATTGCCTTAATCCATGTTGAATGTTTTCAAAACAAAAATACCTAAGATGAAAAAACATGGGGAGATCCATTATTCTCTAGGAGTTCAAGTATAAAGAGATAAAAGGAGGAGGCTAATTCAATAAATGAAGGTAGATATGAAACCATAATGAGGATATTTATAATCAGTTAATGTTATCCCATATCCACACCAATGGAATTTAGCATAAAATTGTCAAGGGACATGCATGCTTAAAGATATAGGATGAAATAGCAGTGATGAAAACAGTTCCATATGAGAGTTCCTTTGGAACCCTAATGCATCCAATGGTTAATATGAGTGCTAATATAGTCCATGTTGTGAACATTATTATTATTATCCATTATGTAGTGGTTTTAAGTATATTTTCAAGTATATTGAATACAAAAAAACTTGGCATCACATTTAGTGGCAGTAAGAAGGATGCACGAGATTTGCTTGTTCAATATGGTGTGGGTTGGGAATGAGACATAGATGAACACAAATCAACATTCAATGATGATGATGAAGACGATGATGATGATGGTGGTGGTGATGAAGATGATGAACATGATTAAGATGATGATGAGGGCGATGATGAAAATGATGATGATGAAGATGATGAAGATGTTGATTAGGAAGAGGGAGATGATGACGACAACGCCGATGATGATGATGACGACGATGTTAATGATGATGATGATGATGATTTCAATGATGATGATGATGATGACGACAACGACTAAGATGATGATGATGATGATAAATACGATGAGGATCATGATGACAAAAATGTAGATGATGATGATGATGAGGATGAGGATGATGATGAGGATGAGCATGACAAGGATGATGATGATGATGATGATGATGATGATGACGATGACGATGATGAAGATGTTGATGATGATGATGATGATGATGAAGATGATGATGCTGATGGTGGTGGTGATGAAGATGATGAACATGATGGAGATGATGATGAGGGAGATGAAATTGATGATGATGATGATGATGAAGATGTTGATTAGGAAGAGGGAGATTACGATGATGATGATGACGATGATGATGATGATGACGACGACAACAATGATGATGACAATTACTGCGATGAGGATCATGACGATGACGATGATGATGATGATGACGATGACGATGATGATGACAATGATGACGATGATGACGATGATGACGATGATTATGATTACAATGATGATGAGGATGATGATGACGAAAATGATGATGATGATGAAGATTATGATGATGATGATGATGATGATGATGATGAGGATGAGGATGAGGATGAGCATGATGAGGATGCTGATGCTGATGATGAGGATGAAGATGTTCTTGATTATGATGATGATGATGATGATGATGATGATGATGATGATGGTGGTGGTGGTGGTGATGAAGATGATGATGAGGGTGATGATGAAAATGATGACGATGACGATGACAAAGATGTTGATTAGGAAGAGGGAGATGACGACGATGATGATGATGATGACAATGATGATAATGATGATCATGATGATCATGGTCATGATGATGATGACGACGACGATGATGCTGTTGTTGTTGCTGCTACTGATGATGATGATGATGGCGACGAAGATGATGATGATGATGATGACGACGATGACTAGGATGATGATGGTGATGATGATGATGAAAATGATGATGATGATGATGAAGATCATGATTATGACGATCATGACGATGATGATGAGTATGAGGATGAGCATGATGAGGATGATGATGAAGATGATGTTAGATTAGTCCTTGGAATGGGTATTAGGAGCAATCCTTATTTTTGCACTCAACTGGCTACTCCCCCTATCATGTAGACGTCTTCATTCACTGAGCTCCCCCTAAAATTGCGATGATGAAGATGATGATGATGATGAAGATGAAGATGATGACGATGATAATGAAAATGATGATGATGATGATGATGAAGATGATGATCATGATACTGGAGATGCTGATGAATTGGATGCCAATGATGTTGATGATTAATATGATGATGAAGATGAATATGTTGATGATGATGACGACGAATATGATGATGATGATGATAACAAATACGTTGATGATGAAGATGGCATTTATGATGATGATGATAAGGAAGATGATGATGATGAAGAATATCATGATGACAATGACGACGACGACAATGATGATGATTATGAAGATGATGATGATGATATTGATGAAGATGAAGAAGATGATGGTGATGATGATGACAAGGATGATGATGAGGATAGTGATGATGATGATCATCGTCATTGTTTTCGTCATCACCATCATCTTCGTCATCTTCATCGTCATCAACATCATCATCGTGTTCGTCCTTGAAGGGAATTATGTATAGGATCTCACTATAAGCAATGCAACCAATACAAATTATGACAAAATCCTAGTTAAATTAAATTAAATTAAATTAAACTACACTAAATTAAAAACATAGAGTTGTTTAACTATAATTAATTTAAAATGCAACAAAATATAAAATTTGCAAATAAAATAAACCCAAAATAAAATAAACAAAAGATAAATATGAAAAATAAAAATAAAACAAAACAAAACACAAAATATAAAATATGCAAATAAACAAACAAAAAACGTAGAATTCAAAAACACATGCGCACTAGGTCAGTAGAAAAATAATAATGAACAAGTTCACTCCCGCACACTAGTTCATTAGTAGCATCCTGAGCAGTGGTAGTTTGATGAGTAGACCAGTGGTAAATCGAGGAGTAGGGGATACCATTCCAGAGGATACTAACATTCCCAGTGGAGTAAATCCGACCGAATTCTAGAGGATATCGGCATTCCCAGGGCAGGAAATCTGATGTGTAAAGGATAACAAAGGGTCCAATGAATTCTGTAAGCCCATTAACCCTAGCAGCGTAGGAATTTGGGAAAAATACGTCAAATTTCTGAACCAATATGGATTTGGTACAGTCATACTTAAATTATAATTTGTTTGTTGTGCTATCATCGCTTCTATTATCGATGGATCTAGTAAGGGTTTTCTATTATTGGAGCGTCTAAAGCTCCTCATTAAATTCAGAGAAAAGACATATAGGTTGAGCAGTGCAAGCCAGTCATGCTCTTGTATAATTTTATGAATTATGGCACAATTTGCAAGATTTTGTAATTTTATTCTATTTAATGGTCTAGAACAGTGTGTAGAGTCCTGTATGAGCTATAATATGAACTGGTTCAACCGATTCTGTCGAAACTTTGAACTTGAGACGTGTTTCTTCTAAGCATTTAATTTTTCTTTAATAATTAGTTTTACCTCGATTATGGTACAAATTACAAGATTTTGTTATTTTATTCTATTATATGTCTGAAACATTCTATAGAGTGCAAGCTTGTGTAATCTTATTCTATTTAATGGTCTAGAACATAGTACTCTATGATATATAATTTGAACTAATTTTGTTGAAACTTGAACGTGAGACCTCTTTCTCCTTTAAAGACGCATTTAATTTTTCTTTGATGGTCATTTTTACATGGATTATGGCACACTTTTCAAGCTTTTGTGATTTTTTTCTATTATGGGTCTAAAACATTTTGTAGAGTTCCATAGGAGCTGCAATTATAATGACTAGGTACAATTCAACCTAATACCTATTTCTCCTTTAAAGAAGCATTTTATTTTATTTTTATTCTCACTTTTACCTAAATTACAACACACTTTGCAAGCTTTTCCCATTTACTGGTTTGGATTTTGGAACAATGTATAGTTCCCTGGGACTCGTGGGCTATAATTTGAATTGACTCTAGTGAATTGACCCTCATACCTCTTTCTTCTTTAAAGACACATTTGATACAAGTATTATTTTTCAATGACACTTATATCTTTTTGCCTTTGTTTGGAATATACCATGGTACTTAGTGTGGTCGCCTATGTTTGGCATATCTCAAAGAGTTTGAAGGTTATCAAGAATATTGTAGCCTGTGTGTGTCTTGATTAAACCCTCTGCAAGCATTTCTATCTTAAATATATGCTGTGTAATTTCGATCACTTCATATCTTCCAAAATACTATCCTTAAATCCTTCTCAACATATGCAGAATTACCTTTATAAATTTTTGTTTATTAATTTCCTGTAGCTTACTCTTTTATTTCACCAAGACTGTACATGCATACTTTTCTAACTTTTGGAGACTTATATTTTTCACATCTTGACCATATTTAAACAAACTGACAGTATGGCTAGGTATCCACCTAAACTAGGAACAAGACCATGTCACCTTAAAACCTTACTGATAAACACACAACCTTTGGAAATCACTTTAAAATAGTCTTTCAAACTGCTCAATTCAACACTTAGTCAATTTGTCAGACCCTAGTCATTACTGTGCTAGGAGGAATTTTGGCAGACTCATATCTCACATGTGTGAACACCTAGAGGGAAACTAAGATCATGAGTGGATGCCCAGATCATCAAAGAATGGACCCATAACATCTGATGAATTTATCAGTTAAAGAGCTGACTCTAGCATGCATTTCCAAGTGGGCTCTCGACCTCTTGTTTTCAACACTCAGTCAATTTTTCATATTTTTGGATATGCAAGCTAATTTTTTTTTACCTCTTTTGGCAGGATGATATTTTTCTCATGTGGTCACCATAAGAAAACCTAAGAACATGGATGGATAGCCAGTTCATTAAGTAACATGCCTATACCTTATGATGAATTTATCATCACTTAGACGGGATTTGGTGGGAATTTCCAAATGCCTCTTCAACCTTGTGATTTGACACTTAAATCAATTTCTTTAAACACTAGGTCTCAAAGGTGATTTCAAATTTTCATCAAACTTAGAGTGTAAGAAATCCAATAGATGGAGTACAACTAGATGAATCCATTAAAACCAGTTTCATCCTTTGGAACTACTTTCTCTCTCCTTGGCGAGCATTTTACTAAAGTATGATGTTAAAGCTGCTTAAGACCTTGTTTTGGCAGATCCATAATTATTGCCTCAGGTACTTTCAGGTCAAAGTAAGAACATGGTCAGGTAGAAAATAGAGCCACCTATAGTATACCCATATGGTGCGGGCATTTATTTCAACCCACAAATTATGGAGGGCACTCTCATAGAGCAACTTGTCTAATTTGACCAAAAAGAACTTATTTTGGGAGGCCTGTATCTTCTTCCTCAAAGAGTTGTTCTAAGAACTACTGCCATGGTCGGATAGATACTTCAACCAACTATGGGATGACAGGACATGGTGGGCATTTTCATAAGGTTACTGCTTTAGGACAATTTTTCACCACTTAGTCTTTTTCCAACTTTATCATACATGCCTATGCCCATCAACAATTCTTTTTTCATCAATGAACATATCTAGGATATGTCTGTCCACGATCATTAGCTCACCATATGTCACCAATTCTCCATTCATATATTGACATCAATTCCAACACATTCATCTTCCATATTGCCAACAATGATTCCCAAGAGGATTGAGATGAGAGGTTACCCATCATCATCTTAACCTGAATATGTAACTTAGCAGTTTCTAAAGCCTTAGATATTGCTAGGTCATCATTAGTGAAACTCTCCCATTGAAGTGATAAGGATTTGAATAACATAGCCTTTTTATGTCGTCCAATGAGCCCTTACTTATCTCAGATCGAAACTGGAGATTCTTTTCCATATAGTATACCTTTTCCTATTGTTTCCCTTAGATTTGAGGTTGAAACTAGAGAAAGGACAGTTGTAGGTATCATCCATTGTCACAAGAAATCAATACTTAGCTACTACTTGTGTTAGTTCCTAATGAATAATGAATGACATGTTACACTTTGGAATGATGATCATATAATCTTATTTTTTTAGAATTAAAATTGCATGTTTTTGTATTTATAAGATGCCTATTCCCATATTTTAGTCGTACTTGATTTTTTTGTTACGCATTTTTTTTGTATCGTATTTGAATCCGTACTCGAATATTGCAACTATGGTTTTGATTGTTTACTTCGTATTTTCTGAGGATTTATATGAAATATAGGTCATATTTGAGGTGCAAAATGACCCATGAAGAGAATTTTTCCTGTCAAACGCCAGCCTTGAACCCATCCATCGCCCGTTTGATAGAGAATGGGCCTGAACCATGCCATCATGACCAAATAAATTTGGGATTTCCCTATTGCAGAACACTGTAGCAATGGTAAGAAAATGGTCTTGGGTAGTGTAAGATGATTCAAGGTTGTGATAAGATGATTCCAGATCCAAGATCACCCTATCCGCGTTCATGTGCAAAACCACTCAAAACTACCTATAATTGGTCTAAATTTGGTGACATTTCAAAATGTTATCCTATTTTAAAAAAATGAGGCACGTAGTTAGAGAAGGAGTACCTTGCACGAGGAAACTTGCATATCAAACCACTGTGGAAGAGGGAGTGTTAGACTAACGTCGCTGAGTTTTGGTGGGAAATCCATGAATGAAGTAATATGACCACTGCTTGTTCCAAATTGAATCCCCAACATGATCTATATGACGGGGAACCCCATACCTCTTTGCATGCATTAACTAGTCAAGTGGCCCAAGAAACACACTTCTATATCCGTGTTGTGAACAAATTACAAACCAAATTAAATCGTGTCTTATACTTAAAAATAATTCAAATATAAATAACTCTAAAAGAAATTACACCTTTGAGAGAAAAATGGCTTTTGGTAAAGTTTTTGGGAAGAAAAAACTTTTGATATTAAAACATTACAAGTAAATATATTTGCACACTAAATTATATCCGCTTGGTATCTTATATTCTTGTTTTATCGAGTGTAGGTACCACCAAATAGGTATCTATCAAATCTATTTCCTCGAGTGATGGTAAAGACATACTCGAAGAGGTTGAAAGTGATACATGTTGTACTAGATCTACCGGTTCTATATCAACTAGATCTGAAAAGGTAAGGAAAAGATTTCCTAGATGCATGCAATATTTTATTGGCAACGGAGGGTCATGTAATTATGATGTTGAGAGAATAGGTGACATTGAGTTTCCCTTAAGGTATAGACATCTAGTAGAATGATGGGTACCTAATAAGCTACCTCAAGTGGACATAGATTCCTTCATCAATGGGAGGATGTATCGCATTGCTCCTTCGTCGTTACATGGATTGGGGATATTTTCCATGGATGGCATAAAGGTCGGCTATGGAACTGTAACTGAATTGATGGAGTATGTCAAACCATTATACAGATACAATAAATGGTTGATATTGGTTCAATATACTCGAAGTATCAGGAGACATGGAGTTGCCACAAATTACATACAACTTGCAGAACATAATAAAAACAAAGGGGTGACTATGTATATTGATGGGAGACCAAAAGCATTCAAAAAAGTTGCTAGATTTATAAATAGTACACGGCCAGTGACAACAACTAAGCAACCAAATTGTGAATTTGAGGGATGCGAAGAACATCATATATTTGTATGTGCAATAAAAACAATACTTCCAGGTGAAGAGTTGTTGATCGATTACAACTTAAATCGAATATATGTGGCTTCCACGGTCCAGGGTAACCGTGGAAGGTCACACGCTATGCCTCATCAGGTAAATGCTAAATATAGTAACTAAACATGACTACAACAACTAAATGTTTCAATTGTTTTTGTTAACATTCGATTTCCACCGTTGACATTTTCTTTTTTCATGCATATTATGAATATTTCCATGTGATAACATGCTTATTACACTGTTATGCTTATCTCATTTTCTTATGTTACAATTATTGACTCAAATTTTATTGATTGATTTATTTTGTCAGGGTTGTAGCAGTGGAAAGACACATGGTTCTTCCACGGTCCAGGGTGACCATGGAAGGTCACAATATATGCCTCATGAGGTAAATTTTAAATATAGTAAATAAATATGACGTCAATACAAAATGTTTCGATTTTTTTTAGTTAACATTTGATTTTTACTGTTACCATTTGCTTTTGTCGTCCTTATTGTGAATTTTTCCATATGATAACATGCTTATTACATTGTGGAAGGGGTCTTCTCATCCCCATAGAGCAGAACATGTGTCTCCTCCTTCGGAGGTAAAAGTAAATATTATTGCAGTATCTCATTTTTGTTTATGTTACAATTATTGACTCAACTAAATATAGTAACTAAATATGAATACAATAACTAGAAACTCCAACCCCAGAAGATTTCCATGTGGCAACATGCTTATTACACTATGGCAGGGGTCTTCCCATGGTCGTCATGGAACAGAATGCGTGTCATCCACTTCCATGGTCCAGGGTGACCATGGAAGGTCACACTCTGTGCCCCATCAGGTAAGCGTTAAATATAATAACCAAATGTTGATATTTTTTCTGTTAACATTCAATTTCCACTGTTACCATTCACTTTTTTCATGCTTGTTGTGAATATTTCCATATTATAACATGCTTATTACATGCAGGGGTCTGCTCATCACCATGGGGCAGAACATGTATCTTCTCCATCAGAGGTAAAAGTAAATATTATTGCAATATCTCATTTTTGTTGATGTTACAATTATTGACTCAACTAAATATAGTAACTAAATATGACTACAATAACTAGAAACTCAAACCCCAAAATATTTCCATGTGACAACATGCTTATTACACTATGGTAGGGGTATGCCCATGTTTGTCAAGGAACAGAACTTGTGTCCTCTACTTCTGAGGTAAAAATAAATATTATTGCAATATCTCAATTTTTATTATGTTACAATTATTTTCATAACATTTATTTATTGATTTATTGTGTAAGGGTGGCGCCGGTGGAGAGGCACCTACTGCTTCCATGGTCCAGGGTGACCATGGAAGGTCACACTCTATGCCCCATCAAGTAAGTGTTAAATATAATAACTAAATGTTTCGATTTTTTCTATTAGCATTCGATTTCCACTGTTGACATTCACATTTTTCTGTGCTTCTGGTGAATTATTGATTGATTTATCATGTCACGATGGGGACCGTGGAAAGGCACCTCCTGCTTTTACGGTCTAGGGTGACCATGGACAATCACCCACTAGAAGTAGATTAGTACGAGGTGACCATGGGAAGTCACCGACCACAACACCACATTAGGTAAGTGTTAGTTCTTAATAGTAACTAAATTTCATTACAATAACAATGTTTGAATGATGTTAAATTTTTTTTTTTAATTTTATTGTTTGATGAGTTTAGTCCAGTGCACTTGATCTAGGTGATGAGGAGCATGAGGATGAAATTTACTATTCCATAGACCCTATATATACTATAAAGAAGTCCCTAAAAAAGGAAAACATAGAAATGATTTCATTGGCTTGCATAAGGCCCATGACACACGAGATTAGGGAAAGGATTGAAGAGCTGAAAGAACAAATAAAATCTTATGGGGTAAGTGGAATATTCACATATTTTTTTAAGCTATGACATGATTTCATATCTGATATTATGTTTTCTATTTTTCCAAGTGATCTGATAAAGTAAATTTTTTCGTTTGTAGGAGTTTTACAACCCGTGACTAGAGAAACTGTCGAGATAGGTATAGGTAGGAGTGATGCTCCAATGCAACAACAATGCCGACAAAGTAATGTACCAATGAGGAATTTTGACACTCTTTCGGTTGGCCTCGAATCCATTGATGAGGGCACCAATTTTGATCAACATGACATGCTGGAGCATGATGAGACGAAGCCTAGGACTCCACATGACTCCAAAGATGAACCTACTGTAGATGACTAGGAAATGTTTCCTGGAGTAGCACGAGTTAAAAGCACCGGATCACTAGATCTCACCTTTTTCTTGGATGGAGCTTGTGTTCCGATCAAGATTCAAAAGATTGCAGGTATTTATTAATTAATTTATTCATTTTAATCATGAAATTGAAATGGACATATGCTGAAATTATTATAAATTAATGGACTACACGTTTCTACAGGAAACAATGTTTTCTACATGAATTTGAATAACAAAGCATTGGAGCCATTTGACCCCACCATTCGCACACGGTGGAATAGCCAAGATAGCGCAAAGAGAGATGTATTGATAGACCACATGGTAAACTTTTTCGGCAATACATTCAACAAGAAATTGGTTGCAAAGTTAGCTTACGATAATTTAAAATATACCAGGGCCCAATATAGGGATAGATTGCAACTTGACCTCAAGCATGAGCACCCTCCCATAGTTCCAGAGAAAGAGTGGAAGGCACTCATAGAGGATGCAAAGGACAACCTGCTAAAAAGACAAGGAAAACAACCACATCCTAGAAAATCAAGGTACAACACATATCATCTTTTTAATGAAATATGCTCAATAATATTTCAACATATCGATATGCCCATTTTCGTTGTTGCAGTTCACGCCCGTTCAGAATTGCCTCCACGCCCTACTCAATGACATACAAGAAGTATGATACATGAGGGCATGGAAACACAAACACTAGCAGGACATGGCTTTGTAGATATTCCACCAAATGATGATGATAATATACCAATTATCATTAGTTATTACAATGCAAAAAAATAGAAATCAAAGACAAAGTAGATGTATAAATTCATGACTTGTATTTGGATGTATATCGATGTCATTAGTCTAAAAAATTGTTTATATGAATTACCTCATTATGCTTCAATGTTTTTATGTTTATATGTTTTGATGACTAGCCTAGTTATGCATGAATGTTTATATGTTTTATATGTAAACAACATCATTTATTGGATATGGGAAATTGAGAGCGATGTGAGGGGGGGGAAGGGGCCATATGAGCTTCCACCTTCACGTGGTTGGCCTTGTTTAGTAGAGAATATAAAACTATTCTCGAAACAGAGAGGAGTTCAATAAGGTATAAATACTCTTTTATTACTATGTATTAAAGATGGTTGTAAATTTTTAAATGCATGTCTATTTCTTAAAAAATTGTTAATAAATTTAACATTTCACAGTTCATTGATTTCTACAGGAATTTGTAGTAGGATTTAAATGATTGTTTATTTGCTTATATATTATTTAATCATATAAAAATTATGTCTTTGATGATTTATGCAGGTCTTGGTGATGGAAATGCATCTCATAGACAACTCTTATCAAGTTGTATGGGCGAATGGATTTGGCGAAAGGAAACTGATAAGGTAATGGTTTTGACGTGTTCTTTATCCCTAATATGTTTGCATTTATCCTTAAATTCTATTTCATTCTATTAATATACAAGAGATACAACCAATAGTAAATAACTACTTTTAGACTATCATCCAAACTAGGAGACAACCTTCTACATAAAACAAAGAATCTTCTTAGTAACGTAGAAAAATAAAAGAAAAATCACGTAGAAGAAATTAGGATTTTTTCGGCTCTTCTTCCTATCATATCGGCATGATGAAACCCTAGGTTCAGAAATTTTAATTTTTCAAACCCTAATTGTGCATCTATCTTTCAAAACTAAATTTTCTGAGTTGTATACTTGTAAATTTTATTCTTAGGTTTATTTTGCCTCTTAGTTTTTAGACTTAATTTTTATGTGTTTTTGTAACTTTTATTTTATCAAAAAAGAAATCCCTAAAAAAAGAATTTATGTGTAAAACCCTAAAAACGTAGACTTGCTGCTCCCATAATACGAGCCCTCTCCTTTATCAAACACAGGTCTACAATATTTATTGCAGACCTCGTATGCCCTAGCTTCCTTCTATGCACACTCAAAACATAAAACAAGTTAGTATTTCCAACTATTTAGATGGTGGTGTATTTTGTAAAATATATCTTATTGATCTGATTAGTTTTCTACCCTATTCGCATTAGTTTTCTAGGTAAATGTAAGTCTGATTTTTTACTGAGATCTAGAACCTTACATCTCTGAATGCACAGTGATATAATTCTGACATTATTTTACTGAGTATTGTTTTGGATTTTCTTAGTACTAATTATTGCTATTGAGAGTTGGGTGATGGTAAGGGACTTGATGCTTTTATATTTCAGAGCTTACATACATGATCAAGTGAATGATAATAACATTATGGTTATCTTGGCACTAAAATTTTATTAAGTTAGTATTTTATATCTATGCTATCACACACACATATCTGGAAATAATATGCTAAATGGCACTTTAAATGATTAACACTGGTTATTGGTTGCACTATTTTACATGTTCTTATTACTACGATGATAAACTTTCAGTTGTTGCATGGCACATATGTGGACCATAAATTCATATGCCTAGATATTCAAAGGTAGGAGATAAAGTGATGTTATTACATGAGGAGTGTCTCCAAGGAAATTATGATGTGGTTTCTAAACTACAAATTGCATGCTCAACTGTGCAACCTACTTCTCAGTGCCAAAAGGTAATTTATGATGAATTTTTTGCTACATGAGATCATTCCTAGTAATAGAATAGAAATAAGTTGTCAATTTTTTGTTGACTAACATGTCTCTTTCCCATCAGGTGCTTAGGGGACTGTTTTTATCTTATGGGCATATTTGATTCTAACTTGACGAAGTTTTACCATGCTTGAGGTGGTTGCATAAGAAGGATCAACTTTTCATAGTCACCTCTTCCAATAATGAGCAACATCAAAATAACTTACCACCAGTTGGCACTATAAAGATCCTACACAGATTTTCTAGGTGAACAACTACTCTTTTTCCCTAGGGGTTGAGCTATTTTTTTATTATTTTTTTATTTTTCAATAAAGATGAATTCAATGCACCTTATTTATTTTGTAGTATGATGAATTATCACTAGTATCTCTTCACATGTAGTAGAGAAAGTGATGATATTTCACAAGGAGTGTCTCCAAGGAAATTATGATATGCTTTCTAAACTACAAATTGCATGCTCAACTATGCAACCTGCTTCTAATCAATGCCAAAAGGTGATCTATGATGAATTTTTTGTTATATGTTATCATGCATAGTAAAATAATAGAAATAAGTTGTCAATTTTTTGTTGATTAACATGTCTCTTTCTTATCATGTGCTTAAGGGACTTTTTTCTTCTTTTCTTTCGGGCATATTTGGTACTAACTTTGATCGATTTTGGCCATGCTTGAGGTGATTGCATAAGAAGGGTCAGTTTTTCATTTTCATCTCTTATAGAAATTGAAAACTTGACCTTCTCTGGCTTCATTTACACTTGTGAGGCTCCCTTCATCTTCAGAACATGGGGTTCCTTTACTTCTAACTTGTGGGTTTCTTTAAGCTTCTGAGGGTATCTACAAGCCTCTATGGGATTCTTCCAAGCTCCATGGGAATCCTTCCAAGCCCTTTTGGGCTCTTTAAGCTCCAATGGGCTTAACCTAATTTCGGATCACAATAAGTTGATCCAAGCCCAGTGGTGCCTATGCATTTTATTGATGGTATTTTTTATAGATGTACCCCCCTACCTTATCATAGAAATAATCTCTCACTGGTACCTAGAATATTATTTAATTAATGTTTATATGATCCATGTGGTGCTTACAAAATATTTTATCGATGGTATTTTTATAGATGTACCCTCCTACCTTGTCTTAGAATCCACTCTAAGAGGTTCCACTTTAGCCTCTAATTATGTATTTTAGCCAATTATTATGAATTTGTGCATCCTAATGGGAAAACAATTTTTGAGGCAATAATTAGGGTGCTTGGGGCCACTTTGGGTACTTTTGGGCACTTTAAATCATTATGCCTTATTTTTTAGAGTTAGTTAACACTTTTTGACCTCCCACCTGAACTTCCCATTTTTTTTTCCTTTTACTTCAATATGTTTTTTCCCATATCTTACTTTCCTCATATATTTCTTTTCTATAAATCACCTTTCCTGTGTTATATTTTATCCATTTCTTTTCCTTTAAAATATAGTATGTATTTTTTTCACAAGCACTTATTGAAGATCCAAAACCGTGGAAAGGAAGGTGCCTTTCCACGGTTTTTTAATTTTTTTTTCAAACCTTCAAGTTTAATCTCAATATCGATGAACTTTCATTGTAGGTATTGCAAAACCGTTGAAACCCCGGGTGGCTTTCCATGAATACCCTTGCTATAGTGACGAAGTTTCGTGGAAAAATTACCGTTCAACTTTTAGATTTCGTCGATAGAGATTGGTTTTCCACGGTTTTGCGTGGAATAAATTCCTATTCAAATTCCAGAATTCGTCGATAGAGAGACAAACTTTCGTCAAAAGTGTTCCATGGTTTTGCATGGAAAAAAAAATTCCTAGCAGTTTTTGGCCATATTTTCGTCATTATAGGGACAAAAACTTTGTCGATAGAGCAAGGAAACGTAGAAAATGAATTAAAAAAATAAATTTCAAGACCACCGTATAGAATACACGTGGTGACTAGTTTTAGTCTCTATATTGATGGCTTATAAGGTTTGTCGTTATATCCACAAAATAAGTGCCACGAAACATCGCGACCATTATTGTCACAATTGAGACAACGAAACATGGAAATAGCAACGAAAAACCATCACAAATTTGCTATTATGTATTAGTGTTAGGACTTAAGTCCAAGGATGATGCAATCCTACTATTGGGAAAAATATTAACTATCTAATTCAACACTTAATTTGTCAACTCGAGAAGGTAGGTTGTGAGATGCAAACACTGTATATGCAGGATTGGAGCCTATTCTAATCTAATCCACTCTAAGTTTACTTACTCTAATCTAGGGATTATTCAAAAATGCTTAATACTAAGATTCCTAATCTATCAACCATCATAATACTAACTAAATACTGTCACATCTAAGATCTACAAAACATTCGAATTCATGTTCTATCCTAATTGCAGAAATGAAAATGCTTTTTAAGCTAACTTCAAAACGATTCTAATACTAAAGCATAACCCAATGAGAACCATCTAACATAATTCAGAAATTTAAATAAGCAGAAAACTACATATTGACACAGAAAGAAAATTAAGTAATAGAAAGTGAACTAGGACTAAATGAGCAGAAACTACATGTTGACACAGAAAACAGAGTAAGTGACAAAAAGTTAACTTATGAAATTTTAATACTTCAAAGCCCTTATTAAATTAGTGAATTGTCTTTTAAGAAATTTAATATTAGTATAGAGCTTACTTGTTCACCTTAATATTTAAAATGGGCTACTTATGTGATTGAAACTGCTCCTAAATTAACTTGCATTTTGAAACTACAACAAAATAAATGTAATTTGCAGAGGATCTTATTGTTGAAATCTAAAGCTATATTCTGAAATCAAATCTTGCAAGAAGACAAAATGCAATTAACTTAAAGCTCAAACCATAATAAAATGAATGCAATCTACATATTTTATAACTTAGAAGAAAATACAATTAAGTTTATTTAATTGGGAACCCAGTTTTACAGAAGCAATGTATGACTTTAAACCAGAATTTAAATCTACAACAAAACAAATCAAATCTATAACAGTAAGAATTCAAAACAATGTCTTTAAATCAATCTACCCTAACATCCTGTTGATGTATTTGTAACTTCGGAATGTATTCATCTATGTATCTTATGTCTTGTAACCTGATGTTTATTCCGGGATGTATCTATTATGTATTTGAGTCATGTTGTCATGCCCCGATGTTCTGATCGGGAGGATCTATTATGTAAACAAGTCATGTCAAGTCATTGTGGGTAACCCTCCGATTGTCTAAGGGTTAAAGTCCTCGCAATCCCGGGGCACTAGGGTTATTAGACTCTCCTAGTAGAGGTCAGCCCTAGTAGGGTTTTAGTCATGCCAGGATTAGTATAAAGAGAGAGCTAGAGTCTCTATTTAGCACACAACTCATACACACTCAAGTGTAGCACATAGTTGAGGAAGGAGAAGACACTGGGGCTAGATAAGAAGAAGGATACTGCTGTCGGAGATCACTTACTGTTTTGGGATTTTCTATTTTGGTGCTGATCCTATCTCTGAGGAAGTTACGGGGTTTTCTTCTTTATGGTTTCCTCGAGGAAAAACACTGTGTTTAATTGCTATGATTTTTATTCTCTCAGTTAAAGATCCTAATAATGCTATCTTAATGTGGAAAAACAAACATGGTATCAAAGCTAACCTGAGAAGAAGACACTATGCAGCTGCGGGAACTAGGGCTTCCTAGTTTGTGGATCTTCCTCCATAGATTTTCTGCAAAAGTAAGGTGGAATAACTCTCCTCCTTAGGGAACATCTTTCTGTAGAAGCAGAATCCAATTCAAAGGTTTTTCAGTTTTGGACCTGTCACTGCTGCCGGAAATTATGGCTTTTCACAGAAGAGGAATTTTTCAGTGAGCCCAGGACTGGATTGATCTCCTCCCCGAAATCGAAGTTAGGGATAAATTTCAAGGCATTTGGGTGGACAGAACTCTGAAAAAGAAAAACCCTAATCTGCTCCTAAACCGGTTCTGCAGGATTTCAGCTCAAGTTTCAGATCCGACATCTTGACCTTGGTAAGATCTAAAATATTTTGTATTTCCATTCGAGGTTCTCAATTTAAGATGTCTCATCATACCAAGCTTGATGAAAAGCTTTAGGGAGCTGATAACTTCTGAGCCTCGAAGTATAGGATCTCCCTGGTCCTGGAAGAAAATGAGATAGACCTCTACATCCATGAGGAGGTTCGAGTTCCAAAGGGAGATGAGGTAAAGGCCTTAGATAAGAAGAAGATGGTTATGGAAAAGAGGATCATTGCTGATTCTATCAAGGATCACCTTATCCCATAGGTGTCCTCTATCAAGACACCTAAAGATATGTTTGATGCCCTAACCAAATTGTTTGAAGGGAAGAACATAAACTGGAAGATGACTCTGAAGAATCAACTGAAGAATGTGAAGATCTAGAATGCAGAGACCATCCAGTCTTCGTTCACAAGGGTTTCTCATATCGAGGAAAAATTGGAAGTAGTAGATGAAGAAGTGGAGAATGCAGAATTGTGATGACTACCTTGAATGGTCTCCCTAGGACATGGGACTCTTTCATTCAAGGGATCTATGCTAGAAATAAGTTAGTCAAGTTCAGCAGACCATGGGAAGAATGTTCTCAAGAAGAAGCTCAGATAGCAGCTCGAGAAGAGAAGATGGGAAGTGAAGATCAAGCTCTCACAGTACCATCCAAGAAAGCCAGATCCAGCCATCATAGAAGTAAGTACTCTCATCATAGGAATAACTCTAGAAATCCTAGAGATAGGTCCAAGTTCATTTGCTATACATGTGATGAAAAAGGACACTTTGCTAGAGATTGTCCTAAGAACAAAAGTAGCTCTCAAAAGAAGAAGGGAAGCAAGAGAAGACATAATGCTCATGCTGCAGAGGATGATGAACCATCCAAGAAGAGATCCAGATATGAAAGTGAAGATTCTTCAAGCGAGGATGAATATGTTTTGATCTCTGCTCTCACAGGAAACATTACTCATGGAAGTGATGATTGGCTTATTGATAGTGGGGCCTCCAAACATATGACTGGATTCAAGGAATCCTTTGTGAAACTTTCAGAACATGAATCACCTCACAAGGTGAAGCTAGGAGATGACTACCAATATCCAATAAAAGGTAGTGGGGAATCTTCCTATAGACTAGATTCTGGTAAGTCTCTAACAATGAAGGAAGTATTGTTTGTGCCAGGACTCAAGAAGAACCTTCTCTCCATATCAGCATTGGATGCAAAAGGAATGAGGGTTGCATTCATAGATGGTCAATTCATCATGTGGCTAAGAGGAAAGACTATTGATGATGTGGTGGCAATTGGAGAACAAGAAGGAGGTTTGTACAAATTGAAGGGCCATCCAGAACAAGCCTTGGTCCATGACACAGTAGAGCCAAGTGAACTTTGCCATAGAAGGCTTGCACATGTGCATTATAGAGCAGTACCTCTTGCAATCAAAGATGTTGAAGGTCTTCTAGAAATGCAAGCAAAACATGATGGGGTCTGCAAAGGATGTGCGAAAGGAAAGAACACAAAGAAGACATTTCCAAGTAGTGAAAGCAAAGCAAAAGGAATCTTGGAAATCATCCACTCCGATGTATGTGGTCCTATGTCATCAAACTCACTAAGCGGGTATGCATATTATGTTTCTTTTATTGATGATTTTTCTAGGAAGACATGGATTTACTTCATGAAGAATAAAGATGAAGTATTCAACAAGTTCAAGGAATTAAAAGCCTTGATCGAGAATCACACTGAAAAGAAGATCAAGACCTTTTGATTAGATAATGGCGGAGAATTCACTTCGAATGAATTCAAAGAGATATGTAAAGAATTAGGGATTAAGAGGGAGTTGTCCACTCCTTATAATCCACAACAGAATGGGATTGCAGAATGAAAGAATGGAACTATCATGGAAGCTGCAAAAACAATGCTTCATGATCAAGATCTTCCTATACATCTTTGGGCGAAAGCTGCCAGAACAACGGTTTATGTACAGAACCGAACTCCACATAGAGTACTCAAGAACAAGACTCCTGAAGAAGTCTTCTCCAGCAAGAAATCAGAAGTCAGGCATCTCAGAATATTTGGCTGTCCTGTGTACATACACATTCCAAAAGAGAAAAGAACAATATTATATCCTTCAGGAAAGAAGGGTATATTTGTAGGATACTCTGAAAGCTCGAAGGCTTACAGGATATATTTCCCAGGATACAAGAATATTGACATCAGCAGGGATGTAACATTTGATGAAGATACAACTTACAACAAATATAGAAAGAGACTTGCTGAAGAACTTGAAGAAGCAGAAGCACCCAAAATTCATGATACAACCATCAACGAAGAAATTCAAGAAGAAGATCGAGAATTTGAAGAACCACAAATACCTGTAGATCCACCTCTGGAGAAGAATCCTCATAAGAGGAAACCTGCTTGGGTACGAGAACTTATCCAAGGTGCGAAAATATATGGGGCTCCAGAAGAGAATCACAGAGAAAGAAAGAGGACCAGATCCTGCTTGGAGTATGTAGCTTTACTATTTGATTTCATTGATAAAGAACCTTTTAGTTATGAAGAAGCGGAAGAACGAAAATAATGGAAGGATGTTATGATCGAAGAATACCAATCGATCATGAAGAACGATGTTTGGGATGTTGTCCCAAGACTAGAAGGGAAGTCAGTTGTAACTTCCAAATGGATCTACAAGATCAAGCATGCTGCAGATAGTAGCATTGAAAAGTACAAGGAAAGATTTGTGGCTCAGGGTTTCTCTCAGAAAGAATGAATAGATTATGAAGAAACCTTTGCACTTGTAGCCAGATACACTTCCATCAGATCAGTACTTGCTCTGGCTATAGTAATGAAATGGAAGATACACCAGATGGATGTCAAGATTGCTTTCTTAAATGGTGTAGTGGAAGAGGAAGTGTATGTAGAATAGCCACTTGGTTTTGAGACACATGACAGGGAGTCTCATCTGTCTAGATTGAAGAAATCCCTGTACGATTTGAAACAGGCACCCAGGACATGGTACATCAAAATTGATAGCTTTCTATCTAGTTTGGGATTTACCAAGAGTAAAGCAGATTCCAACCTTTACTACAAGGTTGAATATGGCAACCCATTGATTCTTCTACTATATGTAGATGATCTATTTATGACAGGTATGGATGGGTTGATTGCTAATACGAAGAGAAAGCTTGCTGCCGAGTTCAAGTTTAAGGACTTGGGTATGATGCATTATTTCTTAGGTATGGAGGTGTGGTGGAGTATGGATGGAATCTTCCTTAGAAAAGGGAAGTATGCAGTAGAGATCCTGAAGAGATTTGGGATGATGGACTACAAGGCTATGGCCACACCTATGGCATCGAACCTGAAGCTATTGTGTGATGATTCATCAGAGTCGGTTGACGCCACAATGTATCGTCAGATGATTAGGTCCTTGATGTACCTGACGAACATGAGACCAGGCATTTGCTTTGCTGTGAACACCTTCAGCCAGTTCTTGACAGATCTGAGAAATGTTCACTTGATTGTTGCAAAGCATATTCTGAGGTACCTGAGGGGTACAGTTGATTATGGGCTCAAGTACGAGGTGAATCAGAAGATTAACCCGGAGGGTTATTTTTTATTCAGATTTGGTAGGTAGTGCCATTGATAGGAAGAGCACTTTAGGATGTTGCTTCAGTATGGGATCATGTCTGATCTCTTGGTTTAGCAGGAAGCAATCTTGTGTGGCACTGAGTAAAGCTGAAGCAGAGTATGTCGTAGCTTGTTTAGCTAGTTGTGAGGCAGTATAGTTGTGGAAATATTTGATCTCCAGTTAGATGCTACTTGTATACATTGTGACAACCAGAGTTGCGTGATGTTGTCAGAGAATCCAGTGTTCCATGACAAGTCGAAGCATATCGAGATCAAATATCACTATATCAGGGATATGGTGCAGAAGGGAGCAGTGAAGCTCCAGTATGTTGCGATGGAGGAACAGATAGCTGATGTATTGATGAAGCCATTGGCTGAGTTAAAGTTTGAGTACTTCAAGGAGAAGCTTGGTGTTCTCCAGATCAAGATTTCCTCCAAGAGAAAGCGATGAGACCCATAGCCATTCTGACATGGTGAGAGGATTGGTTCTTTCCATGGTTAGATATAATGGGTGAGCCATTTAGTCATGGTGAGAGGATTGGTTCCTTCCATGTCAGATATGAGTGCTAGCCATTCTGTCAAGGAGGACAGATGTAAGGGAAACTTCCATTCGAGGAATGGAGGCACCTGGTCAGTTACCAGGAAAACTCAGTCTAGGACTGAGAATCCATTTTGATGCAATAGAGGGATGTGTTCCCACTTGATCATATGTAAGGGCTGAACCATTCTGTCATGGCTAAAGGATTAAGTTCCTCTCATATTAGATGTGAGTGTTGGCCATTTTGACGAGTAGGTCAGATAAAAGGGCAACTGCTATTCTAGGAATGGAGGCACCTGGTCAGTTACCAGGGAGCTCAGTCTGGGACTAGGGGCCATTCTGATGCGATGATAGGATTAGTTCCTTCATGATTAGATGTGAGTGCACACCCTTTCGATGTGATGTGTTTACACATGGTCGAATGTAAGTGTAGAGCCTTTCCGACAAGATGAGGTTGGATATAAGTGCTGAGCCATTCTAGCGCGATGTGTTTACACATGGTCAGATGTGAGTGTTGTGCCTTTTCGACAATATGGGGTTGGATGTAAGTGTAGTGCCTTTCCAACAAGATGAGGTTGGATATAAGTGCATAGCCTTTTCAATGTGATGTGCTTGCACATGATCGAATATAAGTGTTGAGCCTTTCTGACAAGATGAGGTCAGATGTGAGTGTTGGGTGTGCCTTTCATACATGATGAGGCCAGATGTAAGAGCTCGGTAGGCCATTCTGACTTAAGTGTTAGATATAAGTGCTGACGAAGACCTACATGAAGGGTAGGCCTACAGGATTGACTCTGTAGAACTTCTTGTGATGAGAAGAATTGAGATAGCACCATTATGAGATAGCAGATGATGATCCAGAATTGATGGCGATCCAGTTGTGATGATGATCCAAACTCAATGATCCATATGAGATGATCTAGACTTGATGATGATCCATATTGAGTGATGATCCAGCAGTGATGAGCCATTATTCATGATGATGCAGATCCCATGATAAAGAAGAAGATGATGACTTGAAGACTCGAAGACGAAAAAGACTTGAATAAGAAGATGAATTGAAGACTTGAAGACAAAGAAGACTTGAAGATGACAAGATGATCTAGTTGATGAAGATAAGAAGACCAGTGCTGAAAATTGTGTCGAAAGAATACCTTCCTAGTTAAGAGGGAGTGTTTATGTATTTGTAACTTCATAATGTATTCATCTATGTATCTTATGTCTTGTAACCCGATTTTTATTCCGGGATGTATCTATTATGTATTTGAGTCATGTTGTCATGCCCCGATGTTCCGATCGAGAGAATCTATTATGTAAAAAAGTCATGTCAATTCATCATGGGTAACCCTCCGATTGTCTAAGGGTTAAAGTCCCCACAGTCTCGGGGCACTAGGGCTATTAGACTCTCCTAGTAGAGGTCGGCCCTAGTAGGGTTTTAGTCATGCCAGGATTAGTATAAATAGAGATCTGGAGTCTCTATTTAGCACACAACTCATACACACTCAAGTGTAGTGCATAGTTGAGGAAGGAGAAGACACTGGGCTAGATAAGAAGAAGGATACTGCTGTCGGAGATCACTTACTATTTTGGGCTTTTCTATTTTGGTGTTGATTCTATCTCTGAGTTAGTTGCGAGGTTTTCTCCTTTATGGTTTCCCCGAGGAAAAACACTATGTTCATTGTCTCTCGTGTTTAATTGTTGTGCTTGTTATTCTCTCAGTTAAAGATCCTAATAATGCTAGCTTAATGCTGAAAAACTAACACATCCGAGCTCGGTTCTAGACTAACAATGTTGTGCACATTATTCCAACAACAATTAAGCAGTAAGTAATAAATTCTAGTCATATACAAATCTGATTTCTAAAGTTATTTGACTAATCACAATCCCTATTTCTAATGAAAGTAGAAAACAATTAGTTAATCTATCTATCCTTTACAAAAAAATGAAGTTATAGGGGAAGGGATTATGGTCTATGTTGGTGGATCCTTGCCAATGAGACCACAAGTCCGTATGGGATTTGCAGACTAAGAAATTTAAACTACAGACATATAAAAGAAAAACATTAACAACAGGAAATAAATCAGATTATAATCTACAAAATCATCTATGTATTATAAAGACATCATGACCTCTATCAAATTCAGAAAGAGCAGGACTTAAGCAACACAATTTTTCTTATTCATTATCCATTATCCATCCACCATATCACATTCTCGATCCATGGATTTTTATAGCTCGAGAGCTAGGGTAACCAATCTCAAGTTTACAGTGATCAAATCCTATCACCTATTTAATATTACAACTATTTACATAATGCAACTGATTCCTTCAATTAATGGCTAACTTCTTCATTCTTGAGATATGCTCTAAAATTTGGTAGCTTGTAGCAGATATTCATCTCTATGGCACGTAGTGCCTAGACATAAAGACTACATTGATTATACATGAGTCAACAACGAGAATTAAGCTGGATGGACTCGGGTTTGTTTGAACGAGCTGGCCATGTATGGAGAATCTTCATAATATCTAACCTACTGTTGAATATCAACGTATGCTGTAGAAATATAATTATTTACAAATCCTTCAAGAAATTATATTTAAGCATTAAATCAAAGGATTTTGATGAATTATCATACCTTAGTATACTTGCTGAGTATTTGGGTAGATATGTGAAAATATAGGAGGATTTATGGGGTAAAAGGATCAAATAAAGAGATCAAAGGTGTATATGGAGGATGCAAAGAGGTGCAAAGAGTGTCAATTTGGTGAGCCAACACCTACCACGTTCTCGTAGACCGAATTCATCAAATTCTATTATGGTACAATCGGTACCTATCACTTTAGGACTTAAGTCCAAGGATGATGCAATCCTATAACATTCTCTAAGATCGAATTCACCAAATACTATTACGGGATAATCACTCCTTATCACTTTAGGACTTAAGTCCAAGGATGCTGCAATCCTACCACATTCTTGAAAACCGAAGTCTCTCGATCACTTTAGGACAAGTTTCCAGGGATAATACAATCCTGCTTCTTTCTCAGAGGCCGAAGTCTACGGATCACTTTAAGATAGGTGTCTAGGGATGATACAATCCCACTGCAACATCACTGCTTCCCCTTTCGGGGAAGGTCTTTTAAAAAAAAACCAAGATTGTATCAAAAGTATTCAAATTTTATTCAAGATAGAGGCTTCGTCAACATATCAACAACTTGTTCATCAGTACTCACATACTAGAGCTTTATGGCTCCCTTCTATATCATATCTCAAATGTAGAAATACCAGATTTCTATGTGCTTTGATTTATCATGGAACACTGGGTTGTCTGTCATCTTTATACAACTCTGGTTATCACATAGAATCACTGTGGTATCCAACTCTAGGTTAAATAGACTTGACATCAGCTTTTGAATCCATATGACTTCACAACTAGCAGAGAAAGCTACTATATATTCTGCTTCAGCTGTGCTAAGAGCAACACTAGACTGTTTCCTTCTAAACCATGAAATCATAGTAGACCCGGAAAATAACATCCACCTGATGTGCTTCTTATGTCTGAGACACTTCTAGCCCAATCTGCATCTGTGTAGCCATACAATCTGTAGTCATGGTTCCCATCATATTATAGACCAAAGTCTATAGTTCCTTCCAAATATCTCATCACACGTTTTGCAGCTACTAGGTGAACACATCTAGGTTGAACTAGATACTAACTCAAGGTGTTCACAGGAAAACAAATGTCTGGTCTAGTATTTGTTAGATACATCAATGACCTAATAATATGTCTATATTGAGTCACATCTACCAATTCTGATTCATCATCATCCAACAACTTCAGGATGGTATCCATGGGCGTGGCCATGGATTTACATTACAACATATCAAATCTTTTCAAACTTTCTACTGCATACTTTCCCTGATTGAGAAATATTCCTTCTAAACTTTGCCACACTTCCAGACCTAGAAAATAGTGCATTAATCCAAGGTCTTTCATCTCAAACTCTTCAGCAAGCTTCTTCTTGCATTCTTTAATCTATTTCTCATTCCCTGTCAAAAATAGGTTATCCACATATACTAATAGTATGACAGGTTCATAATCTATAACCTTGAAGTAAAGGTTATGATCGACTTTACTCTTGGTAAAGTCCAAGCTCGTCAGGAAACTATCTATCCTTCCATACCAAACTCTATGAGCTTGCTTCAGGCCGTAGAGGGCCTTCTTCAACTTACATATGTGAGTTCATTCGTCTTCAACTTCGAATCCTTGTGGTTGTTATATGCATACTTCTTCCTCAATCACACCATTCAGGAAGGCTATATTCACATCCATCTGGTGTAAGTTCCACTTCATCATGGATGCAAGTGCCATGATGGCTCTAATCAAAGTATACCATTCTACTGGTGCAAATGTTTCTTCATAATCAATTCCCTCTTTCTGAGAGAAACCTCTAGCCACAAATATTGCCTTGTATTTCTCTATACTTCCATCAGCTGCATGTTTTATTTTGTAAATCAACTTGGAAGATACCACAGTATTGCCTTCTAGTTTGGGAACTATATCCCACACATCATTCTTCATTATTGACTGGTATTCTTCCATCATTGCTTCTTCCGATTCTTTCTTCTTTAGTTCTTCTTCATAGTTTGTAGGCTCTTGATCTACAAGATTGCACATCAAAGCTACATAGTTGGAAAATGGCTTGGGATTCTTTCTTGTCCTTGTGGAGCCTTCTTGAGCTCCATATCTTTCTCCTTCTTGTATAATTTCTCTTTCCCAAGAAAGATTTCTCTTCCCTGACATCTCCATCATAGGAGATTCTTGTGATTATGTCATATCATGATCTTCAGGTGCTTCATATTCAGTGAGGAATGTAGCCTCTGCATTTCTGGGAGGTGCATCTTCCTCATATACTTCTTCATGTTGACATTTTCTAGATCTCTTGAGAGATGCTTCTTCATAGAATGTTACATCTCTATTGATTTACATGTGATGGAATCCAGGAATGTAAATTCTGAATGCCTTGGATAATTCATAGTATCCAACAAATATTCCCTTCTTTCTGGAAGGGTCCAACTTGGTTCTTTTCTCTTTCGGTATGTGAACAGATACTGGACAACCGAATATCTTGAGGTGACTTACTTCAGGCTTCTTTCCTATGAACATCTCTTCTGGAGTCTTGAATCCAAGGGCATTGTGAGATATTCTATTATGTACATAGACAACAGTTATTGCTGCTTCTGCCCATAGATGCATTGGAATATCTTGATCATATATCATTTTCTTCACTGCTTCATGATGGTTCTATTCTTTCTTTCCGCAACACCATTCTGTTGAGGATTGTAGGGAGTAGTTAGTTCCCTCTTGATTCCTGCATCTTTACAAAAGGCTTAAAATTCTTTTGAAGTATATTATCTTCCATTTTCTAATCGGAGTGTCTTGATTCCTTTGTTTGAAAGGTTTTCTATCAAGGCTTTGAATTTCTCGAATTTTTCAAACACTTTGTTCTTTGCTTTCAAGAAGCATATCCATGTCTTTCTTGAATAGTCATCTATAAATGTAATATAGTATTCAAAACCACTCAAGGATATGGAGGACATTGGACCATATACATCTAGATGAATTAATTCCAACGTACCTTTAGTTTTTGTTTCACTCTTCGCAAATGGATTTTTGATATTCTTTCCTTTTGCACATCCTTTGTAAACGCCTTCACGGTTGATCTTTAAGTCTGGTAATCCCATCACTACTTTGTTCACATGAGGTAGTGCTTTGTAATTTATGTGGGAAAGAATTCTATGCCACAGTTAACTATGATTAGTGGTCTCATGAACAAGGGTTGTTTATAAATGTCCCTTGAGTTTATACAGGCCTCCTTCTTCTTCACCGATGAAAACTGCATCTTCAATCGACTTTCCTTTTGGCCACATGAGTACTTGGCCATCTATGAATGCAAATCTATATCCTTTATTATCTAAAGCTGAGATAGAAAGTAAATTCTTCTTTAGACCTTGTACATATAAAACTTCCTTCATCTTCAGGGGACTTCCTGAATCAAGCTTTTAGCTTGCTTCACCAATTCCTTTGATTGGATATTGATAGTCATCTCCTAGAGATACTTTCTGAGGAGAGTTATTTTATTCAATTTTTGACACAATTTTCTTTTGTCCTAACATGTGCTTTAAAGAACCACTATCAATAATCCAAGTGTCTTCTCCAGGTGTTACAGACCCAGATAGTGCTGAGAATAGTGCATACTCTTCTGCATCTTCTTCTCTTGATTTCTTTCTCTGAGGTCCTTCTTCTTCTTCATCATCCTCATCTTCAGCTAGATGTGCATGATGTCTTTTGTTGTTGTTCCTCTTCTTGTATTCTTCTCTCTTCAAAGGAAAATTTCTGGCAATGTGTCCTCCCTTATCATAACGAAAACATTGAAAGTTGGAGTAGTCCCTCTTTGGGAGACTTTCTCTTGTTCTTTGGAACCTTCTAGAAGGTTGAGACTCCTTGTGGTTTCCCTTCTTGAAGTTGGGTTGACTTCTTCTTCTCTTGGTATGGGTGGCTAGGGATTGATCATCTTCCTTCAGTAGAGCTTCTCTATTGTGCCACTCTATCCTCCTCTTGAATACAATCTTCCCATACAATATCAAACTTCATGCTTTCCTTTCTGGCACACATCATTTGGATGAATGAATCCCAAGGTCTAGTGAGACCATTGAGAGTAGTCATAACCAACTCATCTTCATTAAGGTTATCTCCAATGGCTTCTAGTTATTCCTTGAACTGGGAGACCCTTGTGAAATAGTCCTCGATGGATTCTCCATGAATTTGTAATTATCTATGCCTTCTAGTTTGCCCTCAATCTTGGTGCTTGGGGCCATCTTGTCAGAAGATTACAAACAATTGAAATTTTGGAAAACGAGAAATTGATATTACCAGGAGATGTGCTTGACTAATGCGAGTTTACTAGTGTGCTTGGTTTCTAGAGATCTCAAGTCTTCACCTTTCAAATCTGACTTGCGAGATTCTGAGGTGCGGTTTTCGGGTTCTTTGGATTTCTGCAGTTTTCTGGACCAGTGTCAAACTAGGGTTTGAATTTTCTGGAAATATACCCACTCAAAAATCTCGATCTCACGCTCAGTAGATGTGCTCTAGGAGGGCGCAACTTTCCATGCAATCAGATCTTCAAAAATAAAGATTTTCCCGCAACCCTAATTTCTTGTCGGAGAGAGAGAGAGGGATTTTTCACCTTGTGAAAGATGTCCTATTTAGGTTAGCTTTGATACCATGTTAGGATTCCATATGATAAGCTATATTATCAGCATTCAATTCAATTTCACAACAAAATCATATAGACAGGATCACTGAAAGAAACAATATCACAATATCAACACATATTTACCGTGGGAAAACCATAAAGGGAAAAAACGAGCAAGAAAAGCTTCCTCAATATAGATGATCAAAAGATGAAAGATAAGACTTCAGACTTGTCCTTCTCCTCCGTGCAGATAAGACTCTATCTCTCTCTCATGCTCTCCACAAGTGTGTGACTGTATGTTCAAATGAGGAGCGCTTCTCTCCTCTTTATATTCTTTTGTTCACTTGACATTTCACTTAACCAAGTCGGCCCCACTAAACTTGACCATGCCGACTTCTCTAGGAGGAATCAAAACAACTATTATTATATTTCGGAGGGTGCTAATGAACCGACTTACAATGGAAGGGTTTTCCTCATGACTCTTTATTGACCTAGTACAATATTAATGATTCTCCCGATAGGAACATCGAGGTACAATAAGTGAATATACTTTGAAGTTACAATAATTCAACAGATCCTATGCTGTTCAAAAGGCTTGTTGGAAGCCTTATGTATTTGATAGTGACAAGACCAGACATAATGTATGGAGTAAGTCTGATCTCAAAATTCATGGAGTCACCAAAAGACTCTCATTGGCAAGCAAGAAAAGGAATTCTAAGGTATGTAACTAGAACAAAAGACCTTGGCATTATGTATTCAACCTCAGAAAATTTTAAACTCATTGGCTACACTAATAGTGACAATGGAGGCAGCATAGATGATAGGAAGAGCACATTTGGGTACACATTTCATTTTGGTACAGGTGTTGTTTCATGGGCTTTAAAGAAATAACCCATAGTAATTCTCTCTTTAGCAGAAGCAGAGTATGTTGCAGCGAAAAGTGTTGCATGTCAAGCTGTCTGGATGCAGAGAGTGTTAAAATACTTGTCACAGAACCATCAAGAACCGACAACCATTTTCTCCAACAACAATTCAGCCATTGCATTATCAAAGAATCATGTGTTTCACAAGAGAACCAAGCACATCGACATAAGGTTTAATTTCATAAGAGAGTTGGTGAAGAACAAGGAAATTTGTTTGGAATTTTGCAAGTTTGAAGATCAACTTGCAGACATATTTACAAAACCATTGGCAAAGGTTACTTTCCAATATCTACGTAGTTATCGTAGAATGACAAGTTCTGCATAGTGAACTCTGTCATGCACATAGCAAGTCTAAGCTCTGAAACATTTTGTATATTTTGTTTTAAAAAATCCCCATCTACTCATAATTAAGGGGGAGTGTTGGAAATATTAATTACTTGCAGATCTGTATCTGATCTAAGCCGACTCTGTCAGAGTCTGTATCAGTCCAGATCTTGTCGGTCAGAATGACAAGAGGTAAGAGTCCACGATTCGGCCATCTAAACCAGTTGAATTAATTTCTGAAGCTAAGTTTGTAGGTAGATAGTTATTATAGCCATTAATGGCAAGTCTGTAGATTCACGTAGAAGCAAATTTTCAGGTTTCCTATAAATAGAAGAAGAAAATTGTAAATCGAGTTAGACAATACACACAAGAGAAAAAGGAACTCCAGGTGAGAAAAAGAGAGAAAGAGATAACTGTGAGCAGAGAGTGAAGTTGAAGCTCAAGCTTTTGTGTGTGGGTGATTCTCTCAAAGAGCTGAAGCTTTGTAAAAGGATCAATGGGTAAGTTTGGATCGACAAGTTTGTATTACCTTTTTGTTGTTTCTAGACAAGTTATTTATATGAAATAGTTTATGGTTGAATGCATGTTTATTTAGCTACACATTTCCTCCAGAGTTACTTGGATAAATGTTGTTTACAATTACGGTTGACTGAAAGAACATGAATCCTTAAATTTCTCATCTAGTGGAAGTTCCACGTTTTACGGCAAAGTGGTCGACTCAAGTCTTCCTAAATATTTGGCTATATGTTTTTTATAGTTCTATTGAAGTGTTATTGTGTTGGTTTTTACTTCATTTTTATAGTTCTATTGAAGTGTTATTGTGTCGGTTTTTACTTCATCTTACTCACACGTGAAAAACATTTGTAATTTCTTAAGTCTTCCTAAATATTTGGCTATATGTTTTTTATAGTTCTATTGAAGTGTTATTGTGTTGGTTTTTACTTCATCTTACTCACACATGAAAAACATTTGTAATTTCTTAAGTCTTTTAGACTTAGAAACATACTTTGTAAATTTCCATGAAAACCAAACCAGAGCAAGTGATTCCAAGTAAAACGATCGAGTAAAACTGACAATTTGTCGAGTGAAACCGACAAGTTGTCGAAGAGGTCAGCCTGACAAGTTGTCGGTTAACGACAAGTGGTCGAAGTAAAACCTGTCAGTAAAAACTGACAAATAAGAACTTGTAAAGGAAAAATAGTCGGGTCTAAAAAACCAACCAAATTTGGTATACTTGTCTGGTCAGTTTCGCCCGACAAGTAAAAAGAAAAAGAGGTCGACCTCAAAATTTTTAATAAATGAGCAGTAAACTCAAGTTTGTTGGCTAGGTTTTGGCTAACATTAAATACCAAAATGTATTTTTGATTTACACCAATTTTATGACAGTGGTAGTGGGTTGTATGGTTTCCCAGCTGGCCTGAAAGAAAAAGGGTTCTCTCCTCTTCAAGTGCAAGTGGATACTATGCCCGGCTTTTTGTTGCTGGTAACTATGTTTCTCCTTAGAAAATATTTCAATGACTTTCGCCTGATATATCGACGTTTGAATTTGAAAAGCACCACTTTGTCTACGCTAATTATAAATTGTTTAAATCTTCACAAACGTTAATCTGGAAATTGTCAGGCATCCATTGCAGTCCTACTGTGTCCACTGAGCATTATTTATCGGTCAACAAGATTTACTTTCCTTCGAGTTCTTCGTAACATTATTCTATCGCCTTTGTACAAGCTATGCATTTTAAACATTTTTTTTACCAACACAAGTGAATTGTTTCCTTGCACAGCTACAAAACGTTTTAAAGATCCACACAAATTTATAAGTGGCCTTGACTTTTATTGTGAATGCAGGTAGTGATGGTGGACTTTTTCATTGCTGATCAACTAACAAGCCAGGAAAATTTCCTCCATTAAAATATTAGATGCCATCCTTGTCTCATGCACACTTTTATCCTGCTTAAAAATTAATAGATGACATTCTTATGCACACTTTTATCCTTCTGAAAAATATTAGATGCCATCCTTCCCTTTAGCATACTTTTATTCTCTAAAAAAAATTAGAATCATTAATAAATAGGTTAAAAAAATACAGATGTTGGTAAACTTTTCAAACAAAGTTTATAATCCTATGCTTTCAAACAAAGTTTATAATCCTATGCTTTCAGTGGGCAGTTTTCGTCAATGTTCTATTTCCATGTGAAGTTTTCACAGTGAACCTAGCTAATAGAAAGTTTGGGATAAGTGGGCAGTTAGTTCACAACAGGAATTGAACTTGGGTCAATGTTTTGTTACGATGTGAAGTTTTCATAGTGAACCTAGCTAGTAGAAAGTTTGGGATCACTGTGCAGTAAGTCCACAACAAGAATTGAACTTGGGGCAATGTTCTGTTACCATGTGAGTTTTCACAGTAAACATAGCTAGTAGAATGTTTGGGAGAGAAAAATAATAAATTTTATTTATATCCCAATAAGTAAAATTGCTCATTTTATATGTCAGAGTAATGATGTCATATATGTCATAGTAATGATTCCAAAGAAATCTTAAACCCTCATGAAAACCATAATTCTAATAATTCTACAACTATTAACTTAACTTCAACTCTAAATACAGTTTTATTGGATAACTATTAGGTACAACTATTAGCTTAACTCCAATAATTTTACAACTATTAACTTAACTTCAACTCTAAATACAGTTTTATTGAATAACTATTAGGTACAAGTATTAGCTTAACTCCAATGATTTTACAACTATTAACTTAACTTCAACTTTAATCATTTAAGGCTTAGTCCAAGTGCATTTGGCATCTAGGATTCTAGCTAATGTGCACCCATGTAAGAGTCAAACTCCTCCAAACTCCTAAAAATAAAAGAGAATGAAACAAGTGTACATGTCCCGATTGATTCTATGGAAGTCATTCAAAATTAATAATTAATAATTTAAAATAAATAAATAAATAGCTTAACTAACTTGTGATAAGTATTAGTTAGTGATAGTTATAAAAATTAAAATTAATCTTCAACATCGATTATTAGATACAACTATTAGCTTAACTCCAATGATTATAGAACTATTAACTTAACTTCAAACTATTAGCATAACTATTAGATACAACTATTAGCTTTAACTCCAATAATTGTACAATTATTAGCTTCAGGGCTAATCACTTAAAGCTTAGTTCAACTGCATTTGCATATAGGAGTCTAGCTAATGTGTAGTTGTCTAACACTCAAACTCTTAATAAAATAGTACCAGCTCCTAATAAACTCCTCCAAACTCATAATAAAAGTACTCCATCTAGTATTAGGTTTTCCATATAGCTATTAACTAAGTTTCTAAGTCTTTGGGCAGAGTGAATTTATTTGTACATGGAGGCTGCAATTTTTCAATCGCTCGTGGCTCTTATTGAAACAAGCACGGGATGTCGCTGCTTACTGAGACTACCCTATCTGCACATCATCTTGGTCATTTTTTTTGTCATCGAATATCATATGTGATGATTCATTTCTTTTGATGATTAGCGACTGTGCCAATGCAATGAACACTATATAGTGGATATTGCTCACAGCTCAAGCCGAGAATTATGCGAGTGACTGGATCGATTACTGGTTAAGGAAGGTGCCCAATGATTTGATCGTGAAAATTGGTTTCTAAATATGTAAACATCAAAAAGTTTGACTCAATCCGTTGTTTTTGTTTTCTCTTTAGCACACAGCAGGCAGACTTCCTCCAGAGCAAGCGATCATCTCAACCTGAACAGGATCTCTGGATCTGCAACCCTTTTGGCATAGCTATCTCTCCTCCATCAGTGACGGTGTGCGCTCCCTTTAATTTAATACAATGATAGCAGCTCTATCGTTTCCTTCAGGCTTCGGCACTTGAGGTTAAAAAACATGTACGTTTTGTCCATCCAACGGACCAACAGCGACCCTTTAATTTGATACAATGATAGCAGCTCTATCGTTCCCTTTAGGCTAATACAATGATAGCAGCTCTATCGTTCCCTTCAGGCTTAGACACCTGAGCTTAAAAAACATGTACTTTCAGTCCATCCAATGGACCAACAGCGAAATTAATGGTTGACTTCGCTGTTGGTCCATTGAATCGTACATGTTTGTTAAGGATGGAAAGAATCAATGTTTGTTAAGATCGTGAATCTTCCTCAAACATCGATTCCCTTGGATTCCATGGGAAGAGCAACATCAAGTCACCTGATTTTATCTACCGCTAGCATGAGACAAGAAGGGAATCGGGTTGTAAAAATCATAATTACAAAATTCGAATTGAATTCTGTTTCTAATTCGGTGCAATACAGAAAAATTTCAAATACAAATGTTTGAGAGGAAAAAAATTAGTATATATCTTTTAGTAGAAATTTGACGATACACCTAAGTCGAAAGTATGGAATTTGTTAAAAAGTTAAAATGATGGCCATACAAAACTTCAATATCTCTTCTACCAGATATCCTAAACGAGCCTTATTTAATCCGAATTTATGCGTTAATTGTATTGGTTTGATTTGACTGAATTTGATAACTATCATAATTATGGGGAAAATCTTAATTTTTAATTAATATAGCATACTCATAATTATGGAAAAAATCTTAATTTTTAATTGGTATACTATACTTAAAAACATCTTAATTTTTAATGAGTATATCATACTTAAAAAACTTGAATAGATATAATCATGGTTATCAAGATGGAAATGTGAACATATATAACCACAGATACACGATGAAAATTTCAAGAATTAAAAGAAAAAAAAACAAGATTCCTCTTATCATTAAGTTTTAGATTTGTACACTTCGTGACTTTGACTTTTGATATATAGATATAAGACTAATCTCTAGTCAATACCAAATAAGGAATAAGACAAAAGAAAATAAGGAATAAGACAAAATATTGATGTGAAAGACAATTATTCTTAAGACTAGAATCTGTAAAATTTCATGTGTATAGAAACTTAGAATCTGTAAAATTTCATGTGTATAGAAACTTGGGGATAAAGGGAAAATAGAAGGCCACATAAAGTTAAAGCTTCATATAATGAAGTTAAATACCTCTTTGCATATAGTAATGTTAAAAACACTTTATTCTTCAATGATGTTTGGCTATGGTATTAGAGTATGAGCTTAGATTCACAAGAACAATGTTCGTTCTCCATGAAAGAACTGCATTGTGATTTAAATTATTTTCTTATCACCTATACATGGGCACTCGTACGAAGTTGGTTCCACTTTTTGGTGCCACTTAGGAAATCAGAAACGCACTTCCGAAGTGTAAATCAAGAACGCATATGCATTATTGATGGCACGTTCGGAATAACCCGAGCCCAAACACAAGGCTAAGGTTCGTGAAAATCTATATCGCATATCCGATATATCGCATTCACGATTTGTAATTTTACATATCACATACATATCGCATATGCGATATATCGCATATGCGATATGTAAATTTACAAAACGCATATGCGATATATCGCAAGTGCGATATGAAACTCAAACATTTTATGTCATATTGACACTCCCAAAACTTGTGCTTTGTAGTTTTGGAATGCTAACTAATAAAAAAAAAAATCGCTCTTGGTCAGCTTAACCTTACTTCAAACCCCATAATAAATCACCAAAAATGAAAAACATTCCAACTTATAAGAAATCATATATGACCATACATTGTGCAATTGACAAATCAATTGTCCTCTTAATCACTATATATCTAGCTAGTATTTAGGACAGGTTTTAATAGATCCCTATAATGAAGTATGAACTATAGGTAAGGAGATTCATACTATTGAAGTGATCAACCTAAACTCCAACTCCAATCTCTTTAAAAAGTCCTAGG